>CM070790.1:26214222-26559222 GCA_036346955.1 Dipus sagitta | reverse complement strand
CTGCAGCAGCATCATGCATGGCGTTGACACTGCAGTGTGTGGCTTGCGTGGGCTCGTGACCCTGTATAACAAAGTGCGAGTGGGATGCACCACCTGGGGTTAAAGGCAATGGTCTCAGCTTCCGGAGGGCAAGAACGGCCGAGGAGCTTGCCTTACACCGGTCTCTACCCTGAGAGATTACGGGGGATTAAGCAAGATGCTGGGGCACCCCTAGCCTCCTCCACAAGGTTTGAGACACTAGCTGGCATGGCAAAGTCTTCTGCCACCCATTTTTTTAGGCCTCTCTGTGTCCCTCCCGTATTCTACCCCTATTCCAACAACCTACTCCCCCCTCCGCCCTGGGCTTCAAAACATTTTTTAGGCAACTTGAGACGTCAGGTATCTGAGACTTCACGCCATTTACAGAGAGGAGAAGGACAGGCTCCCTGTGGGTGACTCAAAGGAGAGGAGACACCTTAGCACCCCGCCTTCACCACCTACCCAGTCACCTTCCCCAACCCCCCACAGGGTGGAGAGCAGGGGAGGAGAATGAGGGAAGAATCCCCATCGCTTCTCAAGTGAAAAGAATAGAATCTTCCAGAGTGACAGCTTCTCAAGATGGCAGGGAGGAAGGAGGGCAGCCAGGGAAGGGAATGCTACCTCATGCAGAAGTTCACCTGCAGAGTGGGCCTCTGGTTCTAGAAAGTCCCTGTACCCAAGAAACAGACAACTGTCCATGGCTGGTGGACCCAGCTGGAGGTAGGGCTGAGTGGGGACGAGACTTCTCTACTGGGGACATTTTTGCTCTCCCTCAAGGCCCCTATGTATACTCTCCACGCTGCCGTGCTGGGCCCTGGGAAGCTCATCCAGGTTCCTCCGAAGAGCCTTTCTCCTCAGAACCATGCTGAACTCAGCGATCTGTCTTCCTAGTGTGAGGAGAGGGCTCCCTCACCAGAGGGTGCACAGAAATGACGAGCACTTTCTTACGTTGGGGCTCTCGGTGACCTCTCCGTGTCTCCCGTGGTCTCCACACCTATGACCGTCACCGGCCCCATGCTTCCCACCCGGCAGTGTGGAGGAGCCTCTAGGGAAAGGCCCAGTGCTGCTCTCGGGAGCTATGGGTGTCCCCCAGTGCAAACACAGGCACGTGTGCTCAGGTGACCAGTGGGGGCCGCGGCCAGCCCGAGCTCAGGGGCTGTGAAGACGAAGGACACACTGTGATGGCCGGTGTGTCAGGAGGCGGAGACTGGGGTCTTCAGGAGCGAGGCTACAAAGCAGAGAGGAAGGAGCTAGTGGTTGCCTGAAGTTGCTCAAAGCTCCTTTCTGTAATGGAATCTTCCAGTGAGCACGAGCCCAAGGCCCTGGCACTTTTCCAGTTAGGGGAGATCGCTGTGGAAGAGGGGGTAACGAGGACAGATCCCTGCTGGGAGGAGCTGGGAGGCGAGCCATGTAGTCCCAGGAGGCGCCCACAAAATATGCCAGTCCCCAGCAAGTCTCCTTCTCAAATGTCCCCTTCTCTATACCTCCTCAAGGGTCAGAGTCCCTGGTTAGTGGCCAAGAAGTGAAGCCAGCCAGCCCAGAGCTTTGGGAAAAAGCACCTTGGAGGATGAAGACGGAGGGGCTCCCTCTGCACAGAGGGTTTCGGCTGAACCCCTCCCAGGGGCCTGCTTTGAGGGGCTGATCGGACTGTGACCACAGGAGAACAGAGCCTCTTCCCTCTCCACAGAGAGTTTGGCTACACCAGCCCAGGCCCCCTGCCACGGTCCCCTCCAGCTTTCCAGCCCGTGGAGGTGTGTGCTGCTGTCCGAAGCCAGGCTCTTTGCTGTGGCTGAACTGCAAGGGACCCCGGGTTTCTCCTCTCTAGTGAGAACCCCATCGTTGAGCACCCTGAGAGGGTAAGTCAGTGGCATCCAGTCCCTTGACCTTGGGAAGCTTGTCCCTAGGAAGTGGCAGCCAGGGTGCCTGTCACTTTTCCTAGTTCATTCAAGTCCAGAGAATTCCTCTGATGTCCTCCGGGGACTGCCATCACAAACCCTTCCATGTCCTGGATGCTGTCAAATGTCATAAGCAGAAGCTCGAGGAACAGTGAACACCGGGCTCAAAGGAAGGAAGGAAGGAAGGAAGGAAGGAAGGAAGAAGGAAGGAAGGAAGGAAGGAAGGAAGGAAGGAAGGAAGGAAGGAAAGAAAGAAAGAAAGAAAGAAAGAAAGAAAGAAAGAAAGAAAGAAAGAAAGAAAGAAAGAAGAAAGGCAGGCATAGTTAGAAGAGAAGCTTTCAAGCAATGTTGAGTATTCTTGGCAGCCGCCTGGGCTTGCCCTCGCAGCCAAGTGTCTCTTCCAGTGCCCTGGGATGCCCCAGTCACTTCTGAGCCCTCACGGAAGGAACGAGGCTGCGTTCTGCGTACTTTCAAAGGCTCTGAAGTAAGGCCCGTTCCTCAGCAAAATTGTTGGAGCAATGGACTACCTTGCTTCTCCCATGGTCTCCCTACTGCATCAGTGTGCCATCTTGGCCAATCCAGACCCCTCCGATCGAAGGAGGGCACTTGTCAATAATTGTGCTGTGACAGTAGATGCCAACCTGGCAAATGAAGAGGGGGGGTGTCACAATGCTGAAGTCAGCCTCGAGCCCTCAACACCTCTTCCTCTCACTTGGAGCTATAGTAGGGACTGGTGGCCTCAGTGATCCAGGTACCAGGTGAGACATCTCACCGGGTGGATCAAGAGTGAGCAGCTCTGTTCTCACCTCCTCTCCCCTGTGCTGGGGAGATCACACCCGTACGCAAGGGGCCACGGGCCTCAGCAGAGACGGCAGGTCAGCGGGAGGCCACGTGAGGGGCCGCGGGTGTCCAATGCCAAGAGACCTCTTTTGGAATAAAGTGACATCGTGAAGGAGCCTGCCTCAAGAGTCTTCCCTGGGTGGAGAGGTGGAGCCACCAGGGGTGGTGATCGTGACTTTGAACCCACAGCGACATCTCTGGAGGATTTCCCCCACTTATGTCTGACAAAGGTGCCCTTCTTCTCTTCTCCCCATGGGAATTTCCCCTTCCCCACTTTTAGGGGGGGCTCATTTCTGAGTAGGAACAGTGGCCTATTTTTTCTGACTAGTAGCAGCATTCTAGGACTATAGACAATTCACATGGGTGCGTTTTAGCTCCCTTCGGGGTCAAGGGCACGTGTGTGTAAGTCAACATAGCCGATGGAAAACAGACATGATCAGGGGCCTCGGTGAATACTGTGGGGTGACCACAGCCCAGTTGCCCAGCTGTCCAAGCCTCCAGCCATCCCCAGGGCACGGGAGAAAGAAAAGCACTCTGTATAAAGTCAACAGGCACTGTGGCCTTTGGACGGCCCATGGCTTCCTGGACCTTTGTACGCAGTCAGATGGTCTCCATCACCCACCAGTAAACCACCTGCTTGGAACCAGCAACGTTTGGAGATGACAAGCCAGCTCGACCTCCGTTTCAGGGAAGAAACGCTGAGTGCCGTGGCCCCCTTGTAAGAAATGCAGTGAAACTACTTGTTACAAGACTTTTTTCTTCTTCTTCTTATACTCCACTCATTCCAAAGACAAAGCGTTTTATAGAGAAGTTCTGCCCAAAGTAAATGTCCCTGCCACTCCCCCAAAACCAGGAGGAAAGTCCTCCAGGCTGGGGGTAAGGAAGACTGTGGGTCTGTCCTTGCTAGCTGCGTGATCTTGGTCAAATGCCTCTCGGAGTTTGAGTCCCGAGTTCCTCAGCCTGTATGGGCCACCTTCCTCCACGGGACAAGGAGATGGCGCTGAGAAAGCGCGTGGAACAGCAGAGAGCTGCACGTGGCCCCACAGTGCAATTGCTGGTGTTCGTGTTTAGAAAAAGAAATCTGCCTTTTGCAGAAAAACTTCACTTCACTGGAATCACTTGAAGAATGGTTCCTTAAAATTTCTGGTGACAACGGGGTTAAAAACGCGCCCCTCACACCTGCATCGAAGACCTGATGGATGCACCTCACGGATTCCCAGTGATGGGGACATAGAAATAGTGATCAGCTCTGGGTGGGACATGAGGATTACCTGACCCCTAAGAAGTTGCTGTTTGAAACTAAACTCCACAAATAGTCATAGTATTTTCATTTTTTGTTCCTGAGAGAGAAAAGTAAGCAATTTTTTAAAAATATCAAGAAAAGCCGGGCATGGTGGCACACACCTTTAATCCCAGCACTGGGAGGCAGAGGTAGGAGGATGGCCATGAGTTCAAGGTCACCCTGAGACTACATAGTGAATTCCAGGTCAGCCTGGGCCAGAGTGAGACCCTACCTCGGAAAAAAAAAAAAAAAAAAAACATTCTTGCTTTAAAATTCCGATTGCCATGTACCTGGTTTAACGAGAATTTTCTTTCACTGTTTGCAGTCAGGACTGTTCTGTCTTCTCTCCCTCCTTTCTGCTGCCCACCCACACCCTCTTAGACACCCGGGCAGACTTCAGACATGGCCTACCTAATGTCTTAAGTTTAAAACCATCACCTCAGTGTCTCAGTCGTGTCCTTGTGTCCTGCAGTAAACTTCAGTGTAGCTGATTGAGGGCTTTCTTAAAAATCAGACAATCCAATTTTTGCGATGGCAGAGGAAAAACGGCAGCAGTGAACCTGGCTGGCTCTGCAGGTCACTAGTACGAATAAAAGGCTTTCGAGAAGAAGGCCCAGGTGAGGGGTTGCTTTTTATTCTCCTCAGGGTAGTTGTTTTTTTGCTAAGAACCTGTCCATACTGCAGGCAGTGGGTCTTTTGTATGGAAGAAGAAAATGTTCACTTGAATATAGTTTGCTGACGTTTTTGGTTTATTCTATGATTCCTTGTTTTGATGTTAAAGCAAGATATCTTCTTTTTACCTATGACTTTTAAAAAAGTTGTTCCCCAGCCGGGCGTGGTGGCACACGTCTTTAATCCAGCACTCGGGAGGCAGGGGTAGGTGGATCCCCGTGAGTTCGAGGCCACCCTGAGACTACATAGTGAATTCCAGGTCAGCCTGGGCCAGAATGAGACCCTACCTTGAAAAAGCAAAAAAGAAAGGTTCTTTCCCAAGTGATCCTTTTTGCCCCTGAGAGGCCAGCTGGTGCTGAGTCCCCTGGTGTGAAACACGGCCACCTCCTCACCTGGAGCCTCCCAACCACCTGTGCAGCTGACCTCGCAAGAACCCCTCTCACGGCCCAGAGCTTCACCATAAAACACACCTGCCAGTGCCCCGGGTCCCTCCTGGGCTACCCTGTCAGTCACTGTCCTCCCTGGTGCACCATCTCTACATCTCCATCCTTGTTCAGTAGCTTTCCTATTCATTTCATGGTCAGACACACTTTCTCTGATCCCTATGTCAGTTTTAGTTTTGCTTTGTTTTTTTTTAACTACAAAAATGTCTCTTTTTTTTTTTTCTCTCATTTAAAGAGGTGGTCTTCAATGGTGACACACACCTTTAGTCCCAGCACTCGGGAGGCAGAGGTAGGAGGATCGTTTGAGGCCACCCTGAAAATACAGAGTGAATTCCAGGTCAGCCTGGGCTAGAGTGAGACCCTACCTTGAAACACCAAAAAAAAAAAAAAAAAAGAAAGAAAGAAAGAAAAGAAAAGAAAAAAAGGTGGCCTTCTCGAGGCTCAATTGATGGCTATCCACTCTCCCACAAAGCTAGAGGTTGCCAGGAACACAGGACAACTGTTCCTATAGTAGAGAAGACTAGCAGAGTGTTTCAAGAGGCGCTCCTTCCTTTCACTTTGAAAATCCGTCTGGTTTCCCTTTGGTACATGGGTTATTGGAATCTGCAATCAGATCCCTAAAAATGTAAAGAGGCAGCCAGGTGGGGTGGCGCACACCTTTAGTCCCAGCATTTGGGAAGATCGCCATGAGTCCGAGGCCAGCCTGGGCTAGAGTGGGAACCCGCTTCAAAAAAAAAAAAAAAAACAAGTAAATAAAAAGCAATGAGGCATCCAAAGAAACAGTGCCTGGTATTTGTAGCTGACCATAGAGAAGGACTCATGTTGTGTGTTTTTCAAACAAAACAAAAACGAAAATAAATAAATAAACTCTTGGGTTGATGACTTAGCCAACAACAAGCAAGCCAGTTCTGTGGCCATCCAGATCCCACCAAACAGCTCTTGTGTGTCCCCTGAGTTGCGCCCCAGCCATGAGTTCAATGCAGTGCTGTGTTGGTTTGGTTGTTGAAGGGTTTCTCAACACTGTTTAATGGACACCTAGCACCCATGCTTTTCATGGTAAGGTGACATCACAGGTTCGTGTGCGGCCGAGTGATGTCTCTGGGAATCTGATTGGGCACAGACCATGTTAAAACGCCTGTCACGTGACCCTCTGCCCCATGGGGCAGAGTCATGATGCTAACTAACAGAGAAAGCTGCTGACTGGTGACCCAGAGGTCGCTGGACCGTGTGGACCTCGCCTGTCCCCGGCTCTGACTCAGCCTCCCAGTGCTGAAGATGGGGCCCTTTCTGCACAGAAACCCCATGCCTCAGACCAACGTTTCTTCTCCAACAACCCAGAGTCCCTAGTCTGTATCTCTAGACTTCCCCAAGCGCGGTCATCCCGTAGCCTCTTCAGTTACCCAGCTGAAAAGAATTTAGTTTTAAGCCGCGCTTGGTGGCGCACGCCTTGAATCCCAGCACTCGGGAGGCAGAGGTAGGAGGATGGCCGTGAGTTCGAGGCCACCCTGAGACTCCATAGTGAATTCCAGGTCAGCCTAGGAAAGAGTGAGACCCTACCTCGAAAAACAAAAAACAAAAAACAAAAAAAAAACAAAAAAAGAAAAAGAAAAGAAAAAAGGAATTTTAGATATTCTGTGTTCAAAAGCTTTCTTTCTAAGAAAGATAACAGACCCTCATATCCTAGTTCAGTGATTTTGTAAACGTGCCATGTACCAGGAAACCAGCCCCAAGAGTAGAGTGCCAGCTCCCTGCTCCTGACACTTCCTTTCTGTCTGAGGGACCGGAGAATGGCCTCTGCATCCCAGGCTGGTCTTACCAGCCCCTTGGAGAAGCACTAGAGTCTGTGTTTGATCCCTAAGCTAGTCGAAATTTTCTTCTTGCCATTAATGTATTTTGATGTACAGTCTTTAAATATATAGAATTTCTCTTCCAAGGTGAGCTCTGTAATCAAATGAACTTTTTCTTGTTTCTCACGGACTTCAGGTTGTTTCAGACATGTTTAAATCCTCACATTTGTTTTATATATGTGGGTACCGCTGCTAATTTCATATATGTAAATACCTTTTGACATATCTTGGTGTTTTGAGTTCTGTTTCTTTTTTATTGTGATCATCATCACTATGGTTCTATCATATTAATTTGGGAGATTTTTTCTGCTATACTCAGTTTATTTTTTAATCTTGAACATTTTGAAAGTGTTTGTTACTTGTGTATGCAGACAGGAAAATGCTTTGCTAGTAATTTTTGACATTAAAAACCACCTTTCAAGGTCACCCACACATTTTCCTGACCATTATCAGGTGCTATTTTCAACAAAACTTTGTTTCTTTGGTGGATATTTGTCTGTCCTTTCCATTTCTGACTTTATTTTTTAATTGTGGCCAATGCCTGAAATCTGCCAGGTCATAAGTAGGTATTTCCCTTCCCCCTTTCAACTAGGACAACTGCCTCAAGCGACCAGGGTTAGCCAAAGTTCCTACTGGCCAGATGGCTTCACAAGCGTCTCTCAAATATGTGGGGAGTGGGACACACTGCACCCCCGCTAACTCTGACCCTCACCACTTTGAAATTTCCCCTTCCCACTACTCCACCCCTAGGGAAAGCTTCCCGTGGAGCTGCAGAAACCCCCCGGAGGCAGCGGGTGCAGAGGGGAGCAGCCAGCCTAGACCTCCCACTTTAAGCTGAGGACCCCCAGCCCAGGCAATGTGTCACCAGGCTAAGGTCCCTGAGTGGGACAGAGGGCCATTCCTGCTCTCAGTTGTAGAAAGTGCAGGAATGGAGGTTCGCTGCAAGTGGAATGTTCTAGATGGGTGGGAAAATTTAGCTGAGCAAATCTGCCCATCCGAAATATGACTTTGCCCCTCCCGGTATAGGCGCTGCCATTCTTAGCAGAAGAATCCAAGAAAATAAAGAAGAGAAAGTGCTGGCCACGTGTTGGGGCTGAGGATGTACCTCCATGACAGAGCATTTACCTAGCCTGGCTAGACCCCTGGGTTCAATGCCCAGCACTGCCTCCGGCAAAATTAAGCAAAAGATCCCACTCCCTGGAAACTCACAGAGGCCAGTGATTCCAACCACAGTGATGTCATTGGTGTCCCAAAGGTCGAAGGTGAACCCTAGAGGGGTACGTAGGAAGATCAGTTACTAATTACACAAACCAAAGGTGCTTTGGGAAAGGCCACCAAGGAACAAGATGAGACAATCAGACAACTGTGAGCCTGACGCATGTCAACATAGAAAAAAAAAAAAATTAGCCAGAAAGTTCCTTGCTGAAATCGTGGTCCTCACCGTCTGTGTTCTCTTAGTTTTATATTGCTATTTTGTATTTATTCTCTGTGATGTAAATATTTTCCATTGTAAAAAAAAATGTAAATAGGAGTTGTATATTTTGTTCTTGTCTTTTCTAAACTGGAACTTGATCCGAGTCACAATAAAAAGTACAAATGTTTCTTTTACTTTTGTCCTTGTCTCTTCTAAAGGAGTTGATCCAAGTAATAAATCATAAATCATCTAAGTCTTGTTCCTTTTAATTTTTTTAGAAATTATACACTTTTACTTTAATATCGTTCAGAAGGCTAAGAGTTTCATGATTAAAGAACGCCTTCATCCCTGCCTACCCGGCCTAATGGAAGTAAGATGGAGTCAGCCAAAGAGAGGAGGATTAGGGGGGTCAGGAGCACATTTTCATTAACAGGTGTGGGGCCCTGAGCCTCTTAACCTCTTGGAGCCTCATCTAAAAGTGAAAACAGCTGTCTCAGCAAAGCACCAAATGAAAAATGCTTTGAAAATCAAAGTTGTACCCCAAGGCATGGAATTACTAAATCTGAACCTTGGGGAGTCAGTTAGTTAAGGGATGGCTATTTCATAGATGGGAGACTTCTGTCTAATGTTTTATTTCGCTTGAATTCTAGTTTTGGACAAAACCAATAATCAATTGAGTGCATAGTTAACTTCTTTTTGTGCTTTCATTTTATTTTTACTTTATTTTTTCTGAAGTAGGGTCTCACTCAAACCCAGGCTGACCTGGAACTCACTTTGTAGTCCCAGGCTGGCCTCGAACTCAATCTGCCTCCCAAGTGCTGGGATTAAAGTCATGTGCCACCATGCCCTGGTCTCTTTTGGTACTTTTGTTTTTGTATTCATATTTGTATTTATTTATTTGAGAGAGAGAGAAAGAGGCAGAGAGAGGGAGAGAGAGAGAGAATGGGTGCACCAGGGCATCTAGCCACTGCAAACAAACTCCAGACGCATGCACTACCTTGTGCATCTGCCCCACATGGGTCCTGGGGAATTGAAACTGGGTTCCTTGGCTTTGCAGGCAAGTGTCTTGACCACTAAGCCATCTCTCCAGCCCTCTTTTGGTACTTTTAAAGATCAATGATTAATAATCAAAATTATTCTATGGGCTTTAAAAGCATCTGGAGAAGAAATAAGGTTTAACAATAGTAACAAAATATTAAGATTAAAATATGTTCTTGTTTTTCTGCATATGTGTGTGTGTGTGTGTGTGTGTGGTGTGCATATGGATGTGTGTTCACATGTTATTGGACCCATGTGTGTGCAGGTGCACGCCTGTATACACGTGTGGAGGCCAAAGGATAACCTCAGGTGTCGTTCCTCATCCATCTCTTTTTGATACAGGGTCTCTTATTGACATAGAGCTCACCATAGGCGGGACTGGGTCGCCAGCGAGCCTCCGGGAGCTTCCTGTCTCTGCTTTCCCAGTGCTGATGATAGGAGCACATACCACCATGCCCAGTAGTCTTCTGTGAGTTCTGGGGACCTTACTGACTGACTAGCCATCTCCCATCCCAAACAGGTTATTTTAAAAATATATATTTGGGGGCCTGAAGTGATGGCTTACTGGTTAAGCCACTTGTCTGCAAAGCCTAAGGATCCAGGCTCAATTCTCCAGGTCCCACGTAAGCCAGATGCACATGGTGGGGTATGCGTCTGGAGTTTGTTTGCAGTGTCTAGAGGCCCTGGTGCTCCCATTCTCCCTCTCTCTCTCATAAATAAATACAAATAAAAAGAAAATTTAAAAATATTTTTTATCATTATCAAGGGGAAAGAGAGAGAGTATGGACATATCAGGGCCTCCTGCCACTGCAAATGAACTCTCAGATGCACGTGCCACTTTGTGCATCTGTCTTTACTTGGGTCCTGGGGACTCAAACCCTGTGCTAGCATCAGCAAGTCCCTTTAACTGCTCAGTCATCGCCCCAGCCCCCAAATATGTTCTTGATCTAACTCAAATTTCTTCATCAGTGTCTTACATACCATAGATTTTAAAAAAATATTTTATTTTTATTTATTTATTTGACAGAGAGAAAGAGGCAGAGAGAGACAGATAGAGATAGGGAGGAAGGGAGAGAATGGGCATGCCAGGGCCTCCAGACACTGTATACAAACCTCAGATGCATGAGGCACCTTGTATATCTGGCTTACGTGGGTCCTGGGTAATCAAACCTGGGTCCTTTGGCTTTGCAGGCAAGTGCCTTAACCACTAAGTAATTCCTCCAGCCCCCATAGACTTTTTTTTGTTTGTTTGGGGGGTTTTTGGTGTTTTTTTTTTTTTTCGAGGTAGGGTCTCACTCTGGTCCAGACTGACCTGGAATTAACTCTGTCGTCTCAGGGTGGCCTTGAACTCATGGCGATCCTCCTACCTCTGCCTCCCGTGTGCTGGGATTAAAGGTGTGCGCCACAATGCCCGGCTCCCCATAGACTTTTTAAAAAATATATTTTATTCATTTACTCATGTGCATGAGAGAGAGAGGGTGGAGGGAGAGAAGAGAGAGAGAGAATGTATGGGTGTTCCGGGGTCTGTTGTTGCTGTGAACGAACTCCAAACGCACGTGCCACTTTGTGCATCTGGTCTTTGATACGGACACTGGAGAATCTATCCTGGGCCAGCAGGCTTGGCAAATGAGCACCTTTAACCACTGAGCCATCTCCCCAGCACTGAAGGTTTTTTTTTTTTTAAAGAAGAGGATTTTTAACCAGCAGAAACACTACCCAATGATCTGAAATCAACAATCCGCCCACAGTGAGGGGGCATCTCAAGAGACGTCCAAGAGGTTTAACACTAGAGAAATCCCATGTTGATTACGTAGACATGACAAGTACCTTTTCATCCCCTGTGAAGGACAAAACCGAAGCAACACAGTTCAAGAGACGTGGGCAGAAACACACTTTGGTTAGAGAAGCTTCTCTTTGCAGATGGCGGAGACTCAGAGCTCGTCAGAATGCTGAGAAGCAACAGTGAGGTGTTCAGCACTGAGTGAGACGTCGCTGTCGCAGCCACCAAGACTCAGGGACCGTTGAAGAAAAGGTGACGGGAAGGGAGGAGGAGCCCAAGGATGGGGAGGAGTGTTTTGGAACACTGTCTTCCCGACACAAAGTGGCTGTTTCATTCGTGACCTCGCAGTGGCTGTTGCAACCTACACGAGACCTGAATAATATGAGGGGAAAAAAAAAAGGTTGGATGGATGGCTTAGTGGTTAAGGCGTTTACCTGCAAAGCCAAAGGACCCAGGCTCAATTCCCAGGACCCATGTTAGTCAGATGCACAAGGGGGCGCACGCACCCGGAGTTTGCACTGGCTGGAGGCCCTGGTGCACCCATTCTCTCTCTCTCTCTCTTCCTCTTTCTCTGTCAAATAAATAAATAAATAAAATTTAAAATTAAAAAAATTCAATGATGGGGCTGGAGAGATGGCTTACAGGTTAAGTGCTTGCCTGTGAAGCCTAAGGATCCTGGTTCAAGGGTCGATTCCCCAGGACCCACATAAGCCAGATGTACAAGGGGGCGCATGCGTCTGGAGTTCGTTTGCAGTGGCTGGAAGCCCTGGCATGCCCATTCTCGCTCTCTCTCTCTCTCTCTCTCTGCCTCTTTCTCTCTGTGTCTGTCTCTCTCAAATAAATAAATAAAAATAAACAACAAAAAAGACACGTGCTACTATGCCTGGATTGCTTATAAAAAATAAATAAAATAAAATGACATCAAAGTAGAAGAAGGACTACTTAGGAAGTAAAAGAGGCTCAGTGGGGGGGGGGGGGAATAGGACAGAGGGGACGAAGGAGGATGGGGGGAGGGGATGATGGTCAGGGTGCATCGTGTATATATGCAGAGGTTGTCAATAAAAAGTAAACTAAAGAGCCCTGGTGACTAGCAAGCAGGTTGCTTTCCCGCTTCAACTTGACCTTGGGTCTTTGCCTTGTCTGAGGAGAGAGAGGCCTTGCAGGAATTCGGCACCCCTCTCATCTTACAAAAGTGATACTGCAGGTTGTGTGGAGCCCACCAAGGCCACGCAACACCAGGTGTCTCCAGTTCAGAGACAAACCTGTGGGCTCCACCTGAGCCCTTCTGTTGAGCTCCGCCTGCTCTGGAGGTAGATGAGGACGAGGGCCAGCAAAGGCGCATGGACACATCCCTCAGTCCCTGTGGACAGTCGCCACTTTTCTCGCTGTCAGAAACACAGACATTGCGTTTTCTTCAGTGGCGTAGCCACTGGTCAGTGCCCCTGCCCGTGTAAATATCTGCTCACCCCTGCTCCTGGAGGTAAAGAACCCAATTAAACTCACTCAACACCCCACAAGGAAAGTCATGAAAGCAGGAGGGCTGTTTAAAAAAAGAGAATCAGTGGGAGCGGGACAAGAGAGGGGTGTGGAGATAAATATGATCAAAGTATACTATACACATGTATGAAACTGTCATCATGAAACTCATTATCATGTCTAATTAACATTTATATTGAAAAGGAATACAGTCATTGGTGAGGTGTGATAGCTTCTATATTCTGTAAACTGAAGCAGGAGGATTATCAAGGATTTGTGACCAGCCTGGACTACAAGTTACAGACCAGGCAGGACTACAGAGTAAGTCTATGTCAATAAGAAGAAAGAAAAGAAAAAAGAAAAGAAAAGAAGCTGGGCGTGGTGACGCATGCTTTTAATCCAGGCACTCTGGAGGCAGAGGTAGGAGGATCGCCGTGAGGTCAAGGCCACCCTGAGAATACATAGTGAATTCCAGGTCAGCCTGGGCTAGAGCAAAACCCTACCTCGAAAACCCAAAAGAAAAAAAAAAGAAAAGAAAGGAAGCAAAAGAGCAAAAAAGAAACAAAGAAAGGGAGAGAGAGTAAAGAAGGAAGGAAGGAAAGAAGGAAGGGAGAGAGGGAGGGATGAAAGAAGGAAGGAAGGAAGGGAGGGAGGGAGGAAGGAAGGAAGGAAGGAAGGAAGGAAGGAAGGAAGGAAGGAAGGAAAGACAGGCTGGGGAGATGGCTCAGTAAGTAAAGGACTTGCTGTGCAAGCATGGCATCCTGAGGAAGGAAGGAAAGAAGGAACAGGAAAGGCAAGGAAGAGGAAGGGAAGAAGAGAGGGAGGGAGGGGGAGGAAAGAAAAACATAGTTACTGCACTGAGGACAGAGACTCCCAAATGAAAAGACTTCCAGCTCTCCTCCTTTTCTGAAAAGCAGTGTGGAACGGCAGGGTAGACCCAAAAGAGACAGACTCTGGCCTGGACATGTCATTCAATAAGGCTCCCAGGACTGGAGAGATGGCTTAGTGGTTAAGGTGCTTGCCTGCGGAACCTAAGGACCCAGGTTTGATTCCCCAGTACCCACATAAGCCATATGCACATGGTGGAACATGCATCTGGATTTTGTTTGCAGTGGCTAGAGGCCCTAGCATTCCCGTTCTCTTTCTCTTTCTCTCTCTCTCTCTTAAATAAATAAATTAATTAATTAATTAAATATTAAAAAAAAAATAAGGCCCGTCCCCGCCTACTCAGGAATGCCAGTACTGGGGCACTTCAGAGCCCACGACTTTGGAGCACACCCTCTTCTGCTTTTCCTTTCCTGTGTTTTCTTCTCTACTTATGTCAGCCCTGAACATCTCTCAGATTCATGTCGAAAAATTGGACACAGTTTTGTGGTTTCCAATGCATGACCCCAACAATTCAGAAAACAGCATTTTAAATATATATATATGTATTCCAGCCGTGCTTTGCTTTAAGTTATTGGTTAGAGGCTCTTGTTGAGTGGTCTGTAGAGGGCTGGGATGATGGCTCAGGAAGTTTAAAGGCTCTTTTTTTTTTTTTTTTTTAAGGTAGGGTCTCGCTCTAGCCCAAGCTGATCTGGAATTCACTCTGTAGTCTCAGGCTGACTTCGAACTCATGGTGCTCCTCCTCCCAAAGTAAAGATCTTTCTATGTATTCCTTGTGACCTGAATTTAGATCCCCAGAGCTCCCTTAAAGCCAGACAGACAGAGTGAGTGTCTGCATGCCCACCAGGAGAGGGAGGCAGAGGCAGGAGGATGCGGAAGCCTGCAGGCCAGCCGCCCTGGTGAGCACAGCCGCGATGGAGACTCGGCCTCACACATGAAGTAGGAGAGAGCAGTGCTTGAAGTTGTCGTCTGACCTCCACACGTGCGTCACACAAACACACACAATGAAATAAAATTGTATTTAAAAAAAATTTAAACCAAAAACAAATAAAAGATTAAAAAAAGTAAAATTTTTAAAAGTTTACAGAGAACTGATAAGTAACCACATCTTAAAACGAAAGGAAGAAGGGCTGAAGAGATGGCTTAGTGGTTAAAGGTGCTTCCCTGCAAAGCCTAAGGACCCAGGTTCGATTCCCCAGTACCCACATAATGCAGATGCACAAGGTGACGCAAGTGTCTGGAGTTAGTTTGCAGTGGCTGGAGGCGCTGGTATACCCATTCTCTCTCTCTTTCTCTCTCTCACTCACTCTTTCTCTCTCTCTCTCAAAATAAATAAATAAATACTTAAAAAAAGAAAGAAAGGGAGGAAGGAAAGAGGAGTTGAGCCCTTCCACAGGCAAATTTGTTGACCCCTGGTATTCAGAAAGACGTACACTCCTCCTCTGGTACAGATATGAGAGTGAGCGCATGTTAAAGATTTTACTGGACTCGTGATGACAGAACCAGACGCGTTTTAAAAGCGATTCAGGAGGAAAATCAAACAGCACAAATTTATAGGGAACGAAGGAATGTTGCGATGAATTGCAAGTGGACCCAGCCTATTCTCACTATCAGACGGGACGGAGAGGGTGTGTCCACCGATTACCTGTGATTTACACAGGAGGGCGACGGCATCACAGCAGGTCTGGAATCCGGCAGCCCGGGGGGGCCCTGCTCTAGGTGAGCAGCAGTTTTCCACTGGAACACAAGCTGCTTTTTCCGACAGTCGTAAAGCAGCGAATGCTCTGCTTGATTTAATAACCAGACGTTAAGACACATCATCACGTTCAACTCTTACATTGCGTGTGCAATCAGGAGTGAACCCCTGGGCAGACAGATATTGATGGAGTCCTGTGTGGCTGCTAACCTTCTGACCTCCGACCTCTGAGCCTGCCCTTCCTCTGTCTTCACGGTCTGCGCCCTGCCCCCACACTCTCTGCCCTCACCCAGCTTGGGGGCTAAGAACTCCTGACATAAGTAAGCAGCTCTCCAGGGCTGATCAAAAGCAGATGTGGCAAAGGAAATGGAGCCTGAGTTTTTGCACGGCGCTTGTCTCTGGCTGAGCGTTATGTCTCCAGGTTTATGTGGCTGGATGGAGCCTTTGCTCTCTCTTAAACACCCCTGACTCTTCACATCGGTGCCTGTTAACTGGGAAGACCCTCTTTGCTACGGCCCCTTTAATTCAGTGTGCTGACAGGTAGGATGCTCTGAGAGTACGGGACTCTATGCAGTCTCTCGCTCTGACCCGCCAGAGCCCCAATCCAAAGCTACTTTCCGGAGCTAGTCCACCTGGGGTTTTCCGTTGGTCTGGAAGAATGGCAATGTCTCGGTCCGGTGACAAGAACTCTTTATCTGTCTCCCATTTCCTTTCCCAGTATCAATGAATGTGACCGTTGTATTCTGGCCATGGCTAAACCGTGGCTTCCTTAGCAGTTTAAATAATAAATCGGAAGATTAATTCCAGATGTGGCTGTGGTTGCTAACCAGCTATGTGCTCCCCCCGCCCCAGCCCTTTATCTCCCAAGGCCTCTACTGCTGCGGATGCACGGCCGTGCTCTACAGAGACGGCTGGAGGCAGAGCGTGGCCGTTGGCATTTTTCACGGCAGTTGTGTTGACAGCTGTAAGTGAGGTTGAAAGAAGGCAGGGCACAACCTCTCAGACATGAGACTTGTAACGTGGGGACCCGTGAGAGCGATCTCTTCCCTGACTCATGCATCGCTGGAGAGAGCGATCAGTTTCCCCAAACGAGCTGTTGAGTGGCATCTCCGGGGATCCCGAGCTTGGAGGAGCTGGGGGGCTGGATGTTCCAATTGCGGGCTGTGCATCTCGGTGGCTTTGGGAAAGTGTGGAAGATGCCACCCTACCCCACTCTTGTTCACTCCCTTGACTCCCAATGCTTACCGGCAACACGGATAGAAAAAAAGTCAGTAGGGGCTGAAAAGATGGCTCTGTGGTTAAAGTGCTTGCTAGAAAGCCTGCTGGCCTGGGTTTGACACCCCGGTACCTGCAAT
Source organism: Dipus sagitta (assembly GCA_036346955.1). Lineage (NCBI taxonomy): Eukaryota > Metazoa > Chordata > Mammalia > Rodentia > Dipodidae > Dipus > Dipus sagitta. The sequence goes on along the minus strand of CM070790.1, from coordinate 26,542,581 downwards.
AAAGCCAGATACACAAAACGTCACGCGCATGTAGAGCTCATTTGCGGTGGGAAGAGCCCTGGCATGCCCATGCTTTCTCTCACTCTCTCTGCTTGCAAATAAATACACAACAATACTTTTCAAAAATATAAAATATTTAGAAATAAATTAGCAAAAGAAGCATACACGAAAAACTAAAACTATCATTGAAAGAAATTAAAGACCTAAATAAGCCGGAAGCTACTTCATGTTCACAGGTCATTACTACACGGTAATATTCCCCATCTCATTGGCACGTTCAGTATAATCCTTGTGAAAATCACAGCTACTTTTTTAAAGCAGTAGAAACTGACAAGCTGGTCCTCAAATTTGCATGGAAATTCAAGAGATGTAAACTAGCCAAAATAATCTTGAAAAAAAAGTGACCACATTGGAAGAGCCGCACTTCCCAATTTCAGAGTTTACTGCAGGTATACACTAGCCAAGACAATCTGGAACTACTGTGAAAATGAACACATGCAGCAACATAATAGAATTAAGTGTTCAGAAATAAAACTTCACATAAATTGATTTTCAACAAGTATAGCAAATGCAGTCCAGTGGGGACAGAATAATCGCTTCAACAGATAGTATTCCAGCAAAAGGTATATCCACATGCAAAAGAGTGAAAACGAGCTCTGACTTCATGCCACATACAAAAAATAATTCAAGACAAGACTGAAATCTGAAGGCTACAGCTATATCTTTATGATCTTGATTAAGCAAAGCCTTTGTAGCTCTGGCACCAAAAGCACAAGCCAGAAAAGAAAAAAAAATAGATATTTGGACTTCATCTAAATTCAATATTTTGTGCTTCAAAGGTAACTAACTACAAAGAAAGAAGAAAAGAAAATTAGCAAGCTGAGGAGAAAAAAAAAGACAGTTCTATATCTGATGTTGTATCTATAAGATGAGAAAGAACTCTTCTTAAAAAAAAAAAAAACAAGTAAATACTTTTATTTTCAGATGCTAAAAGACAAAACCCAGGGCTTTGTGCTCATTAAGTAAGCGCGTACCACTGAGCTAAATTCCCAGCCCTGAGTAACTGGATTTCAATGTTAATAAGCACTGCTCCACAGATGACACACAGAACTCATGAAAGGCTGCTCAGTGTCGCCGGCCACTATGGAAATGCAAATGGAAGCCACAGCGAGGCTCCTCTCCAAGCCCACTAACATAGCTCTCATAAAACAGACGGAAAAACACGAGTGTGGAAACTCTAGAGAGTCCCAAACTGCCGGTGGCGATGTCAAATGGTGTGACCATGTTGGAAAACAGTTTTGGAATTCCTCAGAAGGGCAAACACAGAATTGTCATGTGACCCAGAGGGTTCACCTTCAGATACATACCCAGCAAAACTGAAAAACATATGTTCACTCACATACTGGGGGCAGGGGAGTGGCCTGGTGGGGTAAAATGCTTGCTTTACATAAGGCCAGACAGAGCTTAAGTTCCATCCCTATCACCCATTAACAAATGATAGGTGTGGAATCCCCGCATTGGGTGGGGGGACAGAGAGGAGGTCCCTGGAGTTAAGTAGTTAGCCACTCTAGACTAATAGGTGAGTTCCAGGCCAGTGATAAACCCTGTCTCAAAAAGAGCTAGACAACATTCCCAAGAATGACACCCAAAGTTGTCCTCTGGTGTGCGCATGCACACACACACACACACACACACACACTTATGCAACTGTATGCACACTCATACACACATGTGCCTACCTACACAAACACACACCACACATGCTCAATCTTTTAAGAATTGTACACTAAGGTTCTAGCAGCATTATTCACAATATTCACAAGTTTCTCGGTTCAAATATCAAATAGGAGATGGATAAATAAAATTGGATATATCCACACAAAGGAGTGTTAGACAAGAAGAAATCAAAGGCTGGAGAGAGGGCTCAGTGGTTAAAGGCATTTGCTTGCAAAGCATGTTGGCCCAGGTTTGATTCCCCAACATCCACGTAAGGCCAGAGACACAAAGTGTGGCATCCATCTTTCTTCTTGCAAATAAATAAAATATCTTTGAAGTTATTTATTTATTTATTTGGTTTTTCAAGGTAGGGTTTCACTCTAGCTCAGGTTGACCTGTAACTTACTATGCAGTCTCAGGGTGGCCTCGAACTCATAGCGATCCTCCTACCTCTGCCTCCCAAATGCTGGGATTAAAGGCGTGCGCCACCACGCCCAGCTTAAGACATTTTATGAGTGAATAAGAGAGAGAAAGAATTGGCATGCCAGGGCCTCCAGCCACTGTGATCGAACTCCAGAATCACGCGCTGCCTTGTGCACATGTGCAACCTTGCACTTGCATCGCCTTGAGCGTTTGGTTTACATGGGATCTTGATATTGACATAGGGGTATCTATTGTCTCAGCCACCCTCCAGAAGAAGCTGTATTTTGCAGGCACAATGTATAACCCCAGCACTTGGCTGAGGCGAGATGATTTCAGTTTGAGACCAGTCTGGGCAATGCAGTGAATTCAAGGTCAATGTCAGCTACACAACAGTAATGTGCCTCAAAACAGCTTGTTAAAAAAATATTTTTTTATTTTTATTTATTTATTTGCAAGCAGAGACTGAGAGAGATAGAGAGAAGAGAGACAGACAGAGACAGAATGGGTGCGCTAGGGCCTGTAGTCACTGCTTACCGCTAAGCCATCTCTCCAGCCCCTCAAAACAGCTTTTTTTTTTTTAAATTGCTGTTTGGTTTGATTTGAGATCAGGTGCCACTACATAACTGTGGCTAGCATGTAAGTCATCACGTAGACCACGCTGTAACTTGCAGTGAACCCCCTGCCCCTGCCTGCTGAGTGCTGAGACTTCAAGGGTGTGCCACCACCCCTGCACAGCTGCGGTTGAGACTGTGCAGTGGGAGGCTAGAAAGCTAGCTCAGCTGGTAAAGTGCTTGCCTTGAAATCATGAGGAGCTGAGTCTAATCCCCACTATACACATGAAAAAAAACATACTCTTAAAAAATATTTTGTTTTGAGGGCTGGAGGGATGGCTTAGTGGTTAAAGTATTTGCCTACAAAGCCAAAGGACCCTGGTTCGATTCCCCAGGACCCACATTAGGCAGATGTACAAGGGGGAACACGCGTCTGGAGTTTGTTTGCAGTGGCTAAAGGCCTTGGCACCCATTCTCTCTCTCTCTCTCTCTCTCTCTCTCCCTCCATCCCTCCCTCTTTCTCTGTCAAATAAATAAAAATAAAACATTTCAAAAAGTATATGTTGTTTTTTATTTGAGAGAGAATGGGTGCGCTAGGCCTCCAGCCACTGCAAACAAACTCCAGATGCATGCTCCATCTTGTGCATCTGGCTTATGTGGGTCATGGGGAATCAAACCTGGGTCCTTCAGCTTTGCAGGCAAATGCCTTAATCACTAAGCTATCTCTCCAGCCCCAAAATAAACCTATCTTTAAAAGCCATGGCTAAGAATGCTAGCGCACACCTTTAATCCCAGAACTCTAGAGGATGATGTAGGAGAATCTTTGTGAGTTCAGAGCCAGCCTAAGACAACAGAGGGAGTTCCAGGTCAGCCTGAACTAGAAACCTTGCCTAAAGAAGAAGGAGGAGGAGAAGTTGAAGAAAAGAGAGAGAGAGAGAGAGAGAGAGAAAGAAAGAGAAAAAAAGCTGGGTGTGGTTGTGCACACCTTTAATCCCAGCACTCCAGAGGCACAGGTAGGAGGATTGCCATGAGTTCAAGGACACCCTGAGACTACATATTGAATTCCAGGTCAACCTGGCTCGAATGAGACCCTACCTTGAAAAAACAAATAAAATAAAATAAAATAAAATAAAATAAAATAAAATAAAATAAAAGCCTGCAGAGTTGGGGACTGAGGTGGCTGAGCTGCTAAAGGCACTTTCTTGAAAAACCTATGGATCAGAGTTTGACTCTCCAGTGTCCAAAGACAGGCAAGACACAAAGCCCCGCATGTGTCTATGATCCCAAACCACCTAACACAGTGGAAGGCAGAGTGCGGAGGATGAGAAGCTGAAGGACCAGCTGGACTGGCCTTGTCTGCAGTGGGAGGAGACTTTGTCTCCAAGAGGGTAGAAGAGCACAGAAACCTTGAACTTGTCCTCTGACCCCCAACACACTCACACATGCACGCACTCGTGCATAGTCAGATAAATAAAGTGCCAAGTTACACAAAGAGATACCTTTCAACATATAAAAACAACTTTATCTTACTCAAAAATGACATTCCAGGGCTGGAAGATAGCTTAGCAGTTAAGGCGTTTGCCAGCAAAGCCAAAGGACCCAGGTTCTATTCTCCAGGACCCACGTTAGCCAGATGCACAAGGAGGCGCATGTGTCTGGAGTTCATTTGCAGTGGCTGGAGGCATGCCCATTCTCTCTCTCTCTCTCTCTCTCTCTTTTTCCCTCTTTCTGTCTGTCAAATAAATAAATATAAATAAAAAATATTTTTTAAAAAAAGCAGACACCAGCTCTGTCCCAACCTGGCTTTTACTCCTCCAGCATGGGACACTTTTGTTCTCAATACTGACCTGTACTGGTCATGTGGATGAGTTCACTGCCACCCATCCACGGACCAAGGGCGCAGGAAAGACGACACTGAGTGACTCCCAAGGCAAGATGCATGGGGAATACACCACACTCGGGGCCGAACGAATCCCCCATAGAGCAGAGCAGCTGCCCTGAATACGGGCTCCAATAGAAGTGGCCACATTGTCGACACCGTGTAGGCCTTAGGTCAGGTCCCTGTCACAGTCTGCTGCTAATGGAGCCAGGGGTACTGGTTAGAAAGAGGCCGTCCTCTGACCTCCACATGTGTGCCCTGGTTCTATGAGCTGTCCACACACATCCTATCTCTCTCTCTTTCTTTATCCTCACAAATAAATAAATAAAAATTGTTTTCTAAAAATAACATTTTAGGGCTGGGGAGATGGCTTAGTGGTTAAACTAAGCTGTATTGGTTTTTCAAGGTAGGGTTTCACTCTAGCCCAGGCTGGCCTGGAATTCACTATGTAGTCTCAGGGGTGACCAGAAACTCACAACAATCCTCCTACCTCTGCCTCTAGAGTGATGAGATTAAAGGCATGAGTCGCCACTCCCGGCTTAAAACTATTTTTATTTATTTATTTGGAAGCGGGGTGGGGGTGCGAGAGAAAGAAAAAGAGAGAGAATGGGTGTGCCAGGCAGGGTCTCTTGCTACTGCAAACAAACTCCAGATGCATGAGCCACTTTGCACACCTGGATTTATGTGGGCACTGGGGAATCGAACCTGAGCCCTTAGGCTTTGCAAGCAAGCATCTTTAACTGCTGACCCATCTCTCCAGTTGCCTTTTTTTTTATACCCAAATTTTCTGCAGCAGGGTTGATGTGCTTTTGGAAGGAAACACTTCACTTTCTTTCTAATTTGTATCTGAGCTCAACAGTAAGCTCGGGCATACCTGGTGTTTTTCCAACTTAGCTCCTGAAAAGTGGCCGAATTCTTCTGACTGGAGATCAAAAGACTCGAGGGTCTCTGGGGAAGGGGTTAGAGTATTGCAGTGCATCTCGGGATGGCCCCCACCAAGCAGTTTACGATTTCATCTCTTCAGATGATGAGGACGATAGAGAAGATGAAAGACACTGCAGCGACCTGGGAAAATGTTCTTGACAGTGTAAAGCACAATTGTTAAAAAGCAGGAAACAAAATTATACGCTCAAATTACATATGGACAAAATTAACAACTGTAACTCAAAGAAAACATAACTCTAAAATGTTTCTGAGGTAAAGCCATAGAATAATGAATGGGGTTTTCTTCTTTTTTTTCTTTGGTCAATGTTTCCTTTAAGAATGTTCTAAGAATAGATTTTAAAAATTCAAAAGGGTGGGGAAGAAGAGAGGCAGAAAAGAAATCTCTGTGATACCGGAGTGTTGCCCGTTATCATAACACAGAAAGTCTGATCGATGGTCACAGAAACAAACTCCTTTGGAATGTTTTTCAGCCTATTTAACATATACTCACACACACGTGTGTGTGTATACATACATTTTAAAAATGTGTGTGCATGTGTATGTATGTTGTGTGTGTACATATACCTGTATCTATATACCACAACATCTCTTTTCTATTAGAAATGCAGAGTTGAGGAGGCGTTTTCTTGGAATCAAATTTGGATGCATGCAATCTAAGAGGCTTTGCAGTCTCCTTCCTACAATACCCTCAGATTAAGTGGATAATTGCATTCCCAAAGGAATTCTCAGAACCATTTCCATTTCTGGGAGGAATTAGAGGATGTAATGCAGTCCTTCCTGAACAATCAAACGGTTGTTTTAAATCACCGAAGGAAAAATTTGAAAAAAGAAAGAGAAAAAAAAACCATCACTACAGCAGACAAAAACCAAAGTCCACTCTAGAGGGTGGATGGGGTCACTCACACAAAACAACCCAAACATACTGGCAAGCCAGAGGGTGCTCTCCTACGGGACAAGTTTTCTGAATCCTTGTGATCCCCATAGCAGGACGTCAGTGACCGCAGAGCGGTAACTCTGGCGGAGCAGCTCCAGGACCTGCCGGCCACCACAACTGGACGGATGTACACTGTCCATGTCCAGCCAGGCCCACTGGCACAAGCCCATCATGCCAGCTGCGCAGGAAGCTGGGGCAGGAGGACTGAAAGTTCACAGCCTGCCTGGGCTACAGAGTGAGTTCAAAGCCAGCCTGAGTAACTTAACTTAACGAGACACCGTCTCAAGATAAAAAGTAAAAAAGACGCCAGACACACACCTTTCATCCCAGCACTCAGGAGGCAGAGGTAGGAAGATCACTGTGAGTTCAAGGGCAGCCTGGGATTACAGAGAGAATTCTAGGTTAGCCTGAGCTAGAATGAGACCCTACCTTGAAAAAAAAGAAAAGAAAGTAAAAACGAGTACTGGGCTGGGCTGAGAAGACAGCTCACCGGGTCAAGTGTTTGCTGCACAAGCATGAAAGCCCGAGTTCGGACCCCAGCATCCACGCAAGAGGCTGGGTGTGGGAATGCGCACTTACAATCCCAGTGCAGGAGATGGAGAGACAGTGAGTCCCCAGGGCTCACTAGCCGGCGAGTCTAGCTATGTTAGTGAGCTCCAGGTTCCGAGAGATTCTGTCTCAAAGAATAAGGTGGAGATCAGTGTCGGAAGACACCCAACACTGACCTCTGGCCTCCACAGGCATGCGCACACATGCACGCATACCCACACACATGCATGGGTCCACACATGCATACACATGCACACATACACACACACACACACACACACACGAGAGAGAGCTGGAAATGTAGCTCAGTGGTAGAGCACTTGCGTAGCATGCACAAGACCCTAGTTTTAGTCCCAAGCACCACTAAAATAAAAAATAAAAAATAAAAGAAGCTGGGTGTGGTGGCGCACGCCTTTAATCCCAGCACTCAGGATGCAGAGGTAGGAGGATCGCCGTGAGTTCGAGGCCACCCTGAGACTACAGAGTGAATTCCAGGGCAGCCTGGGCTAGAGTGAGACCCTGCCTCAAAAAAAAAAAAAGAAAAGGAAAGAAGAGGAAAAAAAAAAGAAAATGTCTTTTCCAAAGTACTGTTCCTTCCAGCCACATTGTTAAGAAGCTAACACTCTCAGCATTTCAAGCTCTTTCTATTCTTTCTTTTCTGTTCTGTTTTTCAAGAAAGACTCCTCTCTCTCTCTCTCAAATAAATAAAATATTTTTTAAAAGGGCTAGCAAAGGCTGGAAAGATGGCTTATCATTTAAGGCACTTCCTTGCAAAGCCTAAGAGCTTATGTTTAAATCTCCAAGACCCACATAGCCAGACACAGTGATGCAAGCATGTAATGTCACACATGTGCACAAGGGGGCGCGCATGCATCTGGAGTTCTTTCTCAGCAGGATGAAGGTCCTGTCTTGCCCATTTTCTCTCTCTCTCCTCTCTCTCTCTCTCTCAAAATAAAAAGGGGGGCTAGAGAGAAGGCTTAGCAATTAAGGCACTTGCTTGTGAAGCCTAAGGACCTGGGTTCAATTCCTCAGTACCCACATGAGCCAGATGCACAAGGTGGTACATGTGTCTGGAGTTGGTTTGCAGTGTCTAGAGACCCTGGTGTGCCCATTCTCTCTCTCTCTCTCTCTAATAAATAAAATATACATATTTTTAAAAAGAAAGGCTTAGCCGGGCGTGGTGGTGCACGCCTTTAATCCCAGCACTCAGGAGGCAGAGGTAGGAGGATCGCCGTGAGTTCGAGGCCACCCTGAGACTCCATAGTGAATTCCAGGTCAGCCTGGGCTAGAGTGAGACCCTACCTCAAAAAAAAACCAAAAAAAATAAATTAATTAAAAAAAATAAAAAAGAAAGGCTTTCCCTGTTGTCTAGGCTGGCCTTGATCTCCCAGGTTCCAGCAATGCTCTTGCCTCAGCCTCCCAAGCGCTGGGTCTTGAGAGACATGTTCCATCATGCTTAGTTCAGAGATTGTATCTTTTTTCTTCATTGTTCTCTAGTTTTATTATTTTTCAATTTTCCCAACACATGAACTCAAGGCTCATTTTGAGATTTTCTTTTCAGTGCATTTCACAGAAAAAAAAAATGAAATGGGAATCATTAAAGTGGTTATACATGAGCCAATTATTTTTTCTTACAACTTACAATTTGCTGAAAATTATTGCGTTGGTCTTTTCATCCTATCAACAACTCTAGAAAACTACAATTTGTCAGAGCACGAAGTTAAACTTGCAATGATGTAACAGACAGTGATCTGCCACGGGCAGTGGGCAGCAGGCGCACGTCAGGCACAGAGACGGGACCGCCGCGGGGGAACCGCGGGCTGAGGCACCACTCCTGCACAACGAGGTGCTCAGTGAAGCCTTGAACGCATGAAGACCACAATGAGCATGATTCTTTTAGCTGTCAGCAATTCTTCAACCTCAAGAAAATACCCACGAAAACCACATTTGTACCTGAATGCCATTTCCTGGTTGTTTGTTCCTGGAATCTTTTTACTTTCTCTAGCATTAAATTTCTTTGAAAGGAAAACTATGCCTTATATGAACTTAGTCACATACCTACTGAATTACTGACAAATAGAAATAGCCATTTGTTTTCTCTTAAAGAAGAAAGAAAGAAAGAAAGAAAGAAAGAAAGAAAGAAAGGAAGGAAGGAAGGAAGGAAGGAAGGAAGAAAGAAAGAGCGAGCTCCAGACGCATGCGCCATCCTGTGCATCTGGCTTACATGGTCCTGGGGAATTGAACCTGGGTCCTTCAGCTTTGCAGGCAAGCGCTTTAACTGCTAAGCCATCTCTCCAGCCCTGTTTTTATTTTTGAATGAACAGAGATAAAACAAAGCAAACTTATTCAGAAGCATAGTACATAATACTGAATATTAGCCTACAAAATGAAAAAAAAAACAGATTAGGAAAAAGGTAACACTTTTATTTTTTAATATTGTTATTTTATTTAATGTCTTAGCTCTTGAGAAAGGCCAAAATCTCATCATTTTGACATGAACACATTTTTAAAAAAAAACTGTCTCTTCACTACCTATATAAGACCATCATAATAGAAGGAAAAGATTATGACATCAAAATAAAAGAGAGACTGATTGAGATGGGGAGGGGATGTGATGGAGAGTGGAGTTTCAAAGGGGAAAGTGGGGGGAGGGAGGGCATTACCATGGGATATTGTTTACAATCATGGAAGTTGTTAATAAAAAAATACATTAAAAAATTGTCTCTTGGGCTGGAGAAATGGCTTAGCGGTTAAGCGCTTGCCTGTGAAGCTTAAGGACCCCGGTTCGAGGCTCAATTCTCCAGGACCCACGTTAGCCAGATGCACAAGGGGGCGCACGCATCTGGAGTTCGTTTGCAGTGGCTGGAAGCCCTGGCACGCCCATCCTTTCTCTCTCTCTCTCTGTCTTCCTCTGTCTGTCTCTGTCACTCTCAAATAAATAAATAAAAATGAACAAAAAATTTAAAAAAAAAAAAAAATTGTCTCTTAAATATAACATTTAATAAAACTAGGTATTGAAAAGTGTTGAAATTGTTCAAGTCAACATTGTTTTCAAGTATATTAAAATGCTCAGAAGAAAAATTCTCTGTGGTTATAATTCTAATCAATTTTTATAAATATGCTTTTAAAAGACTTCCAACCCAGGTGGATAGTGGGTAAGTTCCTTGAACACGGCAATAGTCTTTTGGTTTTTCGAGGTGGGGTCTCGCTCTAGCCCAGGGTGACCTAGAATTCACTACGTAGTCTCAGGGTGGTCTTGAACTCATGGTGATCCTCCTACCTCTGCCTCCCAAGTGCTGGGATTAAAGGCGTGCGCCACCACGCCCAGCTAGGCACAGTCTTTTGGAAGAAAAAGAATGCCTTGTTATACAACCTCCTGATTTTTTTTTTTTTAAACACTGATTTCAGGCACAGTGGCTGGCTGAATCCACTTCTGGATCCTGTTCTTTTCCTTCCTGGCTGGTTTAGGAGAGCAGCGAATATTTCAGCTATGGACAGAACACCAAACATAAGCTCTGGAAGAGTCTCCGCTTTTCACTACAGACACATCGACACTGAGTTCCCACTGTTGTGTATCTGCTGCCCCTGTTCAAAGACAGGGGCGTCAGGCAGCTTCAGGACCATGAACAACAGATGACTCATCTAGTAACTGTGGTCAAAGTCTGGAGGATTCTATTGCCCACGTCACTTGAACAGGTTGGTAAGAGGTCCATTGATCATGTTTCTTTTCTTTTCTTTTTGGGATGAGAAGCCAAACAGACTGGCATCTTTTATGCTAGAGAGCAAGAGAGAGAGAGAGAGAATTGGTGCGCCAGGGCCTCAGCCTGTGCAATCAAACTCCAGATGCGTGCGCCACCTTGTGCACATGTGCGACTGGCTGAGTGCCCAGTTTCCGCACAGTTGACGCGGACTTTGCCACCTAGTTCTACCTAAGGAACAGTCAGAGTTGACCAGGCATGCATCTGCACAAGACTGGGAAAATCTGGATTCTACTCCATGCTTCGACAGACTGACGATACCTCCTCCAACCACTGTCCCGCCTATTGGCATGCCTAAGAATTGGCTCTTAGTCCAGACATGTGCATTTGCACACACCTTCTTCTCCGCACATTCTGCATGAAATCCTGAGACTGGAGGATGACGGGACACCTGCTCAGCAACAAACCTGACTGCGGGACAGTCCGATCCCACCTGGGCTTGGAGGCTGCTCTGAGAGTGACTGCCTGGGGCAAGAGCCACTCCCAACACTGGACGCCACCATGTGAAATGTCCCTCCAGTGACAGGGCTCTATAGCTCAGCAATGGCTCCTCTGCGGCCCTCATGAAATGTGGTACGGGAGCACTCGACACAGCGGATCATCGGCCCTCAGGGCTGGCTTCACCAGTGATGGCTGTAGATACGTCAGGGTGAGACGACACAAAATCGGCATCCGTCTCCAGCAGGGACCGCTTCTCTCTGATCAATGTAGGCAGCACCACTCTTGTTAAGGAGCTACGACAGACGACGCAGGACCACACGGTGTTGCTCTTCTACAGGTCATCGCCCCTGCCATCTCAGGCACCCTCCGCCTCACCATCTGCTCTGATTTCTTCAGGGTCCCCTGCTAATCGTCCAGACTCTGCGGCAGACTGCTCTTTTGGTGCTGCCGCGGGTTTGCTCTGCTCACTTCCGGCCGGCTGTTCAGATCCATTTGTAGAGCGCTTTGATAAAACATCTTCAGCTCTAACCACTCGACTGGCGTTCCTGAAGGCAGAGAGCCCTTCTGATGCGATGCACGCCGCAACTGCAGGATATGGGGGCCGTCGTCTAAGCAGGTTACGGTTGCCATGGACGGAGCTGCGGGCGTCAAGAGATCCTGGTCCAAGGAACTAAGTAAGTCAGAGTAGGAAGGCCTTCGGGCCATCTGACTAAGTCTCTCTGTTGGCCTTCACCAGGAGACATCATTCCTCTGACTTCCACAAGATGGGCTGGAGGTAAGTGAACTCTTCTCTTCACTGACTGCAGCTTGGAATGTCCTACATTAAAAGAGAGAGAGAGAGAGAGAGAGAGAGATGGCATTTTGACTTGGTCTCCTCTGGGAGACAGGAGAATTGTCACTAGATGCAAGGGAGAAGCTTCAAGACTTCAGAGGAGGATCATTCTGTTAGAAAGAGAAAATAGTTCCTTTTTTGCTTTTTAAATGGTAAGCTCGGCCAGGCATGGTGGCCCACGCCTTTAATCTCAGCACTCAGGAGGCAGAGGTAGGGGGATCGCCGTGAGCTCGAGGCCACCCTGAGACTACAGAGTGAATTCCAGGTCAGCCTGAGCTAGAGTGAGACCCTACCTCAAAAAAAGAAAAAAAAATGGCAAGCTCTCTAATCATCACACTACTGAAGGAGGACTTACGTAGTTGCAGTTAGTGATTGAGGCCCAGGAAGAATGAGATGCCACCTGCCCCCTCGCCCTGGCACAAGAAGGGAACTCTTGGCAGAAATGGAACTTGTGTCTGATAGAGACTGATCGACGGTGTCCAGAGACTATTTCTTTTTCCACAAATATACTGGTGAGAACCTCTTGAAATCCTCGATGTTTTCCTTAAGAACTGTGGATCACAATAATAATTTTCTGAGTCCACAAGCTCTGTTAAAGTTCTCTGCCAACAGCCAAACAATTCCGGTTGTGATTTACAGACTCTAAAGCGGACTGCGAGCCATGGCTCTGTTTCTAACTCCAAGGCATCTTAAATTTTACTAGTAAAATTTTCAAACATTGTTTGAAATGTGTTACTAATATTTACACACACAACCTGTCCTGTACCTCCTCAAATTTAAAAACTCTCCGAACGAGCCGTAAAATGCTGCCGGGGCCTGTGGAGATGGCTCAGCACAGAAAGCGCTTACCGCACAAGCGTGAGAACCTGGGTCGGGGTTTCCAGACCCCACGAAAGGAAGCTGCGACGGGGCATCTGAACCCAGGCAAGTCGGCTGCCGGGGGCAAGCTTATGACACAGCTAGGAGGGCATATGCGGTGGCGCCTCCAGCCAGTGCCTGGCAAAGCACTAGAGGCAGCCACGGTGCTTCGTGCGGAAGGCTGAGGCAGGAGGATATCAAGTCGGAGGCTGCCCTGGGCTACCTGGCCAAGCCAGATGTGGTTGCTTCGCAAGGTCGGATGCTGCCCAGCCGAGGTAGGAAGCAAGATAAGCCCCTTTCATTGCCAGGGGCTCCGAGGCCACTTGAAATACAACTTTACTCTCTTACCTAGAGCCTATGTGACTTAACACACAATATTAGCTAAGACCTTTCCGTCTCCCTTGGAATATAAAAGTTTATTCCTCAAATCTTAACTACTCTTTCCTCTCTCTCTCTCTCTCTCTCTCTTTTCTCTCTCTCCCTCTCTCTCTGACTCCATCACGCTGTCTGTGGCATGATACTAATAACTTCCCTGATAACCTCTAATCTGCAGGGCAGTGTGTCCCAGTGCCTCTCGCAGGCCAGCGGCTCTCCCCCTGTAAGGTCCATCAGGGACAGCGAAGTGAAACCTGCCTCGAACAATCAGAAGAGCTGGACAACTTCCAGGTCCTTCGGTTTCTCCATCCTCCTGACACGTGAGGTACAGCACGTGCCCAACCCCCCCCCCTTGGCCCCTTCTGTCCAAACCTGATGGCGTCTGAACCCACCAGAGCTGTGAGAAATAAAAGTCTGTTCTGTATAAATTACTGAGTCTGTGGTAGTTTATTTTAGCAATACAATTACACCAAGACAATATTTTTAAACTTTTTTTTAATGAGAGGGAGAAAGGGAATTGGCGCGTCAGGGCCTCCAGCCACTGTAATCAAACTCCAGATGCTTGCGCCACCTTGTGGTCATGTGTGACTTTGCGCATGCATCACCTTGTGCGTCTGGCTAAGGTGGGATCTGAGGAGTCAAACGTGGGTCCTTTGGCTTCACAGGCAAGTGCTTTAACGGGTAATCCAGCTCTCCAGACCCACATAGCCAGACGCAGTGACGCAAGCATGTAATGTCACACGTGTACACAAGGGGGGCACATGCATCTGGAGTTCTTTCTCAGCAGGCTGAAGGTCCTGGCTTGCCTATTCTCTCTCTCTCCTCTCTCTCTCCTCTCTCTCTCTCTCTCTCAAAATAAAAAAGAGGGGCTAGAGAGAAGGCTGGGGAGATGGCTTAGCAGTTAAGGCACTTGTCTGCAAAGCCAAAGGACCTTGGTTTGATTTCCCAGGACCCACGTAAGCCAGATACACAAGGAGGCACATGCATCTGGAGTACAATTGAAGTGGCTGGAAGTCCTGGTGTGCCCATTCTCTCTCTCTCTCTCTCTCTCTCTTCCTCCTTCTCGCTCTCAAATAAATAAGTAAAAACAAAATATTTTTTAAAGTGACCCTAGGTGTTGGGTTTTCCTGCTATGAGAGTATTCTAGTAGGCTGGGTGGAACAAAACATAGGCAAATTCTAAAATTTAACTGAACATTATATGCATTCAACGAAAAGCAGCACAGATTATTTATACAAGAGTAGGCGTTGCAACAACCAGGTCCTCTAACAAAGTCACAGTCCCTAGGGATGTGTGTTGCCCCACACCCTTAATCCTGTCAACTGGGAGGCTGAGATTTCTGGTCTGTAGAGCGCTCCAAGTCAGCTTGTGACCAAGTGAGACCCTTCCCCAGTGAATGCCAGGAGAGGAGGCAAAGGCACTATAAATCAGGAAGCAACAAATGGCAAGCCCAAAATATAGTTTATTTAAGAATGGCAAATGCGACCATCTATCAAATTTAACACACAATTTACCCTGACACGGAAGGTGCAATTAGCACTTCCAATGCAAGCCTATACACCAGGCTTATTTGGCAGGTACTGACCTGGTGGAATCCCAGTTTCTTTTGGGGATGGCTTTGGTCTCAGTTATGCTGCGTGTCCTCTTTGCTGTGCTGTGGGCTCAGGTGGGCTGACTGGGTCAGTGGGTGTTGCTCTGATCACCTGTGCCAGGTGCTGTGTAGGTAAGCTCCCTTCCCCAGGTCTCTGGTGCTTGCTGGCACCTGTTCTGGCAGTGGAGGAGGGGAGGCTGTGGATGGTGGCTGACGTTCTCCTGCTGGTCCTCGAGATCCTCTTCCTCACAAGCCGCTCTGCTGGTCCCTGCCGTCCTCCCTTCACGTTTCTTGAGTTTGTGAAGAGGCCGGTGTGAGTGGAGATTCCCCTTACCTGGCTTTTCCTGCAGCTCAAGCCGAGCCTGGTGGCTGTGGCCCTGCGGACCTGGTGCCGCTGCTGCTGGAGCCGCTTCTGTGGTCTCTAGAGCTCTGGGTCTCGCCTATTTCTCTGCTGTGGTTGATAATTTCTCATACACCTTCACTTTTAGGTAGAAGAGTGTTTTGTTTTGTTTTGTTTGTTTGTTTGTTTGTTTTGCTTTTTCTCCACTAGGCTGATTTGGTGTGGTTCCTATGTACCACCTTAACTGGAAGTCCCCTGTGACCTCAACTCTTCTTTCTGCTCAGCATTTTGATGAGTTTTGAGTTTCCCCAGTAGTCACTTCCATCTGAAAAAAAAAAAAAAAAAAGCTTCTCTAGCTTCTCTGACCAAAAGTGAGAGCCACAATAGTCTACTTATAGACATAAATATTTAGAATGCAACTAATGGGCACAACATATCTTTCTAGGCATACAACAGTAGTAGCTTCCCCCCAAGGCCTATGACCTCCCCAGCCATAGGCTTTTAACTAGGTTTTCAGTAATAGGCATGAATTCCCTCCTGTGGAGCAGACTTCAGATCCATTCAGAGAGCAGTTGGTTATCCCCATAACATACATGCCACTATTGCACCAGTGAATACATCTTACCTAACTGACCAGTTGTGGTAGCTCACAATGTCCACTGTTGGTTAAGACTGTTGATTTTTCTTCCCCATTAGCCTGCATGGCACCTTCCAGCACAATGACAGCTAGCTGGCAGGGAGGAGGCTTCCAGCTCTCTCAAAGCTTGATTTCTCAGTGCTAAGACAATTCTTTTTCAAGGTAGAGTGTGACTCTAGTACAGGCTGACCTGGAACTCACTCTGCAGTCCCAACATGGCCTCAAACTCTCAATGATCCTCCTATTTCTGCCTCCTGAGTGCTGAGATTAAAGGCATGTGCCATCATGCCTGGTTAAGACAACATTAAAAAAGGATAAATAAAGGGCTAGGAAGACACTTGCTTGCAAAGCCTGTGGGCCCGGGTTCAATCCCTTAACACCCATGTGAGGCTGGAATCATCTGTGATCCCAATGTGCCTACAGCAACATGAAGCCAGGGGAACCTGGAAGCTGGCGAGCAGCAGCAGCAGCAAAATTGCTAAGAGAGAAAAAGGAGATTAAGTGCGGGGAGGGTTCAGGAGCAGGAGAAGGAAAAGGGGAGGAGACTCTGATCCCAGTATACTGTCTACATTTATGGAATTTGTCAATTAAAAAGTCTTCAAAATACTAAGAGAAAGCCAGGCGTGGTGGTGCACGCCTTTCATCCCAGCACTCGGGAGGCAGAAGTAGGAGGATCACTGTGAGTTCAAGGCCACCCTGAGACTATATAGTTAATTCCAGGTCAGCCTGGACCAGAGTGAGACCCTACCTTGAAAAACCAAAAAAATAAATAAATAAATAAACAAAGTACTAAGAGAGACCCTGTCTCAAAAGAAGTTAGAGGGAAGCCGGGCGTGGTGGCGCACGCCTTGAATCCCAGCACTCAGGAGGCAGAGGTAGGAAGATCACCGTAAGTTTGAACCCACCCTGAGACTCCATAGTGAATTCCAGGTCACCTGGGCTAGAGCGAAACCCTACCTTGAAAAACCAAAAAAAAAAAAAAAAAAAAAAAAAAAGTTAGAAGGAGAAGAGAAACTCCCCAAAGTTGTTCTCTGACCAGATGCATGTTGTGGGACATGCACGCCTGTACACACACACACACACACACACAGACACAAATAAATAAATAAAAACTATATTTATAAAACTAATGGGTAATCTTGAGAGAATTATATAAACCCAATTCATTGTCTTAAATGAAGCATTTATTCTGCCTTCCCATACAAACCATACCATGGTAATCAAATAGTAATGAGGATACATGTCTCTTTATAAGGGCACTCTATCTACTAAATGAAAAAAATTAAAGAATTACAGTATCACCATTTTACAATCCCCAATGCATTAATAAATTTGGGCATTTAGCACTAATGGCTGCTAAAATGGGGGAGAGAAAGAGGGAGAGAGAGACTATGTCACCATAATGTTGCCAAGGATATTGAGCACCAGTCTCACCACATCCCTGAAGCGGGCTTCCCAGTTGCCTAAAATTAAAAATACTTGAATGAAGCGTGAACTACACACAGGCAAAATCTGGACTCTGGGTGAGGCAATAGAATCCTTCAGTAGATAATCAACTCCGGAGATGATGCCTGAAAGAACAATCTTCCTTCAGTAGATGAAATGAGATGAAAAGAAAGGGATGGAGAAGGGCTCTGCATCATGAAAGAGACCTAGATAATGTCTAATAACTTGTAGCATTTGATCTTAACCGAAAGGCTGAGAAGCAACAGAATAATCTTTCAATGGGCAAGACTAAGCCATACTGTCTAAAGATAAAATTTTAGCTGATAACGCTGCAAATTTACATGATTGTTGTAAAATTCAGGATAAGGACTTCTGCTTCTAGTGAGAATGGAGCGAGGACCAGACTCACCTTCCTGTCCAGAATAACTAAGCTGCTGGCCAATCAAACAGGGTTTTCAGACATTGACTATCTGGCTTCAAAAAATAAGGATGGGCCTGGTGTGGTGGCACACTCCTTTAATCCCAGTACTTGCAAGGCAGAGGTAGGAGGATCACTGTGAGTTCGAGGTCACCCCAAGACAACATAGTGAATTCCAGGTCAGGCTGGACCACAGTGAAACCCTACTTCAAAAAAACAGTAATAATAATAATTAAAAAACAACAATAATAATAGGGACTAGAGAGATGACCCATGTTTGACTCTCCAGGTCCCACATAAGCCAGACTCACAAAGTGATACAAGCGTCACATATGTGCACAAGGTGGTGCACACATCTGGAATTAGATTACAGTGGCTGAAGGCCCTGATATGCCAACTCTCTCTCTCTCTCTCTCTTTCTCTCTCTCTCTCTCTCCCTCTTGCTCTCTCATAAAAATGGCCAGTCTGGGCTGAAAAGACAGCTTAGCGGTTAAGGTGTTTGCCTGCAAAGCCAAAGAATCCCAGTTTTATTCTCCAGGACCCACGTAAGCCAGATGCACAAGGGCGTGCATGCATCTGGAATTCATTTGCAGTAGATGGAGGCCCTGGCGCACCCATTCTCTCTCTCTCTCTCTCTCAATCTCTCTCTCTCTCTCTCTCTCATAAATAAATAAATAAATATATTTTTTTAAAGGCCAGTCTGTTGGGCTTACCTCAAAAAAGAATAATGATGGAGCTGGAGAGATGGCTCAGCAGTTAAAGTGCTTGCTTGCAAAGCCTGACAGCCTGGGTTCGATTCCCCAGTACCCACGTAAAACCAGATGCACAATGTGGCACATGCATTTGGCCTTCATATGCAGTGTTAGGAGGTCCTGGTGCACCCACTGATTCTCTCTTTCTCTTTCTCTCTCTCTCTCTCTCTCTCTCTCTCCTTGCAAATAAATTTTTAAAAATTTTAAAGAAAAGCCAGGTATGGGGGAGCATGCCTTTAATAGGAGGATCACTATGAGTTTGAGGCCACCCTGAGACTACATAGTGAATTCCAGGTCAGCCTGAGCTAGAGTGACACCCTACCTCAAAAATAAAAATAAAAATAAATTAAAATAATAATGAGCCTGAGAAGAGTAACAAATGAGGCAAGCTCTAAAATTGCCCCAGTTTACTGCCTAGAAATCATATCCAGGCAAGAACTGGGAGTCAGGGGAGGGGTGCCCCAGCAGGCTCCCTGAGCTGAGGAGGCAAAGCTGGAAGTTCAAGGCCAGGTGACACTAGTCCACAGAGAAAGCTGGCAGAGGAGCTTCACAGAGGAGTTTCCGGAACACCCACTGGCATAGTTGGGCAAGGAAACTACCCAAAGCCCAAGAAAGAGCCCCTCAAAAAGAGCAGGGTGACCATTTTCAGGGCCTCGTGTTGAACGAGGAAAAGTCCCTAGTTCCACCCACCGTAGAAGGAAACTTTCTAAACCACAGGGAGCTGAGTAGCCACATAGAATAGGATCTAGAACAAAAGATGCTCAAGTCCCCTTAACATTGCTTAAAAGCCAGCCTGAAATGACCAAACTGTTTCCAAGTAACTTACTATATTTATATTTTTATATATTTATATATATATACTATATATACAATATATATACTATATATTTATATATATACTATATACTTATATATATAGTATATATATAAAAAAACAAAACTTAAGAATGTTTGTAGAAATGAAAAACATCCACCACCCAGCATGGTAAAATTCACAATGTCTGGATCTAATAATAATAATAAAACCAGGCATGAAAAGGAACAGAAAAGTATGATTGATAACAAGGAAAGGAATAATTAACATAAATGACAGAATTAGTAGACAAGAGTGTGAAGCAATTATTAGAGTCCATATATCTAATAATATAGAGGGATGATTCTTCATGTAGAGACATAAAAGATATACTTTAAAAGGTGAGCTGGGTGTGGTGGCTCAGGCCTTTAATTCCAGCACTTGGGAGGCAAAGGTAGGAGGATCACTGGGAGTTCAAGGCCACCCTGAGACTACATACTGAATTCCAGGTCAGCCTGGGCTACAGTGAGAATCTACCTCAAAAAAAAAGAAATGCCGGGCGTGGTGGCGCACTTCTTTAATCCCAGCACTCGGGAGGCAGAGGTAGGAGGATCGCCGTGAGTTCGAGGCCACCCTGAGACTCCATAGTGAACTCCAGGTCAGCCTGAGCTAGAGTGAGACCCTACCTCGAAAAACCAAAAAAAAAAAAAGTGAAAATGGAGCTGGAGAAATGGCTTAGTGGTTAAGGTGCTTTCCCATAAAGCCAAAGGACCTAGGCTTGATTCCCCAGAATCCAGGTAAGCCAGATACACAAGGTGGCATGTGTGTAAAAGTTCATTTGCAATGGCTGAAGACCCTGGCATGCTCGCTTGCTCGCTCGCTCTCTCTCTCTCTCTCTCTCTCATAAATAAAATAAATTTAAAAATTTTTTAAAGTACAGGGGATGGGGATGTGATTCAATTGGTAGAGAACTTGCCTAGCATGCATGAAGCCCTGGTTTCAGTCTCGAGCTCTGCATAAAACCAGACATGATGACACATACCTTTATCTCAGCACTCAGATAGAAGAAGGAAGATCAGAAGTCCAAGGTCATTCTTGTCTACATAGCCATTCCAGGGTGAGCCTGAACTACATGAGACCCTGTCTTAAAACAAACAAAAATATCAGAATGACAAGTTCTTTTAAAAATTATTTTAATTTGGGGCTGGAGAGATGGCTCAGCAGTTAAGGCACTTTCCTGCAAAGTCTAATGATTCAAGTTTGATTCCCCAGTACTCACGTACAGCCAGATGCACAAAGTGGCACATGCATCTGGAGTTCCTTTGCAGGGACTAGAGGCCCTGGTGCACCCATTCTCTCTCTCTCTCTCTCTCTCTCTCTCTCTCTCTCTCTCTCTCAAATAAATAACTTTTTAGTTTTTTTTATTTTTATTGACAAGATTCATGATTGTAAAAAAACCCTATGGTAATTCCCTCCCCCCCCTCAACTTTCCCCTTTGAAACTCCATTCTCCATCATATCCCCTCCCCCTCTCAATCAGTCTCTCTTTTATTTTGATGTCATCATTTTTTCCTCCTGTTATGATGGTCTTGTGTAGGTAGTGTCAGGCACTGTGAGGTCATGGATATCCAGGCCATTTTGTGTCTGGAGGAACACATTGTAAGGAGTCCTACCCTTCCTTTGGCTCTTACATTCTTTCCGCCACCTCTTCCACAACGGACCCTGAGCCTTGGAAGGTGTGATCGAGATATTGCAGTGCTAAGCACTCCCCTGTCACTTCTTCTCAGCACAATTATGCCTTCTGAGTCATCCCAAGGTCACTGCCATCTGAAAAGAAAATGTTCTCTAACCAAAAGTGAGAGTAGCATTAACATATGGGTATGAACATTAAGAGAAGTGCTTACTGGACAGTTTGGTGATCATAGTACATACATTTAGCCAGACACCAGCAGATGTTTACACCCCTAGGGCTCATGACTACCCCTGTTGTAGGTTTTCAGTATCAGGGATGTGTTCCCTCCCATGGAGCCAATTAGAGAATGGTTGGTTTCTCCCATAACAGACATGCCACTATTGTACTCGTTGGCTCATTTGGCCTGGCTGGCCAAATGTAAGGCTTGCAGTGTCCATGGTTGAGTATATCCACTGGTGATTTCTCTCTCTCCCATTGAACTGCATGCAGTGTTGCTTTTCCAGCTTTCTGTCAGCTGGTCTACATGGAGGAGGTTTTCAGCTCAGCTCCAGCAGGATTTCTCAATGACCTTGCAGCCCAAGTATGAGGAGTCTTCAGCAATAGGGTCTTACAATCTATTCCTGGTGGGAAATGAAGAGCCTTGGCAATGGCCTGTAATGTTTTGGGGGCATCAGGGACCTCCCTGGCCAACGACTGACTGGAAGGTATCCCATCCCTGGCACTGAAAATTTTCTAGTAACAATCTATAGCTCCTATGTGTTCCATTGTGTATATATATATATATATATATTTTTTTTTTTAAGTTAAGGATAGGAAACACTGACTTGGAAATGACTATGTGTGTTAACACTACTTTTTAAACGTTTTTCCCCCGAAGTGACTATAATGAATATCATTGACTACTGTAAGCAGTAAAAATTTGCAAACACACACTTTTAAAGGAAATAATTTATCCACAAATTGTATGAGGTGGTTTGAATACAGAATGTCCCCGTAGCCTCATGTGTTTGTGATGAAGCCTCACACTCAGTCCCCAGCCTGTGGAGCCTTTGGGAGGTAGAGCCAAGCTGGAGGAGGCGTGTCTCTGAGATCCAGCCCTACTGGGTGTCCACGAACAAGCTCTCTACTTCCCCCCTACCGATATGTGAAGATGTGAGCCAGCTTCCTGCTCCTGCCATGTTTTCCCTACAATAATGAAACTTCCTCTAAAACTAAGCCAGTGCAGGAGAGATGGCTTAGCGGTTAAGGCAAGTGAAGCCTAAGGACCCAGGTTCAATTCCCCAGGACCCGTGTAAGCCAGATGCACAAGGTGGCCCATGAATCTGCAGTTCATTTGCAGTGGCTGGAGGCCCTGGTGTGCTTCCTTCCCTCTCTTTTTCCTCTCAAATAAATAAATAAAATATTTAACAACAACAAAAAAAACTGGGCTGGAGAGATGGCTTAGCAGTCAAGGTGCTTGCTGGTGAAGCCTAAGAATCCAGGTTCGATTCTCCAGGTCCCACATAAGCCAGATGCACAATGGTGGCACATGAATCTGGAGTTTGTTTGCAGTGGCTAGAGGCCCTGGCATGCCCATTCTCTCTGTCCCTCTCTCTGTCTCTAATAAATAAATAAATAAAATCATTTTTTTAATTAAACCTGTAAGCCAAAACTAACCCTTCCCTTCCGTAAGCTCTTTCTGGCGGGGTGTGTTTGCCCCATCTATGAAAGGTAACTTGTACGCTGTCTGTGGGTTCCTGGGGAACACAATTCACACTTTTAGACTAGACTCACTATTTTTGCTTCTTTTGTTTTTTTTTTTTTTTTTTTCCAGGTAGGGTCTCACTCTAGCCCCAGGCTGACCAGGAACTCACTCTGTAGTCCCAGGCTGGCCTAGAACTCACAGTGATCCTCCCACCTCTGCCCCCTAAGTGCTGGCAGTAAAGGCATGCACCACCACACCCGGTAACTTCTTTCCTTTGATGATGCTATCAGTACTGTCCATACCCTTCAGGATGGTTTTGTGGTGCATGCTAGCAGCCAGAATGTAGTAAATTAGTGGGCATTCCAAAAAAAAAAAAAAAAAAAGAAGAAGAAGAAGAATTATGTACAGAATTGAACTAGAGACAGCCAATATTATGTGTTGCTTTTTTAATTAGAACTTCTTTTCTGGTTAATAATAATATCTTGCTAACAACAGAGGCAGTGAGAAACAGTACACTGGTAATCTGCTACCTTTGGGATTTCGCTGGAGACTCTGGTGTGTTTTGGAGGATTTTGAGGCTGTTTTGTCGTTGGGGAACCTGGAGTGCCACAGTCGTGAATGCCCAATCAAGATCCCTGCATTCAGACAGAAAAGTGGAATCTGACCGAATGAAACCTTATGCCTGTGGTAGCTGAACACCCCCCCCCAAAAAAAAAAACAAGAAACCCAAAAAACCAAACCTCAATGAAGACTGTGATTGCCACTAACCCTTACCGTCACCAAAAGCTGCATCCCACGGGAGGGAAATTCAACACGTACCAAACACCAGGTCTGACTAGATCTCCCAGGGCCTGATAACGACAAGGCCTACCTCAAGATTAATTGCGCACAGAGCGAGCAGAAAAGCAAAAAAAGAAAAGAAAAAAAAAAAAAAAAACTACACCAGGAACATCTGCTGTTTGTGAGCGGCAGGGTGGGACCATGTAAAATTAGCCGCGTCAATTATCAGTCTTCTTATATTTCCCAGGAAAGTACCTCACGAATTCCAAAAAGTCCACTTTAAAATTAAAAACAAATGCTGGCAAGCCCTCTTTTGGTGATTCCCACCCTGCCCACATGTGGATAAGCCGCCTGCCTACCAGCACCATGGACGAGGACGGGGATTGATCCTACCACCGTGCCTCCCCCACCGTGATGGTTTCTATCCTCAGAACCATGAGCTAAAATAAACCTTTCCTATCCTTAAAAAGTAAATAGATAAATAAGTCAGCCGGGCGTGGTGACGCACGTCTTTAATCCCAGCGCTCGGGAGGCAGAGGTAGGAGGACCGCCGTGAGTTCGAGGCCACCCTGAGACTCCATAGTGAATTCCAGGTCAGCCTGAGCTAGAGTGAGACCCTACCTCAGGAAAAAAAAAAAAAAAAGTCCATGCCCAGTTCCATTACTAATTTTTTTTCGAACGCAAGTGTGGTGTGTGGTATATGCACGTGCACATGCATGTGCCCAATATGTGCTTGGAGTTCACAGGAAAATGTTGTGTGTCCTCTCTGTCACTCATCTGTGTGTTCCCTTGAGATTTCTTACTGAACGTGAAGCTGCTGTTGTCAGTCCGACTGGACCAGCGAGCCCCAGGGGGCCTCCTGTCTCGGATCTGCACAGGTCTGGGGTTATCAGCCTGCATACGCCAGGCCCAGCTGTCTATGTGTGTTCTGGGGAATAGAACTCGAGCCGCATCACGACTTGTGCTGTGTGACAAGGGCTCTAACCCACAGGGCCATCTCTCCAGCACTGATGACTGATTGTAAAAAGCCATTTGAAAATGGGAAAAGGAGTGTAGAAGACACCATGTGCTTCTCTGAGAATAATGTAGAGCCTACTTGATGATGACTGAATCCAGCAGTTGAGATCTTACGTAACCTTTGAGAAAAATCGGAAGATATGGCCAGAAGAGACTTTGGGAGCCATTCATTCAATTGGTTCATGAATACGCATAGCCAATTTCCAGGATGTACAAATGTGAGCTAACGGTTACCTGGACACACACTTTGCTTGCAAAGTCAAAACACTCATATATGAAGGTGACTCTAGGGTTTATTCTAAAAACATTGCCGTTAGAAGACTCCAGCGGGTGAACGTTTGTTTCTTTGGGTTGTGTGCCATATGCCCGGGACATGATTTTTGTTAGAAATGACTATGCGGTTAGCAGGGCAAACACATCCATCCGTGCAGTGCTCGGGCCTAACATAACCAGTGCTGTAAGCCGCCTCACAGAGGCACAATGTGGAACCGGGAGAATGTCCTAGACACAGAAGACCAGTAGCACAGCCCTTAATGGTCCAGGTCCCCAGGGGGCCATCGGCAGTGGATTCCTGGGGACTGCGTGTCAGCAGCCACCGCGAGATGAAATAAGACTGTGGAGTACAGCGGCAATCCCACTGCTCGGCGGAGCCAAGGGCTCCTAATCTCCACGAGCAGCAGCTGCCGGAGCCACTCTGCAGGCCGCAGCCGGCTCTTTGCAAGTGGGGAAAGCTCTTCCCTGTGACCGGCCCCTCTGGTTCTGGGAAGGGTCTCCTGGCTTACTTGTCATACACTCTGACAGCACTCGATTTCTTCACAACACAGGACGAAGTGCATGGAAACTGGCTTCCCTAGTGAGCTGCAGAGAAGAAATAGCAAGAGAGAGGGAATGTGTGAGTGCTAAGAAAGAGAAATGGGACTCTGGACAAAATGTGACTCCAGGGACAAGCCGCTATAAGATAACTCATAGAGAAAATGCTCCAGTAGCCAGATCTATGAATGTGAGCTTGCATGAAGGTACACACCAGCACTGAGGAGGCTGGAAGACAGGAAGATTACCATGGGTTTTCAGGCCAGTTGGGGCTACATAATGAGATAGGGCCTCCTAGGGGTTACATAGGAAGAGCTATCTAAAAAGCTGAAGAGGGGGCCGGACATGGTGGGCATGCCTTTAATCCCAGCACTTGGGAGACAGAGGTAGGAGGATCGCCTTAGGTTCGAGGACTGCCTGAGATTACAGAGTGAATTTCAGGTCAGCCTGGGCTAGATTGACACCCTACATCAAAAAATAATAAAATAAAATAAAATAAAGCCAGGCATGGTGGTGCATGCCTTTAATCCCACCACTCCTGGCCTTCAGCCTCTTTTTTTTTTTCCATGGTTTTATTTCACTTATTTAAAGTTTAAAAACAGGGCTGGAGAGATGGCTTAGTTAAGTGCTTGCCTGTGAAGCCTAAGGACCCCGGTTCAAGGTTCGATTCCCCAGGACCCACATTAGCCAGATGCACAAGGGGGTGCAAGCGTCTGGAGTTCATTTGCAGTAGCTGGAAGCCCTGGCGTGCCTATTCTCTCTCTCTCTCTCTATCTGCCTCTTTCTCTGTCTGTCTGTCACTCTCAAATAAATAAATAAATAAATAATTTAAAAAACATATACAGTCATATGTGAATAGTTACATATGCATTTGTGTATATAATCTTAACCATAGAGAGATACACAGACTACAAATTTAAGCCAGGAAACATAAACATAAAGTTTGAGGGTGTGATTAGAATTTTTAGGGGGAGAGATTTGGAACAAAGTGGAGCACTCGGGAGATTTCAAGGGGATGACAACATTCTCTTTTCTAAAGCAGGCAGTGGGACTAGAACTGTTCATGGCATGGTAATTACTTGTATGCTGCATACATTTTGTGCACAGTTTTTATGTTCATTACATTTAGGAAAATATTTTTTATTTTAAAAATTTATTTTTATTAGTTATGGCCATATTTGGTATTATAAGGGCACTAATCACCTCCTAAAATTATCACTTCTTTTTAAAAAAATATCTTATTTATTTATTTATTTATTTATTTATTTGAGAGAGAGCGAGAGAAAGAGGCAGAGAGAGAGAGAGAATGGGCGCACCAGGGCCTCCAGCCACTGCAAACAAACTCCGGACACATGCACCCCCTTATGCATCTGGCTTACGTGGATCCTGGGGAATTGAACCAGGGTCCTTAGGCTTTGCAGGCAAACACCTTAACCACTAAGCCATTTCCCCAGCCCACATTATCACTTCTTAATGGTGTGTTATGGGTTAGTTTCACACACATTCTGTATCAGTATTCAAGTGTCTTTTTATGTCTATAGACATGTATAACAAAGAGATTGAGCTATTTTCTTCACCAAACCAGAGCATGCACTTCTCTATATAAAACAGACTGAAAATTCATATATTTGATCATTACAGAGGCTATTTTAGCCTTTGCAGTCATATGCGATATATTATAAATTGTATCTCATCTATATTCATACATGCACATATATGTAGATAGCTATCTGTGGAGGATTTACTTCAAGACCCTCCATAGATACGAAAATCTTATGGGCCTGGAAAGATTACTCAGCAGTTAAAGGATCTTGCTTGCAAAGCCTACCAGCCTGGGTTCAATACCCCAGTACCCACATAAAGCCAGATGCACAAAGTGGCACATGTGCGTGGAGTTTGTTTGCCATGGTAAGAGGCCCTGGCAGCCCGTTTTCTCTCTACCTCTCTTTCTCTCTCCCTGTCTCATAGATAAATAAGAATATTTAAAGTAAATGATAAAATTATGTGCTATTTGCATATAACTTGTACATGTCCTCCCCCACACTTTATTTTTTAAATTATTTTTGTTTATTTTTCTTTATTTATTTGAGAGTAACAGACAGAAAGAGGCAGATAGAGAGGGAGAGAGAATGGGTGTGCCAGGGCCTCCAGCCACTGCAGACGAACTCCAGACGCGTGCGCCCCCTTGTGCATCTGGCTAACGTGGGTCCTGGGGAACTGAGCCTCGAACCAGGGTTCTTAGGCTTCACAGGCAAGCGCTTAACCGCTAAGCCATCTCTCCAGCCCGCACGTTATTTATTTACTTGTGCATATGTATGTGTGTATTTACATGGTATTTGTGTGTGTATGGGTGTGCATATGCCACACCACACGTGAGGAGGACAGAGGACAACCTCAAGGCGTCCATCCTCTCCTTTCACTGTCTTTGAGACAACATCTCTTATCGCTTTGTCCACTTTGTGCGTCAGACTAGCTACCCGACAAGCTTCGAGACTTTCCAAGCTCTGCCTCTCATTGTCATGGGCACATTGGGATGGCAGACACATGTGCCATTTTGCATCCAACTTGATGTGGGTGCTGGGGAGGATCAAACTGGGGTCGGCAGGCTTTCAAGCAAGTACCCATATCCCCAGTTCCCCCATACCATATACTTTTAAATATTTTTATTTTTATTTTTTTATTTGAGAGATAGAAACAGAAAGATACAGAGAGACAGAGTGTGTGTACAGGTGTGCCAGGGCCTCCTGCCACTGCCAATTGACTCCAGATGTATGCACCATTAATGTTGCGTCTGGCTTTACGTGGGTACTGGAGAATTGAACCCAGGCTATCAGGCTTTGCAAACAAGCCCCTTTAAGCATTGAGCCATCTCTTCAGTCCCCCATACACTTCAAATCATCTCTAGATTACTCATGACACCTGATATGTAAATGCCACGTAAGTGGTAGTTATAGTACTGCTTGGGGAGGAATGACAAGAAAAGCAGTTGGTACATGTGCAGTATAGATAATTTATTTTCAAATACTTTGTACCCGTGGTTGATTGAATCTGCGGAAGCCTAGGGCCTACTGTGCATGTGTGTATATGCATTTATGTGTGTGTGTATGTATGTATGCATGTATGCTTGTATGTATGTATGCTTGTATGTATGTATGCTTGTATGTATGTATGTGTACACAGAGAGAATTATAGTGACTTTGGGCAGTGAAGTGAATGGGGCGAGAATGGGTATTCTCCATCGCAGAGCTCCAGCTCTGGTTCCCACCGGACCGCTAACTGGCTGTGTGATTTAAGGCACACAAGACAAGATTTGAAGGCAGGGTCTCTGGGAGGCTGTAAAGTGAGTGTTCCTGTCTGAGGAGATACGTTGAGAAAGCCGGAAAAGGACAAGAAGATAGACCCCGGGTTCACTCCACAGATTGCAATGTAAATGTCTATCTCCCTCAAAATGTTGTAATATACATCCCTGCTTTTGAAAACTGCAGCGAGCTGTGAGTGGGGGAAATAAAAATGCTACTGTGTAAAGAGACAAGCCGCCTTGCTAAAAGAGAAGCAGTAGTGTTGAGCGCTGGCCAGCTCCAGTCTGAGCAGGGCGGAGAGGGCTGGCCTCGTCCAGCGTCTCCCCACCACGCCGGGCACTGCGGGGGCACACGCATGCATAGAGGGGTCTTCCAAGGCTGTGGCTCTCCAGCTGTCCACATCCTGCTAAGGAGCTCCAGGACCCCACCTGTTATCAGGTTCCAGCCAACCCTGAAAATATTTGCTTTATTATAAGCCTGAAGCAAATATTTAAAATGGATGTCACTTAAGATGTACGCTTGCATATATTTCAAAAATACCTTGTACATCTGGCTTACGTGGGTCCTTGAGAATCAAACCTGGGTCTTCCGGCTTTGCAGGCAAATGCCTTCACCACTAAGCCATCTCTCCAGCCCCTCTTATCATTTTAAAGATTAAAAAAAAAAAAAAAACTAAGAACCAAAGAGATTCTACTACTTGCTTAAGGTGACACAGGGGATCTGGGACTAAAACTGAGTCATGAAACTTGGCACTTCTCTTTCCTTCTACGAACTAGTTCGCCCATCCGCCTGCTGAAAGGTGTGAGCTTCCTCTCGGCATCTCTGGGCTTTTCTTTGCCGTTGAGAGCAAGACGAGGCACTTTCTTTCAGCAGGTAATGAATCCTCCTCCTCTAGTTAAACACGGCAGTCCAAACCCATGTCTTGGAGCACGCAGAAGGCATGTGCTACTGGTAAACAAGATGGAAGTGTGATTCGTTCTCTCATGACGAGGGGTTAGGGTAAGGGAGATAGCTCAGTCAGCTAAGTGCCTCACAAGCGTAAATGAGACAGTATGGGGTAACAAGGTTCCCCCACTGTACAAGCAAAGACTGTTTTTGAACCTGTATGGGGAGAATCTACTTCACTCCACTTTGCTAACAGGCCAGAATGTCAGAAGGGTCTGGACTTTTCTTGTCCTTTCTCCCCTAGAGGAGTTCTCCTTTCCTAGCAGAGATAGTCACACTCCCCCTTCTGAGAAGGCTGCACCCTTTTTGGAAGATTAAGATTTCTGGGAAGATTGCCCTTTCCCAGAAAACCTGACCCCAGATGCCTGACCTCAGGACTGGACTGACCATCTCAGTCCCCACTCCCATAAAAGACCCCAATCCAAGTCTCTAGGTAGGCATCTCATTTTGGGGGAAACCCTTTATTGTCCCTTTCTTGGGCAAGAGCTCAGAATCCATTCCTTCTCTTAAAGCCCTCCCTCCTAAACTCTAAGATATAATAAAATCTTTCTAAACTTTCTCCTCTGGTCTGTGGATTTCATTCATCAAAATTCATGAGGCAAGAATCCAGAGACCTGACTCTAAGGTGGTGTGACCATTGACCTAGCTCCTGACATTGTCCACCTAAGAGCCAAGATAAGGCTCCAACACTCTCAAAGACACCCCAAACTCCCATATCATGAGCATGTGAGTTGGATCCCCAGAACCTACGTAAAAAGTTAGGTGGAGCCGGGTGTGGTGGCGCATGCCTTTAATCCCAGCACTCGGGAGGCAGAGGTAGGAGGATCATCGTGAGTTCGAGGCCACCCTGAGATTACATAGTGAATTCTAGGTCAGCCTGGACTAGAGTGAAAACCCACTTCGAAAAAAAAAAAAAGTTAGGTGGACAATCTCCATCATATCCCCTCCCCCCTCAATCAGTCTTTTGTTTTGATGTCATGATCTTTTCCTCCTATTATGATGGTCTTGTGTAGGTAGTGTCAGGCACTGTGAGATCATGGATATTCAGGCCATTTTGTGTCTGGAGGAGCATGTTGTAAGGAGTCCTACCCTTCCTTTAGCTCTTACATTCTTTCTGCCACCTCTTCTGCCATGGACCCTGAACCTTAGAAGATGTCATAGAGATATTTCAGTGCTGAGCACTCCTCTGTCACTTCTTCTCAGCACCATGGTACCTTCTGAGTCATTCCAAGGTCCCTGCCATCTGAAAAGAGAAGCTTCTCTAACCAAAAGTGAGAGTAGCATTAATATATTGGTATAAAGTGAACATTAAGAGAAGTGCTTCCTGGACACTTTGATGAGCATAGTATATATATTTAGCCAGACAGCAGCAGACGTTATGCCCCTAGGGCTCATGACTACCCCTGTTTTAGGTTTTCAGTATCAGGGATGTATTCCCTCCCATGGAGCAGGCCTCTAGTCCAATTAGAGGGCAGTTGCTTTCCACCATGACAGACGTGCCACTGTTGCACCAGCTGGCTCATTTGGCCTTGCTGGCCAAATATAAGGCTTGAAGTGTCCACTGTTGAGTATCTCCACTGGTGATTTCTCTCTCTCCCATTGAACTACATGCAGTGTAGCTTTTTCCAGATTTCTGTCAGCTGATCTACATGGAGGAGGTTATCAGCTCAGTTCCAGCAGGATTTCTCAGTGACCTTGCAGCCAAGTATGTGGAGTCTTCAATAATAGGGTCTTACCATCTATTGCTGGTGGGAAACCAAGAGCCTCAGCAATGGCCTGTAATGTTTTTGGGGCATCAGGGACCTCCCTGGCCAACAACTCACTGGAATATATCACATCTCTGGTGCTGAAAATTTTCTAACAATCTATGGCTTCTTAGTGTTCCATTGTCTGAAAAAGTAGGTTTCCATATGACTTATTTACATCCTCTTAAATTTTGATTAGCTCTCCCTCCAACTTTCCTTTACTCAATCTGTTCCCCTGACCTCACTTAGGCCTTTCCACCACCCATTAATCTGTTCTTCTACTTACATATATACATACCATCCTATTAAGTCCCCCCTCCCTCACTTATAGAAGTTGTCAATAAAAAAATATAAATAGGGCTGGAGAGATGGCTTAGTGGTTAAGGCACTTGCCTGCAAAGCCAAAGGACCTCGGTTCCATTCCCCAGGACCCATGTAAACCAGATGCACAAGGTGGAGCATGCATTTGGAGTTTATTTTCAGTGGCTGTAGGCCCTAGCGCACCCATTCTCCCTCTGTCTGTCTATCTGTCTCTCTCTCTCTCTCTCTCTCTCTCTCTCTCTCTCTCTCCTTCCCTCTCTCTCTCCTTCCCTCTCTCTCTCTCTCTCTCTCTCTCTCACTCTCCTACCCTCTCTCTCTCTCTCTCAAATAAATAAATAAATAAATAAACCAACAAAAAACCAGTAAACCACAAAAAGACAAGTTAGGTGGGCTGGAGAGATGGCCTAGAGGCTAAGGTACTTGCCAGTGAAGGCTAAGAACCCATGTTCAACTCTCCAGGTCCCATATAAGCCAGACACACAATGTGACATAAGCACTCAAGGTCACACATGCACACAAAGTGGTTTATGTGTCTGAAGTTCGACAGCAGAGGCTGGAGGCCCTGGCATATCAATTCTCTCTCTTTCTCTCTCTCTCTCTCTCTCTCATTAAAAAAAAAAAATTTGAGTGTGGTGGTGCACACTTGTAATCCCAGAACTAGGGAGGCCGAGGTAATAAAATACTGTGTGTCACTGGCCAGCCAGTTTAGCCTATTTGGCAAGATCTAAGAGAGCCCCTGTCTCAAAACAGGGGGACAAGATCCCTGAGGAATGCTACCTCAGACCACACGTGCACATACACACACACATACATGCACGTATAACCACACAGGCACATACACACATACACACACACACACACTCCAAGGCTGATAAGGTACCCTACAACTTTGGGATCTATATTCCTTCTCCTTATTTCACAACTTTCCTAGGATCTAACCTCTCCAGCAGAGCTCACCACCATGGACATAGGCCCCGCAACAAGATGGGGAGGAAGGGCGGGAGAGATGGTTTAGCCATTAAGGCACTTGCCTGCAAAGCCAAATGACCCAGGTTCAATTCCCCAGGACCCATGTAAGCCAGATGCACAAGGTGGTGTATGTGTCTGGAGTTCATTTGCAGTGGCTGGAGGCCCTGGTGTGCTCGCTTGCGCTTCTCTCTCTCTCTCTCTCTCTCTCTCTTTCTCAAATAAATACAATTTTTAATATTTTTAAAGATGAGAAAGAAGAAGACACACATCTGACCTTCAAGAGCATGAGTAGGAAGTTAGACACACACGTGTACATAACAAGCTGCAAGGGAGCCTGGGAAATAGTCTTTATTCTCACTTTCTAGTCTGGAGAATTCTATTTATAAAGGAAAAGACATGGAAAAGTGGGTGGTCATTAGCCAACTCTACCATCTATGTTTGTTTCCACTCCCTTAACCCCAAAACAGCAGTAGAGGGGTTTAGATGCATGAATCCTCAAGGACAGAAGCAAGGGAAATGACTGAACATGAAAGGTAAATGTGATGGTAGAATATTGACATTTTTAGATTTGTGCACTGCAAAAAAAAAAAAAGTAAGTAAATATTCAAAAGCTAAACATACAATACAGCCGACTGATCTTTAAAAAAAAATGCACCAAGAATATACAGTGGAAGTGGTATGGAGGTGCATGGCTATACTCCCAGAACTTGAGGGGCTTGGGCAGGAGAATCGTGAGTTTAAGACTAGCTTGGAGGGCTACAAGGATGGCTCAGTAGTTAAAGGCATTTGCTCCAAAAGCTTGCCTACTGGAGACAGAATCTCCCCAACCCCCACATGTGAAGCCAGGTCCAAGACCAGTTTGGGCTACATGGAGAAATCCTGTCTAAATAAATAAAATGAAGAAGGGACAGTCCCCTCAGTGAATGGTGCTGGATAAAAACTGTATATCCATGTACTAAAAAATAAAATTGGACTATCTTACACCACTCATAAAAATTAATTTGAGCCGGGTGTGGTGGCACATGCCTTTAATCCCAGCACCCAGGAGGCAGAGATAGGAGGATTGCTGTGAGTCTGAGGCCACCCTGAGACTACATAGAGAATTCCAGGTCAGCCTGGTATAGAGTGAGACCCTACCTCAAAAAACAAAAAAAAAAAAAAGAATTTGAGGCCTCAAGAGATGGCTTAGCAGTTAAGGTGCTTGTTTGCAAAGCCTAAGGACCCATGTTTGACTCTCATGAACAGAGCATCAAACAAGGAAGAGACCCTGCCTCAAAAACTGAATTAGGGAGCTGGAGAGATGGCTTAGCGGTTAAGCGCTTGCCTGTGAAGCTTAAGGACCCCGGTTTGAGGCTCGATTCTCCAGGACCCACACTAGCCAGATGCACAAGGGGGAGCACGTGTCTGGAGTTTGTTTGCAGTGGCTGGAAGCCCTGGCGCCCCCATTCTCTCTCTCTCTCTCTCTCTCTCTCTCTCTCTCTCTCTCCCTCCCTCCCTCCTTCTCTCTCTGTCACTCACAAATAAATAAATAAAATAAAATAAAACGAATTAGGGGGCTGAAGAGATGGATCAGCAGTTAAGGCACTTGCCTGCAAAGCCTAACAACCTGAGTTCGATTCCCCAGTGCTCACATAAGCCAGATGCACAAAGCGGTGCATGCATCTAGAGTTTGTTTGCAGCCGTTCACAGACACTTAAGCTGCTTGCGTATCTTGCCTACTGTGAATAAGGCTGTTGGGAGCAGGGGCTCTGGAATACCCATTCTCTCTCCTCTCTCTCTCTTTCTATCTGTCTCGCTGCTTGCAAATAAATAACTAGTTTTTTTTTTAATTAAAGGTAAAAAAATTAAGTGAGGTGGATAGAGAAAAAAAGAAAACAAGGTGGAAGGAGAGTATTGACCCTCAAGTTGTCCTCTGACTTCCACACATGCACTGTGGCACATGTGCACCCACACTTACACATGTGATCATGCACACAAGATGAGTAAATAAAATATTGGGGGGAAAAAAAGCAAGCAGGGCAGGAGAGGTGGCTTACCGGTTTCAGCACTTGCCTGCGAAGCCAAAGGACCCAGGTTCGCTTCTCCAGGACCCACATAAGCCAGGCTCTGGCATGCCCATTCTCTCTCTCTCTCTCTCTCCCTCCCTCTCTCTCTCTCTCTCTCTCTCTCTCAAATAAATAGATAAATAAAATATTTTTAAAAAGCAATTCTCAAATAGATAAGAGATAAATATTGAGGTGTGAAAAAAGACACGCCTTCCCCCACATTGTTAATAGTGTGGAAAGTGTTACAGCCATTGTGCAAAACATTGCAGAAGTCCCTCAAAATCTTAAAACTAGGCCAGGCATGGTGGCACACACCTCTACTCTCAGGACTCAGGAGGCAGAAGTAGGAGGATCTCCGTTAGTTCAAGGCTACCCTGAGACTACACGGTGAATTCCAGGTCAGCCTGGGCTAGAACGAGACCCTACCTCCAAAAAAACACTTAAAACTAGAACTCCCATATGACCCAACAACCCCACTTCTGACAGCACGTCTCACGGAAACCCAGACACAGCTCCCCGGCCCTGCTCCTAACAGCCATATTCACAGCACGCAAGACATGCAAGCAACGGCTGAATGCGTAAAGGAGGGAGGTGTCAAAACAATGGATCGCCATCTAGTCATAAAAAGAAGGACATCAGGGCTGGGGAGATGGCTTAGCAGTTAAGCTCTTGCCTGTGAAGCCTAAGTACCCTGGTTCGAGGCTCGATTCTCCAGAACCCACGTTAGCCAGATGCGCAAGGGGGCGCACGCGTCTGGAGTTTGTTTGCAGTGGCTGGAAGCCCTGGCACGCCCATTCTCTCTCTCTCTCTCTCTATCTGACTCTCTCTCTGTCACTCTCAAATAAACAGATAAAAATGAACAAAAAAAAATTAAAAAAAAAAAGGACATCCTACCATTTGTGACCACACAGATGAGCCTTGAGGGCATCAGAGTTGGGAAAAGACAAATATTACCGGATCTCACGTTTAATGAAAAGTCAGACTCACAGACACAGGGAGTAGGAGGCTGGCTGCCAGAGGCCAGGGCTTACAGGGAATGGGGAGGTGTTGGTGGTCACAGAGCGCAAACTCTGGTAACAAGATGAATGAGTTCTGGGGAATCTAACACGCAGCATGCTGAGTGTAGTGAACAATGCCAGGTCATGTACTTGAAACTTGCTGAGAGTAGATATGAAAGGACCCCACTACACACATATACAAAATATATATATATATATACATAGCTGTATGAGGTCACAGGTGTGACAACTAATTTGACTGTGTCATTATTTCAGTGTGTGTGTGTGTCAAAGTATCAAGTTGCACTTCTCATATATATATATATTTATTTATTTACTTATTTATTTATATACATTCAATTTTTTTCTTTTTAATTTTCTTTTATTAACAACTTCCATGATTATAAAAAATATCCCATGGTAATTCTCTCCCTCCCCCCACTTTCCCCTTTGAAACTCCATTCTCCATCATATCCCCTCCCCCTCTCAATCAGTCTCTCTTTTATTTTGATGTCCTGATCTTTTCCTCCTATTATGATGGTCTTGTGTAGTATGTATTCAATTTTATTTGTCACTTCTTTTCCTCACCAAAGCTAGGGAGAGGGGATAAATCAGGAATTCACACAGTTGTAATCACCTTCTCCTTGCTGGGATAAAAACACCTGATCGGAAGTGGCTTACGGAAAGGCTTTATTTCAGGCTCACAGTTTCCAGGAGCTTCATCATGGTGGGGAAAGCACGGCAGAGCAGAGAGACTGGGCCCCACATATTGACACGTCAGCTGGGAGGTAACACGGGCTTTGAGCTAGCTAATAAGGCTGGACTAATAACCCTCAAGGTCCACCCACAGCACACACCTCCTCCAGCAAGGCTCCGCCTCCCTTAGGCTCCACCTCCCTAGGCTCCACCAGCTCAGGACTGAGCATGAGGCTTAATCACAAATTCATGAGCCTGTGGGGGACATTTTACATTCAAGCCACCACACACACACACACACACACACACACACACACACACACACGGTGAAGTGTCTTCCGCTGTGTGTGACTATCAGGGTAGATGGAGATACATAAGGCAGGAGGCCTTCCATTCATTTCCATGCCTGTTTTCCCCAGCCTAGAATGCTGTTTTGTTTTAGTAACAACAGTAAGATCTAATTTCCAATGTGGGCCATCATTGGTACCTGAGAGATCAGGTAGCCAGAATCAGTTCAGAGTGGTTTTTCCTCTTCTCTACAAAGTAAACAAGGGCCTGAGATCAACCCCAGGATCCCGTCCCCCCCACCATGTCAGGAGGTGGGTCATAATGTGTGACCATAGTCTGATAAAGGCTATTATTTGGGCACTTTTTTTTTCCAGGCGGGAAAATGTTTCTCATGTAATAATCTTAATAGATGGAACTGGGCTCCATTTCCTGGCTTTGAGGTAATGAAAAATTAATTACCATACTTTATAAGTAATAGTAACCACTCACAGCATTCCATTAGAAGTAAATATATCATAAACAGTTACTATTATACCAATGGGTGGCGGATTGGGCAGCCTGTTGTCCATAAATCCTTTTTCAACAGACATGTTATTTCTTCTGGGGAGCAAACAGATTTGTTTTAGATCAAGAGAGTCAACTGACAGATGGCCTTTGTAAAAACACGCCATTTGTATAAATGCATTATAGTTTTCCTATGGCATTCCGCATGTGTAGATCCGGCGGGCCGGGGCCGGGGGAGAATTAATGACCTCGTTTCTCAGAATGAGCCGAACCTGCAAAGAGCGGCTTTGTTTGGTGAGGGATCGCATTGCACAGACAGACCTGCCAACACGGATGCTTTCGTCCAGGTCCTCTGGGTGTTTGCTGTCACTGCCCACTGTAAGTATCACGAAGATGTCTCTCTGCCTGGAGATAACAGCAGGACCTCCCAGAGAGCAACACCGGGAAGCTGAGCGCTCTCCCGTGCGTTGCCTTTAGCCCCGGCTCCATTTCCTTCAGTCTTCGCCGTACCATGTGTCTTAGCTCCCTGACCCTCTGTGTAATCGAGGCTGATGGCATATTCATCTTAAAGACCCAAAGCATTTTATTTTCCTTTACACTACAAATATTAAAACCTTTGGTGGAGTCCCTTAAAATCCAGACTCAAAGCCTGGGGAGATAGCTCCGTAGTTAAAAGTGCTTGTTTGCAAAGCCTACAGGCCACAGTTTGGTACCCAGTACCCATGTAAAGCCAGATGCACAAAATGATGCATGCATCTGGAGTGTATTTGCAGCAGCTGGAAGCTCCGATGTGCCCATACTTTCTCTATCTTTCTATCTATCTATCTATCTGTCTCTTTCTCTCTCTCTCCCTTCTTCCCTCCTTCTCAAATAAATCAAGTAAAATAAAATCCAGAGAGCCTAATGGATTTAGGTCTTGCTTTGGTCTGAGCTTTCCTCGCTAGACTTCTAGTCATCTCCTTGGGAATGGGAATGTTTACTTAGGGCCATTGCATACTGGAAGTGTGCAACTTGTTTTTGTTTTTTATTTTATAGGTGCCCATGGTTAAGAGTTTGTCTTACCTCTCAGAAGAGTGAACAGTGTTTAGACTATTGAAGACTATGGAGACTTGTGAAGTTGGACTGAATGCATTTTTCATTATGAGATGGCCATGCGCTCATGGAATGTAATGATTTAAAAGTGAACCGTTTCAGTTTAACATTGACAAAGCGTAGACCATTGATGGTTAATCTTCACTGCCAACTTGGCTGGATTTCAGAACCACCTTGGAGACAGCCCCCCACCCCACCCCCATCCTGGGTATGTCAGAGAGGACAATTCCAGAGAGGTTTAACCGAGGAGGGAAGACCCACCCTAAATGTGACCTGGTTGCCAAGACTGAATAATGGGGGGAAAAGAGCAGGAAGGCCTGATGAGAACCAGCATTCCTCTCTGGTTCCAGTGTGACCAGCCGCCTCGGACTCCCATCACCATGCCTTCCGGTCCCTGCCGCGATGGACAGTAGTCCCCAAACCGTGAGCCAAATCAAACCTTCCTCCCTTAAGTTACTTCCTGCTAGGCATGAGGTTGCAGTGAGATAGCAACTAGTTAATAAAGTACTGACGGCGGACAGTTTCAGTATTGCTTCCTGATTCTCATCAACCCTCTGCAGGGAGCAACTTGGGCACTTATTTTTAAAGCTGAAGAAAAGTAATGCTGTTTTAGTTTTTGTTTATTTAATAAAAAGGATTTAATGAATGCTTGTATAAGTTAGATTTATTTATTGTGTAAATTTGGGGTCCAAGATGACATTTTTAACCATCTTAATAACAATCACTGGGTAAGTTGAATAATACTGGGAAAGGGTTAGCTAAGATCGGTCAGTCAAATTGTGAAGCCTGTCTATTAACCATTTGCACATTATTAATAAAATCGCAAGATAAAACCCATAAAAAAGGACTCTGAGCCTATCACGATCTCAGTCACCACTCATCTTATAAATGACACACATGTAATATGCACATGAAATATTCATAGATTCATACATATCTATAATTGTGTCTATATCCTCACATACCCACTAGAGCCAGTCCCTCCCCAGAGCACAGGCCATGGTATCCAGAAGGCTAGATTTTCTTCCTGTCTTTCAGAATCAGATCAGAACTAGTAAGGTGCTTCTCTTGTTAAGAGATCAAGATAAGCGGGGCGTGGTGGCTCACGCCTTTAATCCCAGCACTCAGGAGACAGAGATAGGAGGATTGCTGTGAGTTTGAGGCCAGCCTGAGACTACATAGTGAATTCCAGGTCACCTAGGCTACAGCAAGACCCTACCTCAACAAATACCCCCCCCCAAAAAAAAAAGAGAGAGAGAGAGATCAAGATATGAATGCCAGCCAAGAATTTTTAGAGGGCTGGAGAGATGGCTTAGTGGTAAAGGCACTTGCCTGCAAAGCCTAAGGACCCATGTTTGACTCTCCAGGTCCCATGTAAGCCAAACACACAAGGTGACTTGTGTGACACAAGGTCGCACATTTGTATGAGGTGGCACATCCGTCTAGAGGTCAATTGCAGTGGCTGGAGGCCCTGTCGTGCCAATTCTCTTTCTCCCTCTCTCATAAAAAGTTTATTTATGGGCTGAAGGGATGGCTTAGCAGTTAAGGCACTTGTGTGCAAAGCCAAAGGACCCAGGTTCAATTCCCCAGGACCCACATAAGCCAGATGCACAAGGGGATGCACGCGTCTGGAGTTTGTTTGCAGTGGCTGGAGACCCTGGCATGCCCATTCTGTGTGTGTGTGTGTGTGTGTGTGTGTGTCCCTCCATCCCCCCATCTCTTTCTCTCTGTCGAATAAATTAAAATAAATTAAATATGTGTATGTATATATATATTTAAAAAGAATTTTAAGAATTGGATTGAATGCCATATGTTCTTTTGGTTTTGTTTGTTTTTAAATATATTTTATTTATTTATTTATTTGAGAGAGAAAGAGGTAGAGAGTGAGAGAGAGAGATTGGGCATGCCAGGGCCTCCAGCCACTGTAAACGAACTTCAGATGCATGCGCCCCCTTGTGCATCTGGCTTACGTGGGTCCTGGAGAATCGAACCGGGGTCCTTAGGCTTTGCAGGCGAACGCCTTAACCACTAAGCCATCTCTCCAGCCCCTTGTTTGTTTTTGAGACAGGGTCTCACTGTAGCTCAGACCAACATGGAACTCACTCTGTAGCCCAGGCTCGCCCTGAACTCATCATGGTGATCCTCCTGCCTCAGCCTCCCAAGTGCTAAGGATTAGAGGCATGAACCACTGCAGTCAGCTTTCTGTGTCCTTTTTTAAAAGAATGTGATCCTCTCCTATGAATGATTAACACCCCAAGCCATCTGTTCTGATCAAGGAGATAAAAGTTCAACATCACTCATGCCCACCGTTCAAACTAGCGTAACATCAAAGACCTCGCATATCTCTAGCTACATTTTTTTTTTAAGCCAGGTTGATTGCCTGGCATTTCCCAGCTATAAGGTACTTTCAGAAGCTTTGTTTATTCTTTAGAATGATGGATGCTGCTGAGCTTGGTGTTTGCATTCATAACCATAGACCCTAAGCTTCGCTTTAGAGTTATGCTAATTGGTGCTTTGAGGAAATTAAAACAGACCCAAACTTCCATCCAAGGAAATGCTCGACCAATAACGTCCTTTTTTTTTTTTCTGAGACAGGGTCCCTTATAGGCTCAGGCAGGCCTCAACTCCCTATGTAGGCAAGGATGGCATCGAATTTCTGATCCTCCTGCCTCTACCTCCCAAGTGCTGGGATTAAAGGCATGCTCTGTGTTTGCCGCGCTGGAGATGGAACCCAGGGCTTGCGAGGCCAGCGCTCAACTAACTGAGCTACTGCTTGTAAGACTCTTGGGAAATTCAGCTTTCTTCAAAAGAGATTAGAAACCAAAACAACATTAAGTTGGATATATAAATCTTGCACACATAACTTGCGTGTCAAACATGAATATATTTCTACATGTACATGGTCCTTTTGGAAGAGGCAAAAAAAAATCAGGAAATTAATAGATCTTAGAAAGATAAAAATTATCACAAGTAGTATGTGTCATACAATAGACTGCAAATAACTACAAAAATAAATGTCCACTCAATTAACATATCCTACATTGGATTGTAACAAAGGAAGCGGGTTGGGGCCAAGCATGGTGATGCACGCCTAATATCCCAGAATTGGGAAAGTGGAGGCAGGAGGATCAGTTCAAGGCCAATGTTGTCTACATGAGACTCAAGCTTGAGAAGGAAGAAAGGAGGGAGGGAAAGGAAGGAAAGGGAAAGAAATGGAAGGAGGGAAAGGGAAGAAAATGAAACAGGTTTTAGGGGGTAAATCGAGGAAGATCCTTTTAAAATGAATGACGTGTGGATGAATTTCCAGTCGATTCAACAGGATAGGTATCTGGTTGACTGCCGGCTGATTTGATCCGTTTCTTTTTCCTGCTGTCTCTGATTGGAGAAGCAGTTCGCCCTGCATCTCAATAAAAGTTGACTAGACATCCCAGTTGCTAATGGAGTCAACTCAGAATCAATACATATATTCATCATGTCACACACACACATACAGGTCAGGGGGCAAGAAAATATTTCCAGTGTAATTGTAATCAAGCTCCTGTAATTAGGCTGTTTGCTGCTTTCTTGAGGATATGTGCTGGGAGGGGCCCAAGGGGCTTTCAATCAAGTGACCAAGTATAAAAATTCTGTCACTTAAAGCAACTCCCCTAATATCAGATTAAGAAGTGACTGAGACCATGAACCTGCCACTTATTTTTTCATTATTTTTCAATTTTTTTATTGTTTGAGAGAGAAAGGGAGAGAGGGCAGATACAAAGAATGAGCATGCCAGGACCTTCAGCCACTGCAAACATACTCCAGATGTATGCACCACCTCGTGCATCTGGCTTACATGGGTACTGGGGAATCAAACCTGGGTTCTTAGCCTTCACAGGCAAGTACCTGAACCACTAAGCCATCTCTCCAGCCCAACCTCCCACTTCTTAACTCTCTATAGATGTATTCACACACTCTCTGCCTCAGTTTCTCTGTCTGTGTATAGGAAAAATAGTACTTACCCCATGGAACTTATTGTTATGAGGATTAAATGAGTTAATATGGGTGAAGTGCACGGGTATCCTCCACCCCGTGCACAGACAGGGCATTCATAGCTTCACGCTCACATGCACATACCACACACCTCCTATACCACACACACAATAAGATAACAAGAAGTAATGGCCATATGTACTATTTTTATCGGAAACTACAAGAGAATGTGAGTCTAATATACACTGGTGAGTTAGTCACCTGCATCTCGGTAAGCCTGGATGCTTGGGGAGCAGTCTTTCACGAGCACTCATAGAAGGCTCTGGAACTCTCTTGAATGCTCACCTGAAGTCTATATCTGGTTTTTAAAAAAAAAAAAAAAGGCTGGAGAAATGGCTTAGCAGTTAAGG
Source organism: Dipus sagitta (assembly GCA_036346955.1). Lineage (NCBI taxonomy): Eukaryota > Metazoa > Chordata > Mammalia > Rodentia > Dipodidae > Dipus > Dipus sagitta. The sequence goes on along the minus strand of CM070790.1, from coordinate 26,500,079 downwards.
TGTTTGCCTGCAAAGCCAGAGGACCCCCCTTTGACTCTCCAGGACCCACGTTAGTCAGATGCACAAGGGGGCGCACATGTCTGGAGCTCATTTGCAGGGGCTGGAGGCCCTAGCACGTCCATATTCTCCCTCTGGTATGTCTAGTCAACTTTTATTGAGATGCAGGGCGAACTGCTTCTCCAATCAGAGAATGGGCGCACCAGGGCCTCCAGCCACTGCAAACAAACTCCAGGCGCATGCGCCACCTTGTGCATGTGGCTTACGTGGGTCCTGGGGGAATTGAACCTGGGTTCTTTGGCTTGCAGGCAAGCGCCTTAACCACTAAACCATCTCTCCAGCCCAAAAGGTCTTATACTTTATGATGCATGCATGATTTGGAGGAAGTCAGAGGGAAAGATGACTGGATTCTCAGCAAACCAACAACAAAAATAAATAAAAATAAAAATAAAAAAATAACATGTGTAAACCGGGCATGGTGGCACACGCCTTTAATCCCAGCACTTGGGAGACAGAGGTAGGAGGATCGTCATGAGTTCAAGGCCACCCTGAGTGAATTCTAGGTCAGCCTGAACTAGAGTGAAACCCTACCTCAAAAAAAAAAAAAATGTGTTTAAAATGTCCACGCTCTCAGTTTAAAGCTATCCACAAATGCCAGTTGTTGCCATATCCGTTATAACATGACACAAATGTTGGAGCGGGTCGTGGGTGCTTTGATTAGTCCCACTCAAGCAATCACGGGCTTTTGGTCACTTCAAAGTCCCCCACTGCCTACATGGCGAGAAGTTTATGGCCTCAAGCACACAACAATACTACCAAATGGTAACGGGCTTGGAAAACATGCAAGGCCGGACGCTTCTCTTCCACCTGGGATTTTCTTTTGTGGAGAGATCAGGTCGCCTCTCAGAGCCCTCTGATTCATGAAGGCGAGATCAGAGGAAACAGACACGGTTCCTCCACGTTCGCATTCCCCGCTGAGATCCGTTCCTCTGGCCCCCTAGCCGTGGGCCTCGCCAACGTCTCGCAGTACAAGAGAACCAGGGCTTCCACCAGGAACCAAGAGCTGCTAATGGCCATTGTCACACCTGATAGTATCCATCACAGCCCTCCGCACCACCGTGAGTTTTCTAGAAACTAATGGAAATTGTCCCCTAAGACAATACCCCTGTGTTAACCTCAATACCCATTGGGAGATCACAAATTAAAGTCACCCAATTAAAAATCATGCCTATGCAACACAGTCTTACCCACCAAAACACACATTACATCCACATGAGGTTCTAAACGGGTCCTTCCAAGTAGGAAAAGCGCATGGACACCGGTATAGATTGTCAGTGCTTGTGGCCTGCGTCTGGAATTATTTCGGGACCGGGGAGCACGGGAGAAGGCGGCCTTTTTGCCTTCACCTTTGAGCCCCCGCACCTCGTCGCCCTCCCTAGCGACGCTGGATGGGGCTGACGGGAGACCGTGGACGGTGATGTCCAACAGGGCCTCTTCGGTCCCCACCTCCATCCAGCTGCAGCTCCGCCAGCTCGGTGGCTGCAGGAGGAGGAGGAGGAGGAGGAAGAGGAGGAGGAGGAGGCCTGGCGGTTTCATCATTAATACCACAGAAGGACAATAGCTCATCAAGCCCCCACGGAAGAAAAAAAAAAAAAGCCCCCGGACCCGTCGTCGTCGTCGTCGTCGTCTGGAAGCCTGGGCTGGCGGGGGATGGAGCTGAGCGACTCCTCCTAGAGGTGGTTATGTGGAGAAGGCGCAATCCCTTCTCCCTCCTCCTCCTCCCCCCACCCCCGCCGCTACTACCCGCGGCCCGGAGAACTGCCGCTTGCCGCCATTGACACGCACCGGTAAAACCCCAAGAAAGGCGAGGAGGGTCCAGCCCGGGGACCGGCGCGGCGCGGCGCGAACCTGCGCCCGGGCGAGGGGCGCGCCGAGGGCACCGGGGCGCACGGAGCCAGGCGGCGCAGCACCAGGTGAGCCCCGCCATGGCGATGGCATTATTGTTTTAGGGGGACTCCGGGGGTCTGGAAACAAAACACGCGGCCGTGGGGGGCAGTGCAGTTGGAGGACCAAAGAGGAGCCACCCTGAATCTCTCCGTATCCATTCCCCCCCTCCACCCCATCCCCTCCTCCTCCTCCTCCTCACTGCGGGCGCGCACCCCGAGATCGCCGACCCACCTCTGCCAAAGAAAATTAATAAATCGATCTGCCCAACTTGCTTCCTTGGGAAATTTATTTAAAAAAAAAAAAAAGGAGAAAGGGGGAGGAGGTGTCGCTTAAGACGCGGTAAAAAAAAAAAAAAAAAAAAAAAAAAAAAAAAAGATAAATTCCTACGGTGGGGCGAGGGGTCCCCCGGAGCATCTCGGAGGGAGGATGGAGGGATGAGGGGTGCAACTGGCAAGCCAGGGCGAGGCTGGTCCTCCCAGGGCGCCTCCGAGGGTTACGAGGATGCGGAGTTGGGGCGCAGTGGAGGGAGGCGACCGCCCACGGGGACTGGGCGGGGGGGGGCGGGGGGACGCGGGCTGTGCCAAGGCCGAGGGCGCGCGACCAGGGCGGCTCGGGGCCTCCGGGGTGCCCCCCTCCCCGCTCCCGGGCTGGACGCGAGCTGCTCGGGGTTGACAATGGAAGAGGCGCGGGAGGGGAGGGAAGGGACGGCGACCGGAGGGAGGGCGGCGCCGGGGGGAAGGTCAGGCCGGGGACGCGGGGCGCTCTCCCGCCGTGGCGGTGGAGGAGAGGGCGCGGGGAGTCCCCCCCCTCCCCGCTCCCCGGGGGCACTTCCCCTCGGGTTCCCTTTCCGGGGCGACCGGTGTGTGATTTCCCCGGGAAATGGCGGCTCCTGCGCGGTTCTCCGGAGCCAGTCTCAGCTCCCCGGCTTTGCGCGGGAAAATAATAATAATAATAATAATAAATACCGAGCGGTAGAGAATCGAGGTAAAAGTGGGCGCAGGGCAGGAAGAGGCTGGCCCAGGGCGCGGGCCACCGTGCCAATCGCGCGCGCGATGCTTTAGGTGAGAACCAGTCCAGCCTCCCTCGGGTGCCAGCCCGCTATCCAGGTGCCACCCGTGCCAACCTGGCCTGCCTGGGGATCGATCGCTCCCGGGGGTGTGTGTGTTTCCATGCCTTTCCTCCGGGGGGCGCCCTCAGCTCCTGCCCTCTTTGTTCCTTACAACAATGGCCAAAGCAGGCATTGGTTCTCCCCAAGACCCACATGAGCCTTCTCCAAGAACTGAACAGGACTGATTGTTTGGGGGGTGAAATGAGTCACCAGGGGAGCCTGATTTAGGCCTGGATCATTGTTGGGCAGACGCCCTGGGGTTGGTGGAGGGTGACAGAGGCGAGAAGAAATGGGCTGAGAAGCCAAAGCCTGGGTGTGTGTGTGTGTGTGCGTGGAAGACCAGGCAAGCTGGGGACCGTTAGCAGAGCTGTGTTGTCCCCCTGGGGAGCGCTTAGTCGGGCCTTGTCCACTTCGGGAAATTCAAAACAAGAGCCCACAGACCCCTGAGAGCCCGTGGAGTGGCCAGCCCACCGTAACAAACGGTGGGCTCGCCTTTGTCACTCGTGTTTGTGTTGAAATACAGCTGTGTCCTCCTTGGCCTGCCCATCACTACTCCTGTGCTTCAGTAGATGGGATTCAAAAGGAAACATTACCAAGAGTGAGAGTCTTCGATTATGTTGTTTCCAAACAAAGTTATGTACAATTCTCGATATGCTCTTACCAAACTGAAAGTTGTGACTTGTCCCTTTAGGAAGCTCTGGCTGTGTGCACAATGAAGTGCTCAGAGCTCCAAGACTCGGTGCCCTACTCTTAGGGTTGTTAGAATCGCCTTGGTCTGGGGGAAATTCTATCTTGACAAAATAATAATTTACATCTTTAATCCCCCCCCCTCTTTTTTCTACATCCAAATTTCCCTCTTAAAATGTACGCACTTCTCTCCTCTGCTTTTCCTGCACTAACTCAACGCAGCCTCACCTGGACCCATTCTTCTTCAGACGTCTAACGTTATTGAATGGGTTCTGCCATTTCTGAATATGCTGCTAGGAGAGTGTGCCTCTGCGGATCCAGAATGCCCTCAAAGATTCCCACCCTGCTCCCTCACCTTTCAGTCTGCTTCCCCAGGTTTGCGAGGTACCTCTGGCCTGCTGTGTCCCAGCGGGTGGCCTTACCCTGTTAGTTATTGTCTGAGCCAAGCACAACTGTTTTCTCTGCCTCCTGCCAGCAAAGCGGGAGGGGAATTCTGATGTAGGCGACTTGAAATGGAAGCTAACTGCAGCTATGGAGCGGAATGTGCAAACATTCGACTGTCTTTCATTCTGAAGTTAGATGCAGTCTAGGTAGGTGTGTGTGTGTGTGTGTGTGTGTGTGTGTGTGTGTGTGTGCTGCTGAGAGGGGTAGGTAAAGGATCATTCAGCAGGCTCATACTGAGCATAAACTCTTAAACAGTCTGCATGTGAAGAAGCCTCCACCACAGGCCTGGGAGATGATGAAATAAATATGCAGGCCAAACAGGGTTCAAAGTGAAGTTGGGGCTGGAGACATGGCTTAGCCGTTAAGGCGCTTGCCTGTGAAGCCTAAGGACCCAGGTTCGATTCTCCAGGTACCACATAAGCCAGCTGCACATGGTGGCGCATGCATCTGGAGTTTGTTTGCAGTGGCTAGAGGCCCTCGCGTGCCCATTCTCTCCCCCCTCCCATCTCTCTGTCGCAAATAAATAAATAAATGAAAATAAATCTTTTTTTTTTTTAAGTGAAGGTGGTAGGGCTGGAGAGATGGTTCAGTGGTTAAGGCACTTGCCTGCAATGCCTGAAGACCTCGGTTCGATTCCCCAGGACCCACATAAAGCCAGCTGCACAAAGTGGTGCATGCATCCAGAGCTCATTTGCAGTGGCTAGAGGTCCTGATATGCGCATTTCCCCCCCCCTTTCTCTCTCTCTCTCTCTGCGTACAAATAATTTTTTTTAAGTGAAGTTGGTGAACTGGTGCGGAAAGATATACTTCCATATATGACCTACAGCTGTGTATGTTATCAGAGCTAATTTGGAGGGCAGCTTGACACTACTAAATAATTAAATAGGATCTGGAGAAATTGCTTAGCAGTTAAGGCATTTGCCTGCAAAGCCAAAGGACCTGGGTTTGATTCCCCAGGACCCACGTAATCCAGATACACTGGGGGGGCATGCATCTGGAATTCGTTTGCAGTAGCTGGAGGCCCTGGCGTGCCCATTCTCTCTCTCTCCCTCTCTCTGCCTCTTTCTCTCTCTCAAATAAATAAAAACAAAGTTAAAAATATTTTTAAAAAATAATAATTAAATAATTAATGAACACATCCTATGGCCCAGCATTCCATTTCTTAGGTGGATGTCCTAACAAAGCAAGCACACACACACTCCCATGTCTAAGGATGTTCATTGCAAAGTGCTGGTAGTTGTAACAACAGAAATAACCTGACAGCCACAAACAGGGAATGGTTGAGCTCTGTATGGCTAGCTTCTGAAATACCAGGCAGCAATTTAAAAAATAATGAAATCAGGTTGGAGAGATGGCTTACCAGTTAAGGTGCTTGCCTGTGAAGCTGAAGGACCCAGGTTCGATTCCTCAGTACCCATGTAAGCCAGATGCACATGGTGGCGCATGCATCTGGAGTTCCTTTGCAATGCGGAGAATGGTGTGCCCATTCTCTCTCACTCACTCTCTTTCTCTGTCTCGTTCTCTCTCTGTCTCTCTCATAAATAAATAAGTAAATAAATAAATAATGAAGACAATGTGTAGATACAAAGACAGAGTAAGATGACCAAGTCATGCTACAAATGAAAAAAAAAAAAAAGACAAATTGGAACTGGCAGTGTTGCTCAGTAGGAAGAGTGCTTGCTTCGCATGCACGAAGCCGTGGGTTTGATCTCCAGCACTGCAAACACTGAGTGTGGCTACACATGGGTGTGAACCCAGCACTCAGGAGACAGAGGCAGAAGTTCAGGGCTACCTTCAACTGCATAGCAAGTTCAAGGCCAACCAGGGATACATGAGAAGCTGTCTCAAAAAGCAAAAGAAAGGAAGAAAGAGGAAGGGAGGGAGGGAGGGAGGGAGACAGAACTGGAGATGTAGCTCAGTTGCAGTCCAGTGCTTGTCTAGCATGCACGAAGCCCTGCGTTTAGTCCCCAGAACCAGGTATGGAGGTTGGAGGATCAGGAATTTGAGGTAATCCTTAGTTAGTGAATTTGAAGCCAGCTTGGGCTACATGAGATACTATCTCAAAGGGAAAGAAGGAAGGAAAGAAGAGGGCTGGAGAGATGAAGCCTAAAGACCCGTGTTCGACTCTCCCGGTCCCTCGTAAACCAGGCACAGAAGGTGACACAAGTGCATGACGAACTAAGGGAGACAGGCAGGGAAGGGGATAGAGAAGGAGAGAGGGAGAGAAAGAGAGAGAGAGAGAGGGAGGGAGGAAAGAAGGAAGGAAGGTTAGAAGGAAAGTTGGTTGAAGAACAGTAATGCTGTGTGGCACTATTGCTATAAAAACAAAGTGAAACTATATAGATTTGCATAAAACATCATAATAAATGTGCAGAATGGTGTCAAAGAAGCTACCCACTAAAAGAGATGTGAACTAGAGGAATTACAGAGAAGGGCTTTTCTCACACCCTGTTTGGATTTATTGTAACCATTGTTATTTTTCACGTTGTACACATTGAATTACTTTGTAGCCAGCTTAGACAACCAAATGTAATTAGTAATTTAGAGACCATTGATAGATAGTGTGTGATGGAAACCACAAAGTGCTACAGCAAATTTTAAAGAAAGAAGAGAAGGGTTGGAGAGATGGCTTAGCGGTTAAGGCGCTTGCTTGCAAAACTTAATGACCCGGGGTTTGATTCCCTAGTACCTACATAAAGCCAGATGTTTGCAGCAGCTGGATGCCCTGCAGTGCCCTTTCTCATTCATTCTCTCTCTCCCTCCCTCTCTCTCTCTCTCTCCCTCTCTCTCTCTCCTTGCAAATAAATTATTTTAAAAAATTAAAGCCAGGCATGGTGGTGCATGCCTTTAATCCCAGCACTCAGGAGGCAGAGGTAGGAGGATTGTGAGTTCGAGGCCACCCTGAGAATACAAAGTTAATTCCAGGTCAGCCAGAGCTAGAGTGCAACCCTACCTTGAAAAAAAACAAAAATTAAAGAAGAAGGTTAGTGGCTGAAAGGAGGGCTTGAGCTAGGCTCCTAGAGAAGGTGACAAGGAGAAGGACTAGTGGTCCACACTGCTCTCCTCTCCTTTCTGCAAAGTGCTTATGTAAAGCCACTGGCGAGACTAAATCTGGGTCTGGGCTAGCAGCTCAGGTTGAAGGATGAACGAAAAGGGTGCTCAGTCTGTAAGGCCCGCACACCCTTGGAAGAAGGGAGGCAGAGGCAGGACCAGCTAGCCTGGCACATGGAGGGGTGAAAAATGACAGACCTTGCCTCCCACCAGATGGAAGGCAAGCACCAGCACCCAAAGGTGTCCTCTGACACCCACACGTGCACCATGGTGAATGCACACCCACACCCACACCAGTGACCACACACACACACACACACACACACACACACGGAATACAGCAACAGCTGGAGAATGGAGAATTCCTTTCTCTTGGGTGCACACTGAGATGTCTGTTGGGAATTAAGACAGAGGGAAAGATGAGTGTTCCCCAAAACCCACAGAGAAAACCTTAAAAAAATGCTTTTGAAATAAAATATTTAAAGTGATGCCCTTTCATCTGTTCACTGGTTTAAAGGCGATTTACTGAGTTTTGATGGTGTATTTATTTTTATTTTTTGAGAGAGAGACAGAGAGAAAGAGAAAGAGAGAGAGAGAGAGAGAACGGGCGAGCCAGGGCCTTTCAGCGGCCTTGAACGAACTCCAGGGGGCGCGCCCCCTCGTGGGCATGTGCGACATTGCATGCTTGTGTCACTGCGTCGCGCTGTACGTGGGACCTGGAGGTTCAACAAACGTTCTTAGGGCCTCGCAGGCAAGTGCCTTAACCACAAGGCCATCTCTCCAGCCCGGTGTGTCTGATTTTGACGGTGTCTTGTTTGCGGCAGAGTGGATAAGAATTCAGGAATTATGTGGTGTGCTAGGAGTGGGATTCTGGGTGTGATGGGTTACTCAAACCCCTTTCAGTCTTAGGTTGTTGATTTGAGAATCTTATAATCCCAGCATTGTGACCCTTGTGAATCCCAGACAAATGGACTTTGGAGATTATGAGAATAGAGGTGGGGATGCCTAAAAGTGCCTCATCTGAGAAGAAAAAAAAGTGTTTGCTGTTAGGAGGGTGGAGATTATATGGTCCTAAAGGTTCTAGAGGGTTAAAAGTTCATTACCGGGCTGGAGAGATGGCTTAGCGGTTAATGCACTTGCCTGCAAAGCCAAAGGACCCAGGTTCGATTCCCCAGTACCCACCTAAACCAGATGCACAGAGGCACACCTGCGTCTGGAATTCACTTGCAGTGGCTAGAGGCCCTGGTGCCCTCATTCTCCCTGTGTCTGTCTTCTCTCTCTTTCTCTCTTTCTTTCTCTCTCCTTGCAAATAAATAAAATAAAAATAACTTTAAAAAAAAAAAAGCCAGCCAGGCGTGGTGGCACACTCCTTTAATCCCAGCACTCAGGAGGCAGAGGTAGGAGGATCACCGTGAGTTCAAGGCCAACCTGAGACTCCATAGTGAATTCCAGGTCAGCCTGGGCTAGAGTGAGAGCCTACCTCAAAAAACCACACACAAAAATGTTCATTACCAAGACTGGGGATTTGGCTCGGTGGTAGAGCACTCGCCTACACACGCGAAGCTCTGGGTTCCAGCCCCAGCACGGGGGTAATTACTACTACTAAATAATAATAGTAACAAATTTCATTATCAATCCTTTACACCAGCTCCTAAAAGCATGAGAAAAATAAAAAGGTGTTGTTCACTTTAAAGTCTCATGTTATCTTGCTGACAGTTTCAAGCACTGTGGTAGGACAGTTGACTCTGAAATGAAGAGGCAATTAGACATATGCTTGAAATGTTTGAAGGCTGCATTCTAAAAAAATAGTTGTCTATAATAATGGATATTTTAAAATATTTTATTATTATTTATTTGAGAGAGCAAAAAAGAGAGAGAGCGAGAAAAAAATGAGCACAGCACACCAGGGCTTTCAGTCACTGCAAACGAACTCCAGACACATGCAGGCGCATCTGGCTTACGTGGGTCCTGGGGAATCGAACCAGAGTCCTTAGGCTTTGTAGGCAAGCGCCTTAATCGCTAAGCCATCTCTCCAGCCCTAATGAGTGTTTTGTTTGTTTGTTTGTTTGTTTTGAAGAAACAAATTGCAAGAATTCATGTTTATTGAATGGCTCCTGTCAGCCAGGTTCTGTTCTAAGAACTTTCTATGAAAGCAGTCATTGACTCCTGTCCACAGCCCCAAAGACAAATGCCCATCTTTCAGGGAAGAAAGCAGAGACTAATGACAATCCAATCCCAGAGTCACCACTCAAGGAAGCTTAACCTAACAAGGCTCTCCCAGCATTCCCGTGATTTGCAAGCTGTTACGGCCCTATTAGCATATGCAAATTTTTATTTAAAAAAGGAAACAAATTTATTTGCATCGGTGTTTTGCCCAGCTGTGACAAATGAGAGGTAAAGCGAATCAGATTGAGCCATCTAACCCTGTACCTCAGACTGTCTTGTCACAAAGTATTAAGTGAGATAAACTGAGTGGCTTCTCGGAAGCCCTTCCTATTCATTTATCCATCTCACCATCCATCATACTTTGCCCGATTTATTTGACTGGCATTGCCAATTTGGACCTAGAATGAAGCAAGTAATTCAAGTCAAAATTCCCACGCTTTGACGTAAAAGTGTATGGAAACACATCCAGCTTAGCGGCTTTCACTCCAGCTCATTCGAGTATTACCTACACTGGCCATGTTTTGTTGTTGTTGTTGTTTGTTTTTTTGTTTTATTTTATTTTATTTATTTGAGAATGAGAGAGAGAGAGAGAGAATGGGCATGCCAGGGCCTCCCGCCACTGAAAACAAACTCCAGATACATGCGCCCCCTTGTGCATCTGGCTAACGTGGGTCCTGGGGAATCAAGCCTCGAACCGGGGTCCTTAGACTTCACAGGCATGTGCTTAACAGCTAAGCCAGCTCTCCAGCCCTGGGTGTTGTTTTTTTTTTTAATCCAACATTACAATACATAGTCTGCCCAAAGCCTTGGGAGTTGTTTCTGGATAGGAAAGGTAGTCCTTAGGATATAGATTAGATGCCTAAATTTGAGTGTTTCCATGGCAACAGGACAACCATAATAATAGAAAATCAGACTATCCTAGAACCCAGGCCTTAGGCTGGCACTGCCCATAGTATAGTCAGAGAATGATGAAACTTGTATTCTGAACTGCTCGATAAAGCATAAAATTAAATAGTGGTGGTGGCCTACAGAGAAGTCAAGTTCAATAGCTTCCACAATAGACAACATAAACTTTCAGGTCAAATGACAGTTCACCCGGTTTCCCATCAGAAGTGAACTTCCAAGTCCATCAAAGCCCATCAGTCTTGCAGAATTTCATTGCATGACAAGATTCCAGCATTCCCCTACCTGCCCCAGTGCTAAACAGATTGTGTGACCTTAGCTGTTCTCTAGTCGACAACGTAGATCGTTGTCTTGGAGAATGTTCCAGGTGCAAAATTAAGCAGCATTTTCAGGTCCCAGCTATTTATTTATTATTTATTGTTATTTTTATTTTATTTATTTTGAGAGAGAGAGAATGGGCCCGCCAGGGCCTTCAGCCACTGCAAACGAACTCCAGACGTGTGCGCCCCCTTGTGGTGCATGTGCAACGTTGCGTGCTTGCGTCACTGCGTCGTCTGGCTAGGTGGGACCTGGAGATAAGAACAGAAGTTCTTAGGCTTTGCAGGCACGCGCCTTAACCACTAAGCCATCTCGCCAGCCCAGGCCCAGTTTTTTAACTTAATTTCGTTGACAACTTGATGTCTGCTTACAATGTTATTTTGATTTTATGCAAACTCCCCCCATTACTGACTTTTTATCCCCGTCCCACTGAGCTTAGCTAGAATAACTTGCATGAGCATGGATGGCAGGTTGTTTATCGGAGTGTGAGCTACTTACTGGTGCTGTATCACTGAAGGACATGACTCCCCTCCCTCAGCCGCCATCCACTGCCAATAACTCCTCAGGGAGGCGTGGAAGGGGAGGGACGTCTCATGAGCCCCTCCCCCACCCATGATGGAACATTGAGGGGTTCAGTCTTGTGTAGGAAACCACAGCTGCTTATGAGCTCAGCTCAACAGTCACCCACTTCCACAGTGTGGAAGTGAACTAAGGTCCCGCCTCAGGCCACCGCTCGACCACCATTGGGATCTAGAGGTTTTTCAGCCGCAGAGGGGATGCTACAGAGTGGCCAGTGGCAGCCCCTCAGTGGCCATGGGGGACACGCATGTAGGTAACATGCAAACACTGCCATCTGTCTCAGCCCCCAGTAATGAAAACAGGGTGAGCGGTATGGGCAGGGAAGGGTGGAGGAGGAGCAGCCCACCAGTGTGATCTCTTGTCCAGCATACATGGATGTCCCTGGGAGCCCCTAGCAGGTCAGGCAGCAACTCTGCCTGGTGCTCATACCCTCACCCCAATATTCCACCTGAGAGACAAAACCTCAGACAAAGTCCATCCTCTGCCCAGAGGAACCCAGAGGACACTGCTCACAAGAAACCGCTACTGCTGTGAAAGTGTCCGATGTTGAGGAAACAGGGGTCGTTTGCCCGTGACTCCTACCTGTCTGCTCTCAACGAACGAAAAGACAAGCAGAGACTAGGCTGCATCCAATGGGGGCTTTGCTTGAACTTCTCTTCTATAAATAAATACATTCAAAAATCATTTCATAGCTGTGCGTGGTAGTGCACGCCTTTAGTTCCAGCACTCGGGAGGCAGAGGTAGGAGGATCGCCGTGAGTTCGAGGCCACCCAGAGATTACATAGTGAATTCCAGGTCAGCCTCGGCTAGAGTGAGACCCTACCTCAAAAAAACAAAAACAAAAATAATCATTTCTTCAAGGATGCATTCCTAACTTAGATGATTAGCTATTTCTCATCCAACAGTTCCATCTGTGGCCAAACATACTTATATTAAACTATAACAGAAGGTTAGTCATGAAGAAAGAAATTATATAGCAACAACTTCTGTTTTTCTCTTCTTTAAGAAACACACATACACACAGAGCCAGGCACAGTGGCTCACACCTATAATGCCAGCACTCGGGAGGCTGAGGTAGGAGAACAGCAAGAGATGAAGGTCAGCCTGGGCTACATAATGTGTTCCAGGTGAGTCTGGGTGAGAATGAGACCGTGCCGAGAGAGAGAGAGAGAGAGAGAGAGAGAGAGAACCATAACTCACACAACATAATGTATTTTAAAAAAGAAAGAAGCCGGGCGTGGTGGTGCATGCCTTTAATCCCAGCACTCGGGAGGCAGAGGTAGGAGGATTGCCAAGAGTTTGAGGCCACCCCAAGACTCCATAGTGAATTCCAGGTCAGCCTGGGCTAGAGTGAGACCATAGCTTGAAAAGAAAAAAAAAAAAAGAAAGAAAGAAAAGAAAAGAAAAGAAAAGAAAAGAAAGAAGACATAATGGGGTCTGAAGGGATGGCTTATATGTTAAGGCATTTGCCTGCAAAGCCAAAGGACCCAGTTCGATTCCCCAAGACCCACATTAGCCAGACACACAAGGTGGTGCATGCGTCTGGAGTTTGTTTGCAGTGGCTGGAGGCCCTGGTGCACCCATGTTGTCTCTCCCTCATTCTCTCTGTCAAATAAATAAATAAATAAGACATAATGGAACTAGCGAGGTAGCTCCGTGGGTAAGAGTACTTGCCACACCAGCATGAGGGTCTGAGTTCAATTCCCAGCACCCACATAAAATCGAGGTGTGGCCACACATGCCTCTAACCCCATTCCTGTGGTAAAGCAGAGGCAGGGGAATCACTGAGCCCCTCTGGTCAGCCACTGGGCAATAGTGGCAGCTCCAGGTTCAGTGAGAGAGTCCACCTCAAGGGAATAATGTGGAAGACTAATAGAGAAGAGCACTTAACATCTTCCTCCATGCCCAGGACACAGTTATGCACACACACATATGTACACACATACCATACCACACACACATACTACACACACATGCACATTAAAAAAAAAAAAAAAAACTACAGCGTCCTCAAGTCCTAGAGAAGTTGCAGATCTACCCACACAGACTTCATCTCATCTTGGGTCCTGTTCTGTCTCTGAATCACAAAACCGTGTGTGTAAGCGTCCCATTCCACAGCGAGACTCCAAATATTTCTTTTTAATGGATCCTTTTCTTTTTTATTGTTGTATTTTTATTTTATTCTATTTTTTAGTTTTTAGTTTTTCAAGGTAGGGTCTCACTCTAGTCCAGGCTGCCTTGGAATTCACTCTGTAGTCTCAGGGTGGCCTCGAACTCATGGTGACCCTCCTACCTCTGCCTCCCGAGTGCTGGGATTAAAGGCGTGTGCCACCACACCAGGCTCTATTGTTTTATTTTTTATGAGAGAGAATTTTTTTTTTTATGAGTGAGAGAATTGGTGCACCAGGGCCTTAGCCAGTGCAACTGAACTCCAGACGTGCACACCACCTTGTGCACATGCGTCGCCTTGTGCATCTGGCTTACATGGGTTCCGGGGAGTAGAACCTGGGTCCTTGGGCTTTACAGGCAAATGCCTTACCTGCTAAGCCATCTCTCCAACCCTCAAAATACTTTTTTAAATGGGAGTGATTTGTTATCCAATAGTATAATTTAAATAAATTGGATTAATACTTGGTTCTCACGTTCATGGTTGGTTAATTTGGTTAATTTGATCCATGGTGTCCTTTTGATGAAATTGCTTTTGATATCGCTCTTTACATTATAAATTGTTAATGTGCTCTAACATACATGACGGTAAAATTATTGAATGTTCTCATTCACTTAAAGATGGCCCTGGAAGAAAATGGTTTGGAAAGTATTACTTGTGCAATAATGGCCTTGCCCTTGGAGTTCATAAACGGAAGTGTAATAGAGTGATTTAGCTCGTATCACGGAAAATGATTTTTACAGCTACAAAATAATGCTAACAAACTATTATTATTTTAACACAGTACTTAGGGTAACACAGCAAAATATATTAGAATCCTATTAGGTATGAAGCTGTCTAAAAGATTTTTTCTCATACCCTTTAAAATAAATGTCTACAAATAGTGAGTATATTTATATTAAATTCCCTTATGTCCCATCTAGTTGGATCTCATCTCATTTCATTCCCCCAAAGGATAATTTTGAACTGACAGAGAAAAGCTGCCTTGTGGAAGTGTCTCCTTCATTTTTCATAAATATTTACAGCCTGGAATTCTGAAGCACAAAGCCGTAGATGAGGGAAGTACCGTAGGTACTAACAATGAATACTCCAGATAAATCCCTGCAACGTTAAAACAGCTCGCGAATCCATTAGGGAGTAACGTGATAAATTTCATGTCTGTGAACAGTTCAAAAATAGTATTTAAAGAGTTTTTTAAAATTCATTTCCATCATTAGAAAGCTATAGGATCTCTTATTTCTTGATTTCAAATAGCATGTCTGAAAGCATTATGATTTATATAGTTCTGAAGAGAAATATCTCAAAAGAATAACAGAATACCAAATAGTCTTATATTTCTAGATTCTTTGGCAAGATGGTGTTTCTGCATGAACAAATCTCTCTTTCTCTCTCCCTCCCTCTCTCTCTCTGTATCTATCTATCTGTCTGTCTGTCTTTTTTAAGGCCTAGATCTGGATGTAGCTCAGTGGTAGAGCATTTATCTAGCATCACCAAGTAACCTGGGCCCAATCCCTCACACTACAAATAAAATAATAATAATAATAATAATAATAATAATAACAATCAGAAGGAGGGTTGGTAGTTTTAGGCCAGCTTAGACTACATAGTAATACCTTCTCTCAAAAAGATATAAACACTGGGGACTGGAGAGATGGCTTAGCGGTTAAGTGCTTGCCTGTGAAGCCTAAGGACCCTGGTTCAAAGCTTGATTCCCCGGGACCCACATAAGCCAGACACACAAGGTGGTGCATGCATCTGGAGTTCGTTTGTGTTGGCTGGAGGCCCTGGCTCTCCCATTTTCTCTCTCTTTCTCTCTCTCTCTCTCTCTCTCTCTCCCTCCCTCCCTCCCTCTTTCTCTCTCTGTCTGTCACTATCAAATAAATAAACAAAAATTATTTTTTTTAAAAAGATATAAAAGCTGGGCATGGTGGTGCATGCTTTTAATCCCAGCACCCAGGAGGCAGAAGTAAGAGGATCGCTGTGAGTTTGAGGCCAGCCTGGGACTACAGAGTGAGTTCCAAGTTAGCCTGGGCTAGAGTGAGACACTGTCTTGAAAAAAACAATGTGAAAAATAAATAACTTTTTCTGGAGCCTACCCAATTAAACATTTTTCATTTACATCAAGACATGGTATGCTTCTTGTTGACTGAGTTGGTCATGTCAGTAGTTTACAAAAAAAAATAATAAAATGTCAGGCTGGAGAGATGGCTTAGCAGTTAAGTGCTTGCCTGTGAAGCCTAAGGACCCCAGTTCAAGGCTGGATTCCCCAGGACCCACGTTAGCCAGATGCACAAGGAGGCGCATGCGTCTGGAATTCGTTTGCAGTGGCTGGAGGTCCTGGCATGCCCATTCTCTCTATGTATATATCTGCCTCTTTCTCTGTCTGTCACTTTCAAATAAGTAAATAAAAATAAAATGTTAAAAAAGTTGTTTGAGACATTAAAAAAAACTGTTCTTTGTCAGCTCTTTATACCTGAAAAAAATATCTAAATCAAAAGAAAAGTAGAGATTTAAAGAGACCAAATGGGCTGAGAGATGGCTCTTGCAACTCTTGAGTACCAGGGTTCAAATCCCCAGTCCCCACCTAAAAGCCAGGAGCTGTAGTGGGCTTCTCTAATCCCAGCATGCCCACAGAGAGAAGGATGGTGGAGACAGGAGAATTTCCAAGAAGCTTACTAACAGATACACACACACACAAAATAAATTTTGAAAAATTTTTAAAGAATCAAGATTTAGGGCTGGAGAGATTGTTCAGTGGTTAAGGTGCTTACCTGCAAAGCCTAAGGACCCAGGTTTGATTCCCCAGTTCCCACTTAAAGCCAGAAGCACAAGGTGACACGTGTGTCTGGAGTTCATTTATAGTGGCTAGAGGACCTGGTGTGCCCATTCTCTCTTTCTCTCTCTCTCTCTCTCTAAATAAATAAATGAAATTTTAAAAAAGAATTGAGATTTTTTTTATAGGAAGGGAGCTAGTGTGTTTATTACTAAAGTTTGCTGTTTCTCATCAAAGCACTTCATTCAGTAAGGGCACATGCTAGGGGTTTCCCTATCTTTCCTCTTGTCCCTTCTGGAATTACAGAGTAATTTGAAATATTGTTTATGGGAATCCCATATGTTATTCCTTCATGAGAACACAGACACACGGAATTGGATTCTGCTGCGTTACTGAGTCTGGCACAATCTCTTGATACAGAATTCTATATTCTTCAGTTATCTCCAGACCAGTTCATTTCCGGCGACTCACCTGATGCTGAAAGTGATCCAAATTTTTTTCCGCATGACATTATTACTCAATTATACGACAGTTGAGCTGTGTCTCCTTACTAGGGTGTTCATTTCTAGGCTCGTCTGCCAGGGAGGTTGGTTAGATGTTAAATGAAAGTGACACCTCCAAGCTGGCTGAGGTGGCGTGGGCTTGTAATCCCAGCCCTGGGCAGGAAGCGGGAAGAGGGGGAGTTCAAGGTCATTCTCAGCTACATAGTGAGTTCCAGGCCAGCCTGGGTGATATGAGACCCTGTCTAAACACACACACACACACACACACACACACACACACCTCTTGTTCTAGCACGTAGAGGTCTTTCATTTCCTATGGGACACTGCAGAGTAATGCTTGCTGATCGGCAAGGAGTATATATATACCCCCAGAGGCTCCAAGCAAGAAGCACGCCTACCAAACAAACTACTGAAAGTCTTCCTTTTACCTGTAATGATTTATTAGAACTCTCATTCTTTTTTAATATTTATTCATTTGAGAGAGAGAGGAAGAGGCAGAGAGAAAGAGAGGATGGGCGCGCCAGGGCCTCCAGCCACTGCAAATGAACTCCAGACGCACACGTGCCCCCTTGTGCATCTGGCTTACGAGGGTCCTGGGGAACGGAACCGGGGTCCTTAGGTTTTGCAGGTAAATGCTTTAACCGCTAAGCCATTTCCCCAGCCCTCATTTTTCTTTTCTTTTCTTTTTTTTTTTAACTTTTTACTGACAAATCTCCTTACATATAGACAATACCCCATGATCATAATCCTCTCCCACAACCCTTCCTTTCCTTTCTGAATCCACCTGCACTGAATCCCTTCTTTCCAACTAGGCTCTCTTCTGTTCTGACGTCATCGTTTTCTCTCATATCCTGCAGGTCTCGTTCAGGCAGTGTCAGCCACTGAGAGGTCATGAATTCCACAGCCACTTGCCTGGGAAGACAGTATTGTAAAGCATTGCTCCCCTTCCTTTGGCTCCTAGCTTTCTTCCCATCACCTATTCCGCAATGGTTCCTGAGCCTTGCAGGGTGTGACTGGGATGTTTCACTTAGTGCTGGACACTCCACTGTTACTTCTTCTCAGCACTTGGGTGAGCTTTGAGTCGCCCCAGTGGTCACTGCCAGTTGAAAAGAGAAGTGTCTCTAACCAAAAGTGAGAATAGCATTAGTATATGGGCATAAACATACGCATAAGTACTTAGAGGGGAGTTTGGTGGGCATAATATATCCAGACAACAGAAGTAGTTTCCCCCTAGGGCTTCCCAGCCATAGGCTTTCAATTAGATTTTCAGTACCAGGCGTGAATATTCTCCCATAGAGCAGGCCTAAAGTGAACTTGCAGTCTTTGGAAATAAAATTATATTTATTTGCGCATGTGAGTGGCAGGGGGACAAAGGGTCTCTTGCCATTGCAAACAAGTAACCATCTGGCTTTACATGGGTGGCTGGTGAATTGAACCTGGGCCAGCAGCAGACTTTGCAAGCAAGTGCCTTTAGCCACTGAGCCATCTCTCCCAGCCCCAGGACTCTCATTCTTAAATACAAATGTGGGCTGGAGAAAATTGCTTAGTGGTTAAGGCGTTTGCCTCCAAAGCCAAAGGACCCTGGTTCGATTCCCCAGGACCCGCGTAAGCCAGATGCACAAGGTGGCACATACGTCTTGAGTTTGTCTGCAGTGACTGGAGGCCCTGGCATGCCCATTCTCCTCTCTCTCTCTCTCTCTCTCTCTCTCTCTCTCTCTCTCTCCCTCTTTCTCTCTCTCTCAAATAAATAAATAAATAAAATATATTTAAATACAAATGGCCAAAAGTTGACCGGGCATTTTAGAAAGAAAAAAAAAAAAGCATGAAAGAGAAAACTGAAAATAAATAGAACAACTGCCTAGATAAAAACAATTTAGAGGGGGAAAAAGTAACTTTTACACATTCTTGTTAGTTTCGGAGAGATAAAAGAACAGGATGTTATGGAAAAAGCAACAATCAGAGATGTTCCCCTTGGAGGGTGAACAGGGCTCTCCCTTCTGTTAACTCTCACATAGTAAACAAGTATCTTTTAAAAATATTTTCAAAGCCAGGCATGGTGGCCCACACCTTTAATCCCAGCACTCAGGAGGCAGAGATAGGAGGATTATCGTGAGTTCAAGGCCACCCTGAGACTACGTAGAGAGTTCCAGGTCAGCCTGGGCTAGAGTGAGACCCTACCTTGAAAAAAGGAAATTTTTTTTTCATTGATTTGCAAGCAGAAAGAGAGAGGGGGAGACAGAGAGAAAATGGGTGTGCCAGAGCCTCCAGCCGCTGCAAACAACCTCCAGATGCCCGCGCCACTTTGTGCATCTGGCTTCACGTGGGTCCTGCGGAATCTAACTTGGGTCATTAGGTTTTGCAGGCAAGCGCCTTAACCACTGGGTCATCTCTCCAGCCCACAAGTATATTTAAAAAAAAAAAAAAAAGTCTGGTGCTGCATTTTTCCCCACATTTTTGTGTTTGTTATTGGTGTCCGCTGTGTGAAATGATCACAAGCACGGTGTTGAAAGGCTGTCTGGGGTCCGACACATTTACAGTGATGTGCCCTGTGGAGAAAACACGATGGTCATAAGCTTCCTTCAGTGTGAGCTATGGAACTGTTGACCGTGAGCTCATCATAAGTGCCCCGGCCGGGTATATTAAGCAGGTGCCTTATGTGTGTGTGAGCCGCCTTGTTATGTGTGGCTTTCTGTTGTAAAGATCCCTTCCTTGGGGACAGATCAGCCGGTAGCATTTGCCCTGTGAACAAGAGGCTGAGCTCCGTCCCCAGAACCCACGTCACAGAGCCAGTCATTCTGCTGGCCTTGCGTCCCAGCAGGGAGGAGGCAGAGACAGGAGATGGAACGTGGGGGGTTGGGGGGGGCGTGATCCCGGGGACTAGCCAGCCAGTCTAGCTTATTTGGCCAGTTCCAGGCCAGTGAGAGAATCTGTCCCCCGTGAAAAGGTGACTGGCACCTGAGGAACAATACCTGAGAGATGATGTTCTGGCCTCCTTCCATGCATGAAAATGTGCACACACACGTGAGCCTACGTATACGCGTACTCAAACATGTACCCACACGAACGTGTGCACATGTGTATACACACATAATTTTTTTAAATATTTTATTTATTTATTTGACAGAAAAAGAGGGAAAGAGAGAGAGTGAGAGAAAGAGTGGGCCCACCAGGGCTTCCAGCCACTGCAAACGAGCTCCAGATGCTTGCGCCCCCTTGTGCATCTGGATAACGTGGGTCCTAGGGAATTGAACCTGGGTCCTTTGGCTTTGCAGGCAAATGCCTTAACCATAACCGCTAAGCCAACCTCCCAGCCCCAAACACGTAATTTTAAAAAAAAACTGTGAAGCCGGGAGTGGTGGCGCATGACTTTAATCCCAGCACTTGAGAGGCAGAGGTAGGAGGATCGCCATGAGTTTGAGGCCACCCTGAGACTACATAGTAAACTGCAAGTCAGCCTGGGATAGAGAGAGACCCTACATCAAAAAAAAAAAAAAAAATGTGGAGGCTGGAGAGATGGCTTAGCAGTTAAGGTACTTGCCTGCAAAGCCAAAGAACCCAAGTTCGATTCCCCAGGACCCACATAAGCCAGATGCACAAGGGGGGTGCCTGCATCTGGAATTTCATCTGCAGTGGTTGGAGGCCCTAGCATGCCCATTCTCTCTCTCTCTCTCTCTCTCTCTCTCCCCCCTTTCTCTCTCCCAAATAAATAAATAAAATATATTTTGAAAAATCAAAACACTTTTTTTAAATGTGACCAGAGGCTTGACCCTAGAGAAATGGTTGAGTTTTCATTAATTCTGTGTTCTGTTCACTTTACAGAACATAGGCACTTACTGGTCACAAGAATCAACTAGAGCCGGGCGTGGTGGCGCACGCCTTTAATCCCAGCACTCGGGAGGCAGAGGTAGGAGGATCGCTGAGAGTTCGAGGCCACCCTGAGACTACAGAGTGAATTCCAGGTCAGCCTGAGCTAGAGTGAGACCCTACCTCGAAAAAACCAAAAAAAAAAAAGAAAAAGAAAAAAAAAAAAAAGAATCAACTATAGCCAGGCATGCTGTGACACACCCACACTCCCAACACTCAGGAGGCTGGGGCAGGAGGACTAAATGGTCCAGCCTGGACTACATAACAAGGCCCCCCCCACATTTCAAAAACAAACAATGAAATCAACTAGTCAGTAACTTCAGAGACTGGAGAGGAAATGATAGAAGGAAGGTAGGGGCCAAGTGGTGTGAAACCAAGTAAACTGGGGGGTGATGTTGAAAGAGAATCCTTTCTTCTTGAGATTAAGGAGACAAGGACCCCACCTTTGGACAGGGGAGAAGGAAATCTGAGGCCCAAAGCTCACTTGAACCTGAAGGAAATGATATTGATGAAGTCTGAATGATGTAAAGGCCTATTTGGGGCTGTCAACTTTTAAATAACTTTTTTAAAAAATATTTTTATTTATTTATTTGAGAGAGACAGAGAGAAAGAGATAAAGAGAGAGAAAAACGGGCACACCAGGGCCTCTAGCCACTGCAAATAAACTCCAGACACATGTGCCACCTTGTGCATTTGGTTCACGTGGGACCTGGAGAATCGAACCTGGGTCCTTAAGCTTCACAAGCAATTGCCTTAACCCCTAAGCCATCTTTCCAGCCTCTTTTTAATAGTTTTAAAATAGCAACTTTTAACACTCCCGCCTAGGGGCCGGAAGAGATGATTTGTTGTGATTATAAAACAAAAAGTAAAATGACATGACCAGGACGATGGGAAGTGCAGGTGGCGGAGGTGGAGTTGGGGAGGCGGTGGCGGAGGAAGATACGAAGATACGGGGAGGCAAAGGTGACGCAATTAAGAGAGGAGCAGGGAAGAGCACTTGACAGTGAGTGGGGGAGATGCCTAACGTTGTCCAAGTCAGAAATCGGGATTGACGGCCAAGATGACTCAGTAAGTAGAGTAGGTGCTTTGCAACTCATGTGGACATGAGTTAGGTGCCCAGAACTCATGTTAAGAAAAGGAGGGGCTGGAGAAATGGTTCAGTGGTTAAGGCACTTGCCTGCAAAACCTGCCAATCCTGGTTCGATTCCCCAGTACCCACGTAAAGCCAGATGCACAAAGTGGCACATGCATCTGGAGTTTGTTTGCAGGGGTGAGAAGCCCTGGTGTGTCCATTCTCTCTCTCTCTCTCTCTCTCTCTCTTCTTGGATATAAATTTAAATAAATAAATAAATAAAAACATTTAAAAAGCAAAACAGGCATAGTGGCCTGGATTTGCTGTGGGAAGGAGGTAGGTAGATCACAGGGGCTGTCTGGTCAGCCAGTCTAGCCTGCTTACTGAGCATCAGGGCAATAAGAGACACTGTTTCTTAAAAAAAAGAAAAGAAAAGAAAGAAAAAGAAAAGAAAAGAAAAGAAAATGACACCAGAGGCCTCCACATGCATGTACCTGCACACACACACACACACACACACACACACACACACACCCATATATACAAAAAGAGAGAGAGGAAAAAAGAAAGAGGGATGGAGGGAAGAAAGAAGAAAGGAAGAAAGAAAGGGAAGGAAGCAGATAAGAGATGTATTATGATGTTTCCAAGGCAGTCAGTGGAGGAAATAAAATTGAACTGTAACCCACCAACGGAAAGGGGAGGAGGAAGAGGAGTTAAGTTCTTATCCTTCGGAGACACAGAGAGACTGCCAAAAGCGGAAATGGATGGAGAAGCAGAGGCATAATGGAGACGTTGAAGGTAGGCGCCAGAATTTAAATTAAAACTGTTGGCCACACACAGTGGTGGTCACCCCAGCACTCTGGAAGCAGAGGCAGGGAGATAGCAAATTCAAGGCCAGCCTGGATGACATAGTGACACCCTGCCTCAGAAACAAAGAAAAGGGGCTGGAGGGATGGCTTAGTGGTTAGGGCACTTGCCTGCAAAGCCAAAGGACCCAGGTTTGATTCCCTAGGACCCACGTAAGCCAGATTCACAAGGGGCGCATGCATCTGGAGTTGGTTTGCAGCAGCTAGAGGCCCTAATGTGCCTATTCTCATTCTTTCTCTCTCTCTCTCATAAATAAATAAAAATAAAATTTAAAACTAAAACTTAGCCTGCCGTGGTGGCACACACCTTTAATCCCAGCACTTAGAAGGCAGAGGTAGGAGGATTGCCATGAGTTCAAGGCCACCATGAGACTACATAGTAAGTTCCAGGTCAGCCTGGACTAGAGTGAGAGCCTACCTCAAAAAAATAAAAAATTTAAAAAATAAAAATTAAAACCTGGGCATGGTGGAGCACGCCTTTAATCCCAGAACTCAGGAGGCAGAGATAGGAATTCCAGGTCAGCCTGAGCTAGAGTGAGACCTAATCAAAAAACCACAAAAAATAAACAAATAAATAAAAATAAAAACAAACAAAAAATGTTACATGTAGTTGCCTCTGGAAGTGAGATCTGGAGGACAAAACAAGAGTAGGAAAGGAACACGTTGTTTTCGTGTTACCCATTTCTATAGCTTTGTATTAACTATAGACAAATAGCCCCTAAAAATAGATTCCAATTTTTAAAATTTATTTATTTAAAAGAGAGACAGACAGAGAAAAAGAGGCAGGTGGAGAGAGAGAATGGGCACACCAGGGCCTCCAGACACATGTGCCACTTTGTGAATCTGGCTTTACATGGGCACTGGGCAGTTGAACCCAGGCAGTCAGGCTTTGCAGGCAGACACCTTTAACCACTCAGCCATCTCTCCAGCCAATACACTCCAACTTTTTAAAATAACTGCTGTAAATTTCTGATTTTCCTTGCTTCAGGATGACCTCAAGCAAGACATAACTACAGATGTTTCTAAACTTACGGTGGGGTTATATTCCAATAAGTCCACCATCAGTCGAAACTATCCCTAGTGTACTGACTTTGTACTCGCTTTAACAGAGCATATACTGAAGTTGGAATGGCACAGAGAAGTTTAGCATGGCCCCTGTGCAATGATCGTATGCAAATTTGAGAAGTGTTCCATACTTTTAAAATATTATTTATTTATTTATTTATTTAAGAGAGAGAATGGGCGCGCCAGGGCATCCAGCCACTGCAAATATACTCCAGATGCATGCGCCCCCTTGTGCACCTGGCTTACACGGGTCCTGGAGAATCGAACCAGGATCCTTTGGATTTTGCAGGCAAACGCCTTAACCGCTAAGCCATCTCTCCAGCCCTACTTTTGAAAAGCCAAAAGGGGACTGGAGACATGGCTTAATGATTAAGGCACTTGTCTGAGAGCCTAATGACCCAGGTTTGATTCCCCAGTACCCACATAAAGCAAGATGCACAAAGCATGCCCATGCTCTCTGCCTGCCCCTCTCTCTCTCTCTCTCTCTCTCTCTCTCTCTCTCTCTCTCTCTCTCTCCTTGCAAATAAATAAATATGTTTTAGAGAGCCAAAAAGATGGGGAAGAGTGTTGTGGCTCACTGTCTTCCAGAATGGACATGGCCATTACACTCACGACTCACAGCAAGTGTCGTCACCTGCACAATGCTGGGCCCATCAACATGCTACCGTGGATGATGGAGGAGGCCACAGGTCCCCCATCCCTCACTGAGGAGCTAGTTTCTGGCACCACACCTGGCCCTTTTGTTCACAGCAACGGTCAAGAGCCCATTTTGCCGCCTTCTGGCATGGTGAAAAGGAAGACAATACCACCTGAAAACCAAGCCATCAAACAGAGGTCGAGGACTCCCCGGGCTTCCTGAAGCGCTCGTGTGGGTTTTCTGATGTGACTCTGGTGCCTTGGGGCAGTGATTTTGGAACCAATGGCTCTCACGTCTATCTGAATTAGTATTTCTACTGTGATTTATTAATTACAGCCTTTATTGTGGCTTATTTATTTTCCAGTACAACTTAATTGAAAGTACTTAGGGACATATTCATTCTATAACATCTAGTATAGTTTCTTGTTCAATAGCAAACGTGCAGGGTTGGGGAGGTGGCTCAGAGGCTAACGGTCTGGGTTCAATGCCCCAGTACTCATGTAAAGGCAGATACAAAGCGCCGCAGGCAGCAGCAAGAGACCATGTCTCAAGAAGGTGGAGCACAGACACGCTGAAGCTGTCCCCTGACCTCCGCACATGCACCACACAAATAGAAATGGTGAATTAATTTATTTATTTGCAAGCAAAGAGGGATAGAGAGAGGAGAAAATAATATGGGCACACCAGGTGGTCTAGCCACTGCCACTGAACTCCAGATGCATGTGCCACTTTGTGCGTCTGGCTTTATATGGGTACTGGGGAACCAAACCAGGTTGTTAGGCTTTGTAGGCAAGCGCCTTAACCACTGAGCCATCTCTCCAGTCCCCAAATAAATATTTTTTTAATTAACATAAGCCAGGCATGATGGCACACGCCTTTAATTTCAGCACTCCAGAGGCAGAGGTAGGAGGATCACTGTGAGTTTGAGGCCACCCTGAGACTACGTAATGAATTCTAGGTCAGCCTGGACCAGAATGAGACCCTACCTCAGAAACTCCCCAAATATAATAACACAAGGCTGAAGATATGGCTCAGCAGTTAAAGCGCTTTCCTACAAAGCCTAACAATCCGAGTTCAATTCCCCAGTACCCACATAAAGCCAGATGCACAAAGTGGAGCATGCATCTGGAGTTCATTTGCAGTGGCTACAGCCCCTGGCACACCCATCCCCCCCCCCTTGCAAATAATATTTTTTTTAAAAAAAAAGTAACAAGCACACCATAAGTTCTATGTCACCAATACTGTGATGGCTTAGGTTGTATGATGCATGCCAATTCTAGCGACAGCAAAATGTGAAAAAAAAAAATGTCTTTTTTTTTTTTTTAAAGTGCATCATAAAAACGAGTGAAATACGGGAGCTATCGGAATAGGCTGGTATGAGTTTATCACCTGTGTCTGAGTCAGTGCTACAATTTAATTTTTACAGTGTTATCTATAAAAATCTGCCTCCTCGGCGGCCTTAGGGGCTTAAAATCCCACTCTATATATGAATCCTAAGACCACGGAGTCGGAATTCACCTTCTGCCCCCGGCCCACGGCGATGCCCGCGAGCTGCTGTGGCGGGGCAGCCAGCGGGCGAGGGCAGGAGGCGGCGGCCTGGGTCGGGTTTCATTTCCTGGACCTGCACGATCCGCCCCTGCGCTCGGTTTCTGCTTGGAGAGTGATGGTGAGACTTTATGGCCCTTTCTTCCTGCGAGGCACGGGGCTGCCCGGTGCCTGGCCGATCAAAGCCGTCTCGGGTTCCCCAAGGACCCCCACGTGCCTCCTGGAGAATGGGGTACCCCAACGCACAGCCCCCGGGAGAGGTGGGGGCGGGGGTCTTCGAGGCAGAGCTCCATGCATATTCCTTCTCGGAGCCTGTCAAGGAAACGGAATGCGCCGTGTACTCCGCGCGCTTGGCCGGATCGGAGCCCGGCTGCAGGCGAGCGGGGCTGAGGCGCGTGCAGACGCCGAGCTGCTTGGGTCGGAGGGAAACGGACGCTCCCCGGGGCGGCCTTGCTGCTCTTAAGACCGCAGCCCCGAACCATCATCCAGACTCCAGTTCGCGGGTGTGGACAAAACTAAATAAATAAATAAAATCTGTTCGAGCTTTGGAACGCCTCACTTCCCAACTCGGAACGGAGCGAGGGAAAGGGTGGCCTTGGAAAAGAAAGATGGAATTTTTTTTTTTTTTTCCGGAGTCGAAGCTGAGCTCAGGCAGAGGGGGAGGGGTGGTCTCTGAGCGCAGGCTTCCCAACGGTCCGGTCCCGAGGCACCGAGCTTCCTACCCTGGGCTCCGGTAGGTGGAGCTTGAGGGCTTCAGCCAGCATCCCCTGGGGATTTTCTTTTTTTTAATACCCTTCTTTATCTCTTTCTCTTTCCTTCCCTTCCTCCCTCCCTCCCTCCCTTCCTTTCTTCCTTCTGTGTGCATGCTGTGTGTGGGCACACCAGAGCCTCTTGCAACATTAAATGAATGCCAGACACACCACTTTTTTTGCATCTGCTTTTAGAGGGGTGGCTGGGGAATTGAACCCAGACCATGAGGCTCTGTAAAGCAGTCATCTTTAACCGCTAAGCCATCTTCCCAGCCCCCTGGGGATTTTTTTGTTTTGTTTTTATTTTTTTTTTATTTATTTGAGAGCGACAGAGAGAGAAAGAGGCAGAGAGAGAGAGAGAGAGAAGGGGGCAGAGAGAGAGAGAGAATGGGCGCACCAGGGCCTCCAGCCACTGCAAATGAACTCCAGACGCATGCACCCCCTTGTGCATCTGGCTAATGTGGGTCCTGGGGAATCCAGCCAGGTCCGTAGGCTTCACAGGCAAGGGCTTAACCTCTAAGCCATCTCTCCAGCACCCCCCCCCTGCCAAGGGGGGGTTATAACCAGCAGGAGCCTCCCAGCCCTGGTACCTTTGGAGGCTCCTGGAGGTAAACAGAGCCATGTCTGAAAAGATGAGTTCCCCAGGGGGGGGGGGGGGGGGGGGGTGGGGGGGGGGGGGTGGGGGGGGGGGGGGGTGGGGGGGGGGGGGGGGGGGGTGGGGGGGGGGGGGGGGGGGGGGGGGGGGGGGGTGGGGGGGGGGGGGGGGGGGGGGTGGGGGGGGGGGGGGGGGGGGGGGGGGTGTGGGGGGGGGGGGGGGGGGGGGGGGGGTGGGGGGGGGGGGGGGGGGGGGGGGGGGGGGGGGGGGGGGGGGGGGGGGGGTGGGGGGTGGGGGGGGGGGGGGGGGGGGGGTGGGGGGGGGGGGGGGGGTGGGGGGGGGGGTGGGGGGGGGGGTGGGTGGGGGGGGGGGGGGGGGGGGGGGGGGGGGGGGGGTGGGGGGGGGTGGGGGGGGGGGGGGGGGGGGGGGGGGGGGGGGGGGGGGGGTGGGGGGGGGGGGGGGGGGGGGGGGGGGGGGGGGGGGGGGGTGGGGGGGGGGGGGGGGGGGGGGGGGGGGGGGGGGGTGGGGGGGGGGGGGGGGGGGGGGGGGGGGGGGGGGGGGGGGGGGGGGGGGGGGGTGGGGGGGGGGGGGGGGGGGGGTGGGGGGGGGGGGGGGGGGGGGGGGGGGGGGGGGGGGGGGGGTGGGGGTGGGGGGGGGGGGGGGGTGGGGTGGGGGGTGGGGTTGGGGGGGGGGTGGGGGTGTGGGGTGGGGGGTGGGGGGTGGTGGTGGGGGGGGGGGTGGTTTTGTGGGGGGTGTGTGTGGTGGGGGGGGGTGTGGGGGTGCGGTGTGTGGAGGTGTGGGGGTGTGTGGTAGGGGTGTGGATGTGGGGGTGTGGTGTGGGGGGTGTTGGGTGGTGTGGGGGTGTGTGGGGTCTGTGCGGTGGGTGGGGGCTGTGATGTGGTGGGGGTGTGGAGGAGTTCGGTGTGTGGAGGGGTTGGGGGGTGGAGGGTGTGGGTGTGTGGGGGTGTGGGGTGTGGGGGGTGTCGGTGTGTGGGGGGTGTGGGTGTGTGGAGGGTGTGGGTGTGTGGAGGGTGTGGGGGTGTGGAGGTGTGGGTGGTGGAGGGTGTGGGTGTGGGGGGGGGGGGTGGTCGGTGGGGGGGTGGGTGGTTTTGGGGGTGGGTGTGTGGGGGGTGTGGGTGTGGGGGGGGTGGGGTGTGGGGGGGGTGTGGGTGGGGGGGGGGTGGGTGGTGTGGGGGGGTGGTGGGTGTGGGGAGGGGGTGTGGGTTTTGCGGGGGTGTCGGTGTGGGCGGGGGTGGGGGGTGGGGGGTGGGGTGGGGCGGGGGGTGGGTTTGGTGGGGGTGTGGGTGGGGGGGGTGGTGTGGGGGGGTGTCGGTGTGCGGGGGTGTGGGGGTGGGAGGGGTGTGGGGGGTGGGGGTGTGTGGGTGTGGGGGCGGGGGTGGTGGGGGTGTTTTGGGGTGGGTGTGGGGTGGGGGGGGTGTGGGTGGTGTGTGGGGGTTGTGGGGGTGGGGGGTGTGGGTGTGTGGGGGGTGTCGGGTGGTGGGGGGTGGGGTGGTGGGGGTGTCAGTGTGGGGGGTGGGTGGGTGTGGGTGGTGAGGGGGTGGGTGTGTCGGAGGGTGGGGGGTGTGGTGGGGGGTGGGTGTGCGGAGGGTGCGGGTGTGCTGGGGGTGGGTTTTGGAGGGTGTGGGTGTCGTGGGAGGGTGTCGGTGTGTGGAGGGTGTCGGTGTGCGGAGGGTGTGGGTGTGCGGAGGGTGTCGGTGTGCGGAGGGTGTCAGTGTGTGGAGGGTGTCGGTGTGTGGGGGGTGTGGGTGTGTGGAGGGTGTCAGTGTGCGGAGGGTGTCGGTGTGCGGAGGGTGTCGGTGTGTGGGGGGTGTGGGTGTGCGGAGGGTGTCGGTGTGCGGAGGGTGTCGGTGTGCGGAGGGTGTGGGTGTGTGGAGGGTGTGGGTGTGCGGAGGGTGTCGGTGTGTGGGGGGTGTGGGTGTGTGGAGGGTGTGGGTGTGTGGAGGGTGTGGGTGTGTGGAGGGTGTGGGTGTGTGGGGGGTGTGGGTGTGTGGGGGGTGTGGGTGTGTGGGGGGTGTGGGTATGGGGGGGGTGTCGGTGTGTGGGGGGTGTCGGTGTGTGCGGGGTGTCGGTGTGCGGGGGGTGTCGGTGTGCGGGGGGTGTCGGTGTGTGGGGGGTGTGGGTGTGTGGGGGGTGTGGGTGTGTGGAGGGTGTCAGTGTGTGGAGTTCTCCTGGCCTAGCATGTTTACTCCGGGAATCAGTCTCTGCTTGGCAAAGGTTATGCTATTCAGCCCTCAGAATATGCATAGGACGTGTCTACCCTGAGCAGGGCTGTGTCCCCTCACTCAAAAGATAGCTTATTCCAGTAACAGTGAGTTATAGCCGTGCCTCTGGTGCACTGTATGGTGGTGCCTCCCGGTGCTTGAAATGTCTCCCGAAAGTCAGCCTGGATCCCGCCCCCACCCCAAGGAGCCACAGCCTGTGCTGTGGTGTGGCTTTTCCTTTGCTGTCTGGTTACTCGGTGGTGGCATGTTTTATAACACTGTCCCTTCTAGCTGGTTTCTATTTATAAAAATCCATTATTGGAGACATTAGAAATCTGTTTCCATCCGGGAGCTGCACACCAGCTCCAAGTCATGTCCATTAGAACAAACTACCAGTGTCTAGGGAGGAAACTGCACCAGCAAGCGGGCCTGAGTGCAGATGGAGCATCGTGTAGGTGCTGAGCCTCTATTCTGGCTCTGTTCTAGTGCGCGCAAAGCGGCCTGCCGGTGACCCCACCGCGCAGGGGGCAGAGACAACGGATCCTCAGGCAAGCTGGCTGGCTAGACAAGCTAAATCAGGGAGCTCTGAGTTCAAGTGAGAAACCTTGCCCCTGTGAATAAAGTAGAGCATGATTGAGAAGCACAAACATGCCTGACACCAGCCTCTGGCTGCCAACACATGCAGGCATATAATGCAAACAAGCACACCAGAATTCATGCCACACACCTGCATATGTGCAAAAAATATTGAAGGCTGGAGAGACAGCTCCGCCATTCAAGGTGTTTGCTGTGTCTATCAGCCTGGGCTCGATTCCTCTGTCCCCATGTAAAGCCAGATGCACAAAGTGACATGCATCTGGTGTCGGTTTGCAGCAGTAAGAAATCCTGGTGCTCCCCACCCATTCTCTGTCTCTCTCTCATTCATATTCTCTCTCTCTCTCTCTCTTCCTCCCCCCAAATAAATTAAAAACTATTCTTTAAAATCTGTTTTAAACAATTGATCCAGAAATGGTGACACATGCCTATAGTCACAGCAGTCAGGAGGCAGGAGGGCCAGGACTTCAAGGTTATCCTCACCTACATAGTGACTTCAAAGACCAGCCTGGGTTGCATAAGTTGTTGCCTCAAACAGTTATTTAACAGGCTAGAGAGATGGCTTAGCGGTTAAGGTGCTTGCCTGCAGAGCCAAAGGACCCAGGTTCAATTCCCCAGGACCCACATAAGCCAGATGCCCAAGTTGGCACATGCGTCTGAAGTTCCATTGCAGTGACTAGAGGCCCTGGCATGCCCATTCTCATTCTCCGTGTCTCCTCTCCCCCCTTTTATCTCTATCCCAATTTTTAAAAAAATTACAGAAAAAAAATCAATCTGGAGAGATAGCTTAGCAGTTAAGGTGCTTCCTGTGAAGCTTAAGAACTCATGTTCAAATCTCCAGGTCACATGTAGCCAGATGCACAGTGGCCCAAGCACACGATGTCGCACATGTGCACAAGGGGGCGCGTGTATCTGGAGTTCGTTGGCAGCAGGCTGAAGGTCCTGGTGTGCCCATTTTCTCTCTCTCTCTCTCATATATATATGAGATATATATATATATATATATATGGGTGTGTGGGTGTGTGTGTGTGTGAAAAATCATTTAACTTAATCACATCTGCAAAGCCCCTTTGTCACATAGAGCCGGTCACAGGTTCTAGGACCAAGGAGATCACTGTGCTGAGCATATGACCTTAGCCTCTTCTCAGCGACAGCCTCCTTTGGCCTCTGCTGTTGAGGCCAGCCGGCCTGATGGGAAAGGGGTACTGATGGATGGATGCCCTTTGGAGACCCCCTGCCCGGCTCCATTCTTACAGCTCCAGGACCCAGCTGCCCGCACTGGGCAGCCAGGCATGCCACGGCAGTAAACTGGGGCCACACCACAGTAACCACGACGTTTCCAGCCAGCCCCCTCAACCCTGCCTTCTTGTCTTTCCAGCACTGATTCAGCGCCGGGAGGCCTCTGTGTCAGCAAGCTGAGAGGGGAAGTGAGGCAAGATGTCGGGCCGGAGTGGGAAGAAGAAAATGTCCAAGTTGTCCCGGTCGGCCAGGGCCGGTGTCATCTTCCCCGTGGGGAGGCTGATGCGATACCTGAAGAAAGGCACATTCAAGTACCGGATCAGCGTGGGCGCCCCCGTCTACATGGCTGCGGTCATCGAGTACCTAGCCGGTGAGTCCAGCTCCCAATGGACCCTGCACAATCCCAGGTCCCCATCCTCTGGGGATGCCACACGGCTGGGGTGGGGTGCTCTGGACCACCATAGGCTCAGCGATATAGAGGGTGGTGACAGGGTTCGGCCTGGTCTACTTAGCCACCAGGAGCTCCTCTAGTCCATAGGCTTCACAGGCAAGCACCTTAACTGCTAAGCCATCTGTCCAGCCCTAACATTCTTTTTAAAAATTATTTTTGTGTGACTAGGGGGGTGTGTATAAATGGGGGGGGCAGCACATGATGCACATCTGGAGGTCAAAGGATAACCTCGGACCGTTACTCCTCTCCTTTCTGAGACAGACTCTGTCTTGTTTTGCCTCTGGATGGGCAGGTCTAGCTGGCCCACGAGCTTCCAGATTCTTTGACTCCACATCCTATTGCTAGGCACATTGGGATCACAGGCGCATGCTTCTCTTTGTGTCTAGTTTTATATAGGTGCTGGGGAATCAAACTCAGGTCGGCAGGCTTACAAGCAAGTACTTTTAACCGCTGAGCAGTGTGACTCACCATTAACATTCCGAATGCACTCTGGAGCTTGGCCGAACACAAGCAGCTAGCTGCCTTTTCCACTTAATGAATGTCCAGCATCTCAACCGGATAGATTTTTGGACACAGATTGGCAAACTGCTTCCTCGTGTGTGTGTGTGTGTGTGTGTGTGTGTGCTTGTGCACACGTGCATGTGTATCCATATTACAGTTTAAGTCCAACATCAGGTCCAGTTCTCTACTCTTTTTTTTTTTAAGAGAGTGAGAGAGAGAGAGAGAGAGAGAATTTGCGGGCCAGGGCCTCAGCCACTGCAATCGAACTCCAGACACTTGTGCCACCTAGTGGGCACATGCGACCTTGTGCTTGCCTCACCTTTGTGCATCTGGCTTACATGAGACCTGGAGAATTGAACCTGGAACCTTAGGCTTCACAGGCAAGCACCTTAAGTGCTAAATCAACTCTCCAGCCCCTCTACTCTGTTTTTAAAATGTGTGTGCGTGCACACGCACACGCATGTGTGCATGTGTGAGAACAAGTGTGCATGTGCCATGGCACACATGTAGGGGTCAGAAGACACCTCTCAGGGTGGCCCTCGCCATCTCACCTCATTTGGGGCAGGGTTTCTCTAGCTGTCCTCTCTGTTGCCCTCACATTGTCTCTGGTCTCCGCCACCCATCTTGCCATGGGGTTAGAGGATCAAACTTGGGTGCTCAGGCCTGAGCGAGCCATCTTCCTGGGCACTCCAGTTCCCTAGTCTTAATGTGCCCATAACAATTCTGTTTTCTGGCCAAAACTTTTCTTTTTTGGGGGGTGGGGGTTTACAAGGTAGGGTCTCACTCTAGCTCAGGCTGATCTGTAATTCACTATATATTCCTCAGGGTGGCCTCGAACTCATGGTGATCCTCCTACCTCTGACTCCCTAGTGCTGGGATCCAAGGCGTGGAGGTTGCTGAACATTTTAACCTGGAGTCAGAAACAAGTCTGTTCAGGAAGCTTTTACTTACGGTTTGGATGGGTGTCCAGCTGGTGGCACTGCTCTCTAGATCATGGGACTTTTGGGAGATGGCGCTTGGCGGAAGGGAGCAAATCTTGGGAAATAATCTGGCTCTGTCTCCTGTCCAATTCTGCCTCTAGTTCTACCAAGATGTGGGGAGGGTCAAGAGTCCCAGGTGTATGTTCCTTCCACTGCCGCCGAGCCACCCGCTGCCACACCTTCCCCTCTGTGACGAACTGTAACCCCTCAAACCATGAGCCAGAGTACTCCTCCCTCCCGTAAGTGGCTTCTTGGCCGCTGTTTGGTCACAGCTATGAGAAAATAACTAATAAGATTTATTGTCGGGTGTGGTGGTGCACTCCTTTAATCCCAGCACCAGAGGTAGGAGGATTTCCATGAATTCGAAGCCACCCTGAGACTACATAGCGAATTCCAGGTCAGCCTGAGTGCTAGAGTGAGACTCCACCTTGAAAAACCAATATATTATATATGTGTATATATATATATATATATATATATATATATATATATATGTCATTCCACTGCTTTTTTTTTTTTTTTTTTTTTTTGGTGTGCTTGTTTGTTTCTGTTTGAAACAAGGTGCTAGGGTTCCAGGAAAGTCCTTGAACTCCAAACCCTAAATTCATGTCTATATATAGATATAGACATAGATATATAGATATATAGATTTGAGAGAGAGAGATACAGAAATAGGCAGGTAGAGAGAGAGAGAGAGAATGGGCACACCAGGGCCTCCAGCCACTGCAAACAAACTCCAGACGCATGCGCCCCCTTGTGCATCTGGCTCACGTGGGACCTGGGGAATGGAGCTGAGGTCCTTTAGCTTTACAGGCAAGCGCCTTAACTGCTAAGCCATCCCTCCAGCCCACACATCATTTTTTAAGAGCAAGGAAGGCTGCTCAGCAAGCCAGTGTCACATACCAGGTTATCTAATGTGGCATCAATTCCAAATTCAGCCCCATTGTTCCCACCAGTGTGTTGATGCTTCTCAAACTACAACACCCCAATCTTAATTCAGAAAAGTGAGCTGTTGGTAAATACAATATGCCCTGTTTAATATTCTGGGGGAAGACATGAGAATGAATTTGTAGTGATTTAGCACTTTTCATTATGGAAATGCCATATAAATATTTAACTCTAATGTGTAGTTTATTCTTATTTTTGGTTAATCACATTTGCTTAGTTAATATGGCATTCTTATGCCAAGTTTCTGCTGTTGCCATAGATTGTATGAATGATGGCAATTTTATATGCTATTTTATTTGAAATTAGGCTGATCGTAGAGACGTATGCAGCATTTCTTGTTCATGTCAGGGCTGAGTATTTATGCTGTCATGCCAGCAGACACACACATGTGCACACACACAAATGTCAAACACACACACACACACACACACACACTGCTTGTAGCTTTCTAAGTGAGGAAACTTTGCTTTGAAGGCTCACCTATCTTATTTTTATATTTTACTTACTTATTTGAGAGAGAGAACTAGGCAGAGGAAGAGAGAGAGGAAAAAAAAAAAAAAGAATGGGCACACCAGGGCCTCCAGCCACTGCAAATGAACTCCAGATGCATGCGCCACCTTGTGCATCTGGCTTACGTGGGTCCTGGGGAATCGAACTGAGGTCCTTTGGCTTTGCGGGCAAGCCCCTTAACCACTAAGTCATCTCTCCAGCCCATCTTGTTTGTTTTTTGGGACATGGTCTCACTATGTAGTCCAGGCTGGCCTGGAACTTGTGGTCCTCCTGCCTCAGTGACCCAAGTGCTGAGATTGTGGGCAAGCCCGGCCACACCTGGCTTATGCACACGTGTGTGTGTGTGTGTGTTACATGCACATGCATGTACTCTTGTTGCAGTGCCCCGTGTGCTTGCCTGCGGCAGGGTGCACTCGCCTGCAGCGGCCCGAGCAGAGATTCAGGCTTCCTACTCCATCCTTACTGATTCTGGAGCTTGCTGGGTTTTTTAAGGGATTTTTTTAAAGTTATTTATTTCTCCATTTTAAGAAAGAGAGAGCCAGAAAATGGGCGCGCCAGGGCATCCAGCCACTGCAAATGAACTCCAGACACGTGTGCCCCTTGTGCATCTGGCTTATGTAGGTACTGGGGAATCGAACCAGGGCCCTTAGGCTTCATAGGCAAGCGCCTTAACTGCTAAGCCATCTCTCCAACCCGTGCACTAAGACTGTTTGTACCACCTCCTCTGCCATGTTCCCTGAGCCCTGGGGGGTGTGATAGAGATGTCGCGTTCAGCGCTGAGCCCTCAAGGGTCGCTTCTTTGCATCACTTTGATGACTCTTGGGTCGTCCTAGTAGTCATTACCATCCAGAGGCTCCACTACACACCCGGGAGGGCCACACCTATGACTCGAATTCCAGCCAGCCAGCCAGCGTGTGCTCAGTCCAGGAGCAGGAAGAGAAGCAGGGCACTGCCATTGTGAAGCAGTCATCCCAGAAATTCCCTAAGGCACAACTGCTTGCCTCCCATTGGCCAGAACTCAGTCACATGCTCACATCAACAAGGAGAGTGGGAAATGTAGTCTTTCTTCCT
This sequence comes from Dipus sagitta, assembly GCA_036346955.1. Classification (NCBI taxonomy): domain Eukaryota; kingdom Metazoa; phylum Chordata; class Mammalia; order Rodentia; family Dipodidae; genus Dipus; species Dipus sagitta. Next base: position 26,464,527 of record CM070790.1, on the reverse strand, counting down.
GTGTCTATGGGCTCAGCCAAAAAAAAAAAAAAAGCCAATACACTCAAGAAGAAGAAAGAGAATTAAGAAACAACTAGATTTTACCAAAGGGTCCTATAATGAGGTCTTGCTAAAATGGCTTACGTATCTGTCATCAGAGTTCATTTCAGCTTTCTGCTGGATTTCTTTCTAAGCACAGCTCCCCTCCCCTCTCCAAAAAAAAAAAAAAAAAAAGACACAGGTGAGTAGACGTGTTCAGATCCCAAGAGCGTCATCTCTACAGAAAAGGAGTTCAGACACTATGTGATTGGCGACGCCCCCCTTGTCGTTTCAGCGGAAATCCTGGAGTTGGCTGGAAACGCGGCGAGGGACAACAAGAAGGCCCGGATAGCCCCCCGACACATCCTGCTGGCCGTGGCCAACGACGAGGAGCTCAACCAGGTATGTCCGGAGCGTGGCCGCGGGGGTCGGGTGGGCCAAGCCCGCCCTGAGGAAGGGCGCGGACGCCAGGCATCCTTGCCACGGCTCCAGGCCCCTCTGCACACAGGCTCGCGGGACAGCGCAGACTGGGTAAGAGAAGGCAGGGTCCGCTGGCCGATCTTGCGGAGTCTCAGAGCCCCATATAATCCACTTCCCTCTCCCCACTCCCAACTGGTCATAGTGGAGACCTCAGAGGCCTCCCTTCCCCGTGGGAGGTCCAGCCAGCCAGCCTCCTTCCCTGGACCACCAGTCCGCACTTCCCAAGGCCCTCCCCGCATGGGGCAGCTTCCTGTCCCCCAAAGGGGCCTATCAGACCTCCTCGCACACTCTAGCATTTTCTCTTCAGCTGCTTCCTGACCCTAGGTGTGTGCCCCACCTAGCTGTCTTTTTCTCCCATGGCTGTAGCTACCTTTACGTCCTCTCTATCGCTCCCTTCTATTTTTCTCTCTCTCTCTCTGTCTCCGTCTCTCGCCCTGCCTCACCCTCATTTTCAGAGTCCCCCTTCCACCAGGCACCCTCCTCACTCCTAGCCACACCACCACACAGCCCAGCCCAGCCAGTGACACTACGGCCACGTTCCCCTGGCCTTCTGTCCTCTGCCCCCCTTCGTCCCAGATCCTGCTTCTCACCTACCCATCTGTCTCCTCTCTGTAAGATGTGAAGTTTCCCTTCAACCGCCTGCCTCTACCAACGCCCCCACTCTGACCCTCTCAAATAAACCTTGCTACCCCAAGAAAGCCTCGTCTCGGGCCCTCTATCCTAACCTAGCACAACTTGCCTGGCACTGCTCCTGCTGAGCGTTCTGGATCTTGCCTGGTCTTGCTTCCTCATTAAAGACAAGTTCTATACTGCGGAGGATCTAGCAGTATTTTTCTGGAAATTTATTCAAGCCACGTGAGTGCTTTACTTGGATCAGAGTAGAAGAACCATTGTTTTTATTAGAACCAATCCTAAACCAAAACAAACAAGAAAATATATTTTTTAAAGCCAGGCCAGTGAATTGTGATGGTGCATGCCTTTAATCCCAGCACTTGGGAGGCAGAGATGGGATCGCTGTGAGCTTAAGGCCAGCCTGGGACTACAGAGTGAATTCCAGGTCGGCCTGCGCTAAAGTGAGACCCTACCTCGAAAACCTAAATTTAAAAAAAATGGGCTGGACGGATGGCTTAGTGGTTAAGGCGTTTGCTTGTGAAGCCAAAGGATGCACAGGCCAGATGCACAAGGGGGCGCACGCGTCTGGAGTTCGCTTACAGTGGCTGAAGGCCCTGGCGCACCCATTTCTCTCTCTCTCTCTCTCTCTATCTCTCTCTATCTGCCTCTTTCTGTCATTCTCAAATAAATAAAATAAAGATTTTAAAGATTTTAAAAAGCAGAACCTTTATATTTCAAAACTGACTTCAAAGTCAAGTGAATACCCTCCTGGCCCAGAATACTCAAGCTAATATGAGCACGTTTGCTTCCGTGTATATTCTCATCACGATCTTCTCAAGCTACAGTGAAGGATCTCCTAGTTGCCACTTCATCAGAGACTGATCATTTTAAGAAGTAATAAAAAAATTAATTGTTAGAAAAGTAAAACATTACAGCCGGGTGTGGTTGCGCAAGCCTTTAATCCCAGCACACGGGGGGGGGGGCAGAGGAAGGAGGATCGCCATGAGTTCAAGGCCACCCTGAGAATACAGAGTGAATTCCAGGTCACTCTAGGCCAGCCTGGGCTACAGTGAGACCCTACTTCAAAAAACAAAAAAAAAAGAAAGAAAGAAAGAAAGAAAGGAAGGAAGGAAGGAAGGAAGGAAGGAAGGAAGGAAGGAAGGAAGGAAGAAGGAAAGAAAGAAAAGTGAAACACTGAGATATGCAAATGACAAGGCATGATCTCTTGTTATCAGATTAAATAGTGGGTCAGTTTACTATTGGCAGTAACTTCTCAATTTGCTGTGAATATTTCTAGACTCCTGCTGTCTGTGGATCTCTTGTCACAGATGGGTGACCAGCAATTCAACAAGTCGCAGGCTCAGTTCATCCTGTCTGTACAGCACGCAGAATACATGAGCATGGTGTGATTACTTGCAATAAATAAACATGGTTTGGGAGATGCACCATTAAAAGTATGTTCCTAGCCAGGCATGGTGGCACTCGCCTTTAATCCTAGTGCTCAGGAGGCAGAGGTAGGAGGATCACTGTGAGTTCGAGGCCGTCCTGGGACTACAGAGTGAGTTCCAGGTCAGCCTGGGCTAGAGTGAGACCCTATCTCAAAAAAGCAAACAAGGGGGCTGGAGACATGGCTTAGCAGTTAAGGTGCTTGCCTGCAGAGCCTAAGGACTCATATTCAACTCCCCAGACCCCCTGTAAGCCAGATGCACAAGGTGACACATGCGCAAGGTAGCACGTGCACACGAGGTGCGCACATGTCTGGAGTTCAATAACAGTGCCTGGAGGCCCTGGCACGCCAATTCTTCCTTTCTTGCACGCGTGCACTCTCACTCTAGCTCTCTCTCATAGAAAAAGGCCCATCTGTGGGGCTTGCCTCAAAAAATAAAAGCAAACAAGGGCTGGAGAGATGGCCAAGCGGTTAAGGCACTTGCCCACATATGCCAGACGCACATGGTGGCATATGTGTCTGGAGTTTGTTTGCAGTAGCTACAGGCCTTGGCATGCCCACATATTCTTTCCCTCTCTGTCTGTCTGTGTGCAAGAGTGTGCAGGCCACTCATCCTTGTGTTGACCTTTGAACCTGGTTTTGTCCAGCTGTGCCCCCACACGTGATGCTCTTTATCCTCCCTAGTCACCTGGAATTCTAGCATCCTGGACAGCTTCCCAGGTTTCACCTTCTCTCGTCCTTTTACTTTGCCTTGCTTCACTTTCTGCACAAGATCCCAGGGTGTCTTGATACCTACAGAGAAACGCTTACAAGCGAAAGACAATACACCAGCGGCCCTGCGTGCCATGCAAGTTCTTCTGGAAGGCAAGGGCCAGGTGCCAGCCTTGGTTTGCCAGTGGTGAGGACTGCGTTCCAGGCGGACCCAGCGAGCCCTTTGCCCTCAGGCGCACACCCGTTTCTCTTTCAGCTGCTGAAAGGCGTGACCATCGCCAGTGGGGGCGTCTTGCCTAGAATTCACCCCGAACTGCTGGCCAAAAAGCGAGGGACCAAAGGAAAGTCGGAAACAATCCTCTCCCCGCCCCCAGAGAAAAGAGGAAGGAAGGCAGCATCAGGCAAGAAGGGGGGAAAGAAATCCAAGGCCGCCAAACCACGGACGTCCAAGAAGGTGAGCGAGGAGCTCGTCGGGAGCCAGGCGTTGCCACCCGTGAGAAGCAGGCCTTCCTGTGTTGCGGGTGGGATGCCCCGCTGCCAAAACCTGACCCATAATGGCTGAGATAGGAGATGGGAGTCTTTGAGAGGTATATCAGTTAACTTCTTACTGCTGAGGCAAAATACCCCCAAAAATCAGTTTAAGGGAGGAAAGGTTCATTTCAGATGACGGTTCTGAAGCTACAGTCCCATCATGGCAGGGGGGGCCGGGTGGAAGGAGCGGGAGGCAGCTGAGTGCATTCAGTGCATGCAGCGCAGAGAGGAAGCAGAGAGCAGGGAATGTGGGTGCTCGGCCAGCACTCTCCTTTCCACGCAGTCCAGAACCCCAGCCTACAGACTGGCGCCAATCGTACCTAGGGCAGGTCTTCCTGCCTCAGTTGATCTAATCTAGAAAAGTCCCTCACCAATTTGCAGGAGATTTGTTCCCACCGTGGTTCTCAGTCCTGCCAAGTTGACAGCCAGAGATGAGCTATCCATCACAAGAGGTGATAAGTTCACAATGCTGTAACCCTCACTAGTGAAATCAGTGCCCTTATGAAAGAAGCCTGGGGCTGGAGAGATGGCTCAGCGGTTAAGGCGCTTGCCTGCGAAGCCTAAGGACCCAGGTTCGACCCTCCAGATCCCACGTAAGCCAGATGCACAAAGGTGAGGCAAGCATAAGGTCGCACATGCCCACCAGGTGGCTCAAGCATCTGGAGTTCAGTTGCAGTAGCTGAGGCCCAATTCTCTCTCTCCCTCCCCGCCCCCATCTAAAATAAAAAGAAGCCTGGCAGCTTTTTTGCTCCCTTTCTCCATTGGAGGGCACAGCCAGGAATTGTCACCTATGAGGAAGGGTCCCATTGCCAAACACAGAATTGGGTAGAACCTTTTATGAAGGGTACAGCTCCTTTGCTCACAGGCCACCCAGTCTATGTTGTTGTGGAAACAGCATCTTTTTTATTTTTTTATTTTTTTGAGGTAGGGTCTCACTCTAACCCAGGCTGACCTGGAACTCACTATGTAGTCTCAGAGTGGCCTCGAACTCTTGGCAATCCTCCTACCTCTGCCTCCCGAGTGCTGGGATTAAAGGCTTGTGCCACCATGCCCAGCTTGGGCACAGCATCTTGAATGGGCTAAGATATCCGACAACTGAAAGGGCTCATGACCCCATCCCTACTTGGCTCAGGCGCTTGAAACAAACACCTGGAGGCAGTTTGACATAACCAGTCAAGAATAATGTGCCTCTGTCTAGTTTGGGGCAAGGAATATAGGGATATGAGCTCTCGTGGTACACTTTTTTTCTTTTCTTTTGGTTTTTTGAGGTAGGGTCCCACTCTAGCCCAGGCTGACCTGGAATTCACTATGAAGTCTCAGGGTGGCCTTGAACTCACTGTGACCCTCCTCCTTCTGCCTCCCTCCCAAGTACTAGGATTAAAGACGTGCACCACCATGTCCAGTTACCTTTTTGTTTGTTTGTTTTTGAGACAAGGTCCATGTGTACCAGGGTGGCCTCAAATTCACTATGTAGCTGAAGATGACCTTGAACTCCTAATCCTCTTGCCTTTCCTTTCTCAGTACTGAGATTATAGGCATATGCAGCCATGCCCAGTTTATGTGGTGCTGGGCTTCAAACGCAAGCACTCTACTGTCTAAGCCATATCCCCATCCCCTTGTTACGCCTTGCGATACCATTTTCTTTTCCTTGTAGTGATATCTTTCCTCCATCAAGAAACAGCAGAGGAACTTGGGGTGTAGTTCAGTGGTAGGATGCTTGCCTAGCATGTGTAAGACCCTAGAAGAAAGAAAAGAAGGAAGGAAGGGAGGTAGGAAGGGAGGAAGGGAGAAGAAGGAGGGAAGGAAGGGAGAAACCGGAGGAAGGAAGGAGATAGCAGAGGGACCGGAGACGAAGCTCAGTAGCAGTGCGCCTGCTCAGCATGCCTTTGATCCCCTGCAGAACAAACCACCCGACCACTTCCCATCATATTCAAGCTGGGAGAGCCAGCTTTTTTGCTCTGAGTCGTTCCTCATCTGCCCTTCTGATTTTTACTCACAGTCCAAACCAAAGGACGGCGATAAGGAAGGAACTTCAAATTCCACCTCTGAAGACGGGCCAGGGGACGGATTCACCATCCTGTCTTCAAAGAGCCTCGTCCTAGGACAGAAGGTAAGGAAGAGCCTCGGGCTGCCCCAGCCGTAAACCACCATGATGCTACTGACCCACTGTTTATGAGCCACAGCCCCTCCTCCGCGCTTTCATTCTGGTCTTGAATTATTCATGTTGAAACCACTGGGGTTGTGACGATTTCTGCATCATGAGAACAGCAAGCCCTTTGGCGCTGTGAATTGTTCATGGTGACATTGGACAGCCAAAGGTCAGCCCAGGCTATCTTTCTGGCCAATAAATAAGATGGCATTGCTGGTTTGGCTGGGAAATCCCCAAGCCCCAATTATTTCCTGCACCTACCAAGAAAAAGCCATAGCTAACGACCTCACACAGCCTCAGAGAGGCCTGGCTTCCATGATTCCATATAATTTATAAGAGAGAGAGAGAGAAAAATATATAAATATATTGTTTCTTGAATGTGCCTGATGTTGGAAATGAATTATTTGCCAGTAATTCAGTCGGCTTGCCTTCTTGGGCAGCAGAAAGAAAACAAACAGGGCTCTACATTGGAACAGACACCAGAAACCTCCCAGCAGCCCAGGCATAACTCATCCCCGTGCGCGTAAAGTTTACCGAGCAGAGACAATTTATCTCCCAAGCCAAGTGGGACTGAAATAAGAGGAGCTAGTGCAGGGCTCCGAGATCCGTTCGCTACGTGTTTGCGGCCTGACAGTCAGGCGCGCCTTTGCTTCGGGAAGCCAGGCCTGGCATGGTTTGGGGTGAGCGTAAATGTGCCGCGTTTCCTACTTCATTTCTCCGTGAAAGGGAGGAGCCGAGCAAAGGGGCGGATCTATGCCCCCTCCAGGGGCCATCCACGGTTACAGGACGTTCACTTGCTTTCTCCCAGACTGATCTAGAGATTCGTTAGGTTTCTACTCAAATAGAAAACCGTGGAGAATGCTTTCTCCCACTCTGCTACAAATGCACAGGATGGCCAGAGAATGTGGCCTTCGGGATGCAGATGTAGCTCAATGGCAGAGCACTTGCCTGGCATGCACAAGGTCCCAGGTTCAATCCCCAGCACTGAACAAGAAAAAAAAGAAGAAGAATGCAGGGACCGAGAGGATAGCTTAATCAGTTAAGTGCTTGCCTTGCAAGCCTGAGGATATGAGTTCAACTCCCAGGACTCACAGAAATGCCAGGCATGGTGGTACGCCTCTGGAATCCCAGCACTGGGCAAGTGGAGACAGGTAGATCTCTGGAACTTGCTGAGCTTCATGACCAGTGAGAAACCCTGTCTCAAAAAGAGGTGGGCAGGTACCTGAGGGTGTCTTCTGGCCTACACACACACACACACACACACGTTCCCACAAACATACAAACACACCACACACACAAACCTGAGGATGACACCTGGGGGTGTCTTCTGGCCTCCACATCTACTTGCACATGTATGTGCGCACACACAACACACACATGCCCACAACACATAAACACGCATGCACACAAACACACCACATGCGAAAAAAAAATCAGAATGCAGTATGTATTCCCTACGAGGAAATGATAGCAGAGAGAGAACCCAGAGGCCATTCCTTCCCTCCAGCAAAGCCACTGGCTTCAGTTCCCTGTCCCAAAAGTTCTGTGCTACTTCTGAGGGGTCAAGAGAGCAAGTTCTGGGCTCCTTTCCCCACAGAGCTCCACAGTGCGGATGGCTTTGGTTTTCACTGGCATGAACAACGTGGGGGAGAAAGAACAGAGGCGGTCCTACTCCTGCTGCTAGCAAAGGAGGCAGCTTGGATCAGGGCTGCCGGCCCCAAGTGGAAAGCAAATGCACTGAGCTTCTAGGACCCCGTGGAAAACCTGGGGAAGGAGCCCCTTTGTTGGCCCTCGATGGAAATAACAGAGGGAAGTAAAAGCTGCGAAGGTTTTCAGTGTTCCGTCTTTTCTTCCTCACGCAGCTGTCCCTGACCCAGAGTGACATCAGCCACATTGGCTCCATGAGAGTAGAGGGCATTGTCCACCCGACCACAGCCGAAATCGACCTCAAGGAAGACATCGGTAAGATGGCGGGACGCGGCTCGCTGGCCGGGCACATGCTCCTGACTCTGTTCTTCCCTGCACTGCCCACTGCCCGGGGTCCCATGCCAAACTCTGTCTTTCTGTGGGGTGCAGTGATGCCACTATAGAGAAACTGGCTTTGCTTCAATTCTGCGCATATTTGGGGAAATTCTTTTTCTTTTTGCTTTTTCGAGGTAGGGTCTCACTCTAGCCCAGACTGACCTGGAATTCACTATGTGAACTCAGGCTGGCCTCGAACTCACAGCAATCTTCCTACCTCAGCCTCCCAAGTGCTGGGATTAAAGGTGTGCACCACCATGCTCAGCAAAAATTGTTTTGTTTTTCAAGCAGGGTCTCACTATAGCCCAGGCTGACCTGGAACTCACTATGTAGTCTCAGGGTGGCCTTGAACTCACGACGAACCTCCTACCTGTGCCTCCCAAGTGCTGGGATTACAGGCATGCTCCACCACACCTGGCATAAACAAGGCTTTCCTTGCACAGTAAGAGTCTCCCACAGTTCCTTCCTCATCCTTAGAGACCAGGTCAGTGACACACTTTCTCCCACTGTGGAGGGGCTCCCCTAGTGGCTGAATCTGGAACTTTGTTTTGCAAGGTGTCCTAGCTCAAGAAGTTGCCATATTCCTGAAAGCTAAAAAAAAAGTTAATTTTTTTTTTTTTAAGTAACAAAGTGGTAAAACAGAACACTGTTACTATAGCAAAAAGTCAAGTCGGATCCTACAGGTGGGTTCCAAGGCCAAGCTGTTGGTAGTCTCGGAGGAAAGATGGGCTGAAAGGCAGGCAGATAATTAAGAGAGCAGATTGCAGGGGCTGGAGAGTTTGCTTAGTAGTTAAAGCATTTGCCTATGAAGCCTAAGGACCCAGGTTCGATTCCCCAGTACCCACGTGAACCAGATGCACAAGGTGGCACATGCGTCTGGAGTTCGTTTGCAGTGGCTAGAGGCTCTGGCACATCCATTCTCTCTATGTGTCTATCTGTCTCTCTCTCTCTCTCTCTCTCTCTCTCTCTCAAATAAATAAAATATTTTTTAATCTTATGGCCGGGCATGGTGGTGCAAGCGTTTAATCCTAGCACTGGGGAGGCAGAGGTAGGAGAGGGTAGCTGTGAGTTCAAGGCCACCCTGAGACTACATAGTGAATTCCAGGTCATCCTGGACTGGAGCAAGACCCTACCTAAAAAAAAAAAAAAAAGTATGTAGGGCTGGGAATTTGAAGTTGGCTAAGCTGTTAAAGACCCTTGTTTGCAAAAACTGCCAGGCTGCGTTTAATTCCCAAGCCCCACCCCCACTTAAGCCAGATGCAAAAAGGGATGCAAGAGATTGGACTCAAGTCTAAATGCATTCAAGTTTCCTATATGTCTTATACAAGTTACCCCAGCTAACTGAGTTCCCTTTGCCTGACCAGGTAGATAAGGAGAAACTCTCTAAGCGCTGGCCTTTCATAACATTTCTATCACAGTTTGAAGCCAGCAAGAGCTGCAGCACATAGCGCCCTCTAGTGTCGCAGCTCTCATGAGGCCTTGGCTGATGGGACCTTCTGCTCTGTGTTCGGGATTCCATAGCCCTTGGCAGCACTTGGCCTTCCAGCTTCTGGGAAGCCCTAGGCATCAGGATTCCTCAGCCCTGCATAGTGACAGCTCCTGGGGTGCCTGGGACCTTTGACTCATAACAGCTTGATGGCTGTCTGGAATTCTCTCAGTGGCAGGGCCTGCAGTTTCCCCCAGGACTCTTTCCGGCAGTCTACCCTTTGGTCTCCACCCTCCGTCCTCTCTGCTTTTGCCGTCCTCCTACTGCTGCCCTGACCGCTCTCTCAAACTGCTCAGCTGCCTCTTCTCCAGCCATCGAGCAGCCGGCCGCCTCGCTGCTTCTGCAGCCCAGCCTGCCCACTGCTCAGCTTTCACTCCTGCCTGCTGACCACCCAGAGGCCCAGACACCCCTACCCCCAGGGACCACTGGCAAAACAAGAGAAGAGCTGGGAATTTTGCTTCCTAGTTCCTAAGGTTTTCCTGACGTACAAGGAAATGCACCTGACACTGTGGTGATTTTAGAAAGGTACCCCAGTGCCCACATTATTCTCCTCACAGGTAAAGCCTTGGAAAAGGCTGGCGGCAAAGAGTTCTTGGAAACAGTGAAGGAGCTTCGCAAATCCCAGGGCCCTTTGGAAGTTGCGGAAGGTAAGTGTGGATCGGGCCTCTTTCCCAGCCCAGCTCCATCCCATCCTCTCCAGTCTCCAGCCTCACGCATGTCATCCATATTTGATTATGCAACAAAGCACATCGTAGCAAATCACAGAGCTGTCTAAGCCTCTCTCCGATGATCACAGTGTGGATCATTTCATATGTTCTGGGGGCTCCATGGTTCTGGACAGGTCACATTCAAGAACATGAGAGAGAGCCAGGCAATGTGACGCATGCCTTTGATCCCAGAACTCCCAGTGCTCAGGAGGCAGAGGTAGGAGGATCACTGTGAGTTCAAGGCCACCCTGAGACTATACAGTGAATTCCAGGTCAGCCTGAGCTACAGTGAGACTGTACCTCAAAAAATAAATAATCAGAGGTACACACTAAAATATTCTAGAGGTATTATGCATGTGCAGTGAGATACCCAAACACAAGATTTACCATTATGAGCATCTTAAAGCATATAATTCAGTAGTACTAAGTACTTTCACAGTGCTATGCAGCCATCACCGCTGTCTGCTAGTTCTAGAACTTTTTTATCGCTTTCAACAAAAGCCCAGGCCTTGAAAATCATTAATCTACTTTCTGTCCTTAGGGATTTACCTGTTCTGTACATTTCATATAAATGCTATCATGCAATCACTAGCACCTCATGTCAAGCTTCCTTCACTTCAGATAGATAGATAGATAAACAGACAGATAGATTTTTTTTTTGAGGCAAGGTCTCACTTTATAGCACCAGGCTGGCCTCAAACTCCCAGCGACCCTCCTATCTTAGCTTCTCAAGTGCTGGAACTAAAGGCATGCACCACTACACCCAGCTTAACATAGTATTTATTTAGTATTTATGTATTGCAAGCACAGAAAGAAGAAAGAGCGAGAGCACACCAGGACCTCCAGTCGCTGCAAACGCACTAGTTGCATGTGCCACTTTGTACATCTGGCTTACATGGTATGTAAGTCAGGGTTCTCTAGAGGAATAGAACTGCTAGAATGAATTATATTAAAAAGGGAATTTATTGGATTAGCTTCCGGCAGTCCAATAGCAGTTGCAGGCCCGAAAATCTATGAACCCGGTAGCTGCTCAGTCCACGTGGCCAGATGCCTCAGCAGTCCTAATCCCGCACTGAAGGCCTGGAGGCTTCCTGAGGAGCCACTGGGTTTTGATCCACGCGGGTCTTCAGTCTACACAGGTCTTCAGTCCACACTGGACGGCAGGGAGCAGCTCTGGCAGCCAAGTGGAAGGAAGGAAGGGGCTCTTTTCACCCAGAGCTTCCTTATATGAAGTCCCCCCTCTGAGAGGGACCGCCAGCTGTGGGAGAAGGGCTCACTCTGGGGGAGGGACTTCCTCCTTCAGTGAATCCTTCCTGGAAGCAACCTCAGAGACCCACCCGAAAGGAATTTCTGTGGATTACTAAACAGATCAAGTTGACAACACTGGGGAATCGAACCTGGATTGTTAGACTTTTCAGGCAAGTGCCTTAGCCGCTGAGCCATCTCTCCAACCCTTAATACAGTATTTTTAAGTTCATCTATACTGTAGACTATATCAGTAACTCATTTCTTCTTGTGGCTTAATAATAATCATATTAGCCTTCCATTGATAACACACCTTAAAAATCAAATTAAGTAGGAAAGATTTATTTTGGCACACAGTTCCAGAAGTTTCAGACCGAGGTTAGCTGGCTCTGTTGTCTGAGATGAGACAGAACATCATGATGACCGGAGCATGTAGTGAAGGAGGCTACTCACTTCACAGAGCAAGAGAGGGAGGAATTTGAAAAAGGGAGCTTGGGCTGGAGAGATGGCTTAGTGGTTAAGGAACTTGCCTGCAAAGCCTAAGGACCCAGGTTCCACTCCCCAGAACCCACATAGGCCAGGCACACAAGGTGATGTGCATGCACAAGGGGGCGCACACGTCTGGAGTTCAATTGCAGTGGCTAGAGGTCCTGGCACACCAATTCATTCTCTCTCTCTCATAAAACAAAGAAGAAAGAGAGGAAGGGGCTGGACACAAGATTGTATTATATATGTATGGTGAACTGCTTCCTGTAAGGGGGCTCTGCTTCCTGTTATCCATTCAGAGATGAACTCATCAGTGGATCAATCCATTGATGAAGTAAGCACCTTCATGATCCAATCAGAGCTTCAGAGCAGCACTAGCTGGAGACAAAGCCTTCAACAGGTGAAGCTCTGAGGGTATCTTCTACCCAAACCACAGCCACCTTCCACTTTGTTTATCCCGCTCATCTGCTGAGGAACTCGGTGGTTTCCATGTTGGCCGCTGCGAGTAGAGACTCTGAACGCTTGTGCGTGGGCTCCCGTGTGCACAGCCGTCACCACAGCGGTGGGGTGACTCTCCCACAGGCCAGTTCCGCTTCAGAGCCATGTCTCCACCTACAGTCACCCCACTCGCTGTACATCTGAGAGTTCGGCACTGATGCCAGGGCGCCTGAGGCAACAAAACCTACTGCTGGCCCCTGTCTTGTCTGCCAGGGCTGAGGGAACATTGTGGAAGAGGGGGTAGAAAGATTGTAAGAGCCTCAGAGTGGGTGAGAATATTTCCTCCCCCCTTTCCTGCAGACACTGACTGAGGTCTCTTGCTCCCCACAATGAATACCAACAACCCCAGTGAAGAAGATCCTCAGCTGAAAAATAAATAAATTAATAAATTAATTTAAATAAATTAAATTAAATTAATTAATTAATTAACTTTTAAAACTTGAGGGCTGACAGATGCACGAGGTGGCACAAACATCTGAAGTTCGTGTGCAGGGGCTAGAAGCCCTGGCATACCCATTCTCTCCCTCTCCCTCTCTTTCTCTCTCCCTCTTTCCCTCTCTCAAATAAATAAATACAAATAAAATATTTTTGAAAAAAATTGAGGGCTGAAAAGATGGCTTAGTGATCAACGCACTTGCCTCTGAAGCCTAAGGACCCATGTTCTACTCTCCAGATCCCACATAAGCCAGACGCAGGAAGGTGAGGCAAGCGCAAGGTCGCACATGCCCACTAGGTGGCGCAAGCGTCTGGAGTTCAGTTGCAGTGGCTAAGGCTCTGGCCTACAAGTTCTCTCTCTCCCTCTCTCTCTCTAAAAAAAAAAAAAAAAAAAATGTCCCACACAGAAAGGCCAGGGATGTAGTGTGTCTGTAGAGAGCTTGCCCAGCATGCACAAGGCCCTAGGTTCAATCCCCAGCACTACATAAACTGGACATAGTAGCGCATGTCAGTGATCCCAGCACTCAGGCGGTGGAGGCAAGGGTCTCAGGAGTTCAAGACCATCCTTGGCTACATGGGGAGTTCAAAGCCAGCCTGAGATACATGAAACCCTGTGTCAATAGATAAAGAAACAAAACGTCACAGCGAAAATTCTGAAGTCCAAAACTCAAGAGACACCGTCAAAGCCACCCAAGAGAAGAGGCAGGTCGTTTGTAAAGAAATGGCGGTTGTACTGACAGCGGAGTCCTCACCAGCAGCTGAAGACATTTGGAATTAGGAAACAGATGCTGTCAAGGCATTGAGGGGAACAAAACCGTCAAGCGGGGGTTCCCCACCTAGCTGTGTTATGGACAAGAGGTGCGCCGTTCTGGACATGGAAAGGTTGATAAGAAATGACCCCAACTCTTGATAGATGGACTATGAAGGCCATGTGAGGAGTGCCACGTGGCAGCCCACACCTGTAATCCCATCACAAGGAGGCTGAGGCAGGAGGATCGCATGTTCAAAGCCATCCTGTCTGAAAGCAAAACAAAAGGCCGTATGGGGAACCCGAAGTGAAACAGGAGGAAGGAGAGAACTGTAAGAAGCTGTCGGTCATGAACAAGAAACTAGCAAAAATATGTTTAAGTCTGTATCTGTGGCCTGGGGCCAATCTGGGGGCAGGGACAAGAGAAGAGACAGTCCATTAGGTCCTGACGTCCCATTTCACTCCATTTAAAAATATCATCGCGGCCTGGAGAGGTGGCTTAGCAGTTAAGGTGTCTGCCTGTGAAGCCTAAGGATTCAGGTTCGACTTCCTAGTACCCACTAAGCCAGATGCACAAGGTGGCACATGCATGTTTGCAGTGGCTGGTGGGCCTAGCATGCCCTCTCTCTCTCTCTCTCAATCTCTCTCTCTCTCTCTTCTCTCTCAAATCAATAAGTAAATAAAATATTAAATCTTATGAGGGGGGGTAAGTGGAGTAAGGACCAAGCGTGGTGGCTCACACTTTTAACCTCAGCACTCGGGAGGCCGAGGTGGGAGGATCGCTGAGTTTGAGACCAACCTGAGACTACATTGTGTCAGCCTGTGCTAGAGTGCGAGACTACCTTGAAAAACCAAAAGGAAAAAAAAAAAAAATGACCTGGATTTTGTTGGCAGGCCACACGAAGTGACATGTTGGCACATTAACACTTGTACCCAGAGTTTGCGTTACTGTCCAGGCAATGTGGAACGGGTTCTGCCCCCTAGGGAATCGCTCTCCTGGACCCAGGGGGTGTGTCCAGCCACCTGCCCTTTCATCGGAGTCCCCCAGGGATCTCACAGAGCCTACCTGTGAGGCCCAACCTCATCCCTCCCAGATTAAGATAGAGTGTAGGAAGTGACCAAGTGTAACATCTCTCTCCTCTCTACCCCCCATCCCGTCCCAGCCGCAGTCAGCCAATCCAGTGGACTCGCAGCCAAATTCGTCATCCACTGTCACATCCCCCAGTGGGGCTCCGACAAGTGCGAAGAGCAGCTGGAAGAGACCATCAAAAACTGCCTGTCGGCGGCTGAGGACAAGAAGCTCAAGTCCGTCGCGTTCCCACCCTTCCCCAGTGGCAGGTAGGACCGTTTGCTGACGCCCCAACCTATCCATGGGGAACCAGCTCCTCCTGACACACCACACTCGATAGACCCTCCCAGAAGATGACGGCCAAGGTCCGGGTCCGCCAGCACAGTCAAGCGTGGGAGGCAGGCGACAGTTCCTACTGTCCATGCACACAGACAGGCTCTCTGGTCTTTGTTTTTGTTTTGATTTGTTT
The DNA here is from genome assembly GCA_036346955.1 of Dipus sagitta. NCBI lineage: Eukaryota > Metazoa > Chordata > Mammalia > Rodentia > Dipodidae > Dipus > Dipus sagitta. The sequence continues at coordinate 26,449,414 of CM070790.1, read as the reverse complement.
TGTTTTCTGTTGTTGTTTGATTGCTTTTTCAAGGTAGGGTCTCGCTCTAGCCCAGGCTGACCTGGAATTCATTATGGAGTCTCAGGGTGGTGTCGATCTCACGGCGATCCTCCTACCTCTGCCTCCCTGGGGCTGGGATTAAAGGCGTGTGCCACCATGCAGGCTCTCTTGTCTTTGGGTGGCAGGTCTGTTGGGCTGAGACGAACTTCCCAGCCTCCTTGATATCAAAGGCCAGAGAGAGAACAGCGGCTTTGAGGGAAGTACTGTGGGCAGATACAAGGTGGAGTGTTAGTTTCTGAAAGCCTGTCAGATTCAAAGCCTATATATATACCCACCACTGGTTCCAGCCAAGAACGCACAGCGAGGAGCCAGGCTTGGTAGCACAGCTAAGCATAGTGGTGTGCACTTTTAACACCAGTGGCAGAGGCAGGAGAATCCCTGGGGCTCAGTCACCAGCCAGTCTCAGAAAAAGACACCCAGGGCCTGAGGAACAGCACCCAGGGTTGTCCTCTGGCCTGTACACGTTTACACGTGTGTGCACCTGCGCTCACACACACAGAGAATAGGGAAACTGGCCTCTGTGACATGGCTCGTTGGCTTGTCACAGGAAGGCTGAGGAAGAATGGACTCTGCAGGGCCTGTTCTCCATGGCCGGACACTCGTGGACCTGCACCAGGGGTGTTGGTGACGATCCCAAATGACCAGGATGGATGTGTCTCTAGAGGCTGCTTTGACAGTGCTCTAGTGCTCGGGGCCCTTAGCAAAGTCACCAGCCCAGTGCTCCCCAGAGTCCCTGCCCACAGGAGTGAGCGAATGAAAGGTGGGGTGCATGAGAAGGGAATTTCGTTTTTTTTTAGTATTTTATTTATTTGTAAGCAGAGAGCAAGAGGGAGTGGGCGTGCCAAGGGGCCTCTTGCCACTGCAAACAAACCCCAGATGCTTATGCTTTTTTGAACATCTGGCTTTCTGGCTTTCTGTGGCTACTGGGGCATGGAACCTTGGAGGTCGGGCTTTGCAAGCACTGCCAGACTTTGCAAGCAAGCGCCTTTAACCACTGAGCCATCTCCCCTGCCTGAGAAGTGAGCCGTTGAGCTCAGTGTTGTCCTTACTAAGCAATCTGCTTGGTGTGTAAACTAATTTACAGGAAGGTAATAAAACACGCTTGCTTTTATTTATTTATTTATTTTGAGGCTGGGTCCTAGGAATGCTGACTTGATAATGAGGTTTGCAAAGTTCTTTGAACAAGAACAGGTTCAAATCCAGGGCACCCAGCCGGGCATGGTGGCGCACGCCTTTAATCCCAGCACTTGGGAGGCAGTGGTAGGAGGATCGCCGTGAGTTCGAGGCCACCCTGAGACTCCATAGTGGATTCCAGGTCAGCCTGAGCTAGAGTGAGACCTTACCTCGAAAAAAAGAAACATCCAGGGCATCCCTCATGTGCCAGCCCTGTGATCTTGGCTAACTTCACGTCAGTATGACCCCTATACAGTAGGGAGGTCTCCTCCCTACCCTTTCCAGGCTGGCTCTTCAGCCACCATCAGACGAGGTGGCATAGCACAGAGAAGGGCCCAGGGCTGGAGCAAGGGCAGGACAGCCCATCCACCCCCCAGGGCCATCTGTCCCCCGCCCCACCCTCCCCAGGTAGTCACCGCAGTGGGTCCAGAGACCAAGATGACAACGGGCTCTCCCTTTTGCTTGGGTACAGAAACTGCTTTCCCAAACAGACGGCCGCCCAGGTGACCCTCAGGGCGATCTCTGCCCACTTTGACGACTCGAGCGGGTCCTCGCTGAAGAACGTGTACTTCCTCCTCTTCGACAGCGAGAGCATCGGCATATACGTGCAGGAGATGGCCAAACTGGACGCCAAGTAGCGCGTGGCTGGCAGGGATCGCGGAGCGACGGCGGCGTGTCATGAGAGTGGGGTTTTATTTTTAAAAACAAAAACAAAATTAAAAAAAAAAAAAAACAAAAAAAACGAAGACAGGTGACCCGGCAGGGGAGTGGAGGGTGGCTGAGAGGGACTTGGGTTAGCAGAGGCAGCAGGAGCAGGTCCTGCACCCGGAGGGAGGCGGCCCTCTGCATTTTATATTCTCCTTACAAAGGGCCTCTTTCGTAATTAACCAGGTCTCCACCAGGAGTTTCTTTCCGTGTTTTTTTTCCTATTGTTTTCAAACTTTTTAAAAAAGAAACAGACCTCGTTTAGATTTATAGCACTGACTTTTACACACACTCACAAAAAAAAAAAAAAAAATCCTTTCAAGACTCTTAAATCTTTGGTCCCTCCTTTTTCCAAGTAAAGAGGACAGGAGAGTGACTTGGGTACAGTGGCTGTTTCCCACAATGGAAAGATGTGAAAGACATCGCCTGGGTGCTTTTCTGTGTTAGGGCCCCGTCCCCTGACCCCTCGACCCTTATGATGTCTGTAACTACTCCCAAAATGTTTTTGCTTCGGGCTTGGTTTTTTGGTTTCATTTTGTTTTTTAAAGAAAAAGAAAATGAAAGAAAAAAAAATAAAAGATCCAGTGTCTTTCTTATAAGCAGTCTTTTATTGCAGTGTGTTCCTCCATTTGGAAAGTTGGGTCCCCATGGGTGGATTCTTCTAGGATGTGTAAATCAATAACACGAGGCCTGTCACTAAGAGTCCTACCACAGCACACTAGGCTCTGGGCTGGACAGTACCATGTCCAGCATTTCTCAGGTGGCTCATCCTGGTGACAGTGACCTGGCCAGGGCCCACAACAGCAAAGTTATGGAAAGCTGTCACCCACCTCTGGGAGAGAGGCACGAGTCTCACTGAGGCCTGGGCAAGCAAATGGAAGGGACTAACAAGCCCAAACAGGATGGGCTGAGAACCACAGAGACTGAAATCCCAGGAACTCTCCCCAGTGTCTACAGACCACTGCCGAAAGCAAGCAGGAAGGGGAAGGGCAGGGAGTCAGGCCTGAATTTGCTCAGATAAACTCACAACCTCCTCTGCCATGGTCATTTAACCAAGGCGGTCCAAAGTGGTTTCCCCCCCTAGTGGAAGATGTCTCTTGGACCAAGAAATCACGTACACACCTCACAGTAGGCGGTAAACTTCTCTGCACAAGGCTGGGCTGGGAGACAAGTGATAAGACAGACAGAAGCACTAAGCTAGCCTCTTGGTGCCCCCTCCTCCCGCCCCAGATGGAGGACTCTTGCTCACACACCTGCCTGTGACAGTCACCTGGAAATACACTGTGGTCACCTGCAGATGCCCTCTGCTCTCTGGAGGTTAACCAGGTGACATCCTACCCGTGGCCACATATCTCCTTCCTTAAATTCTTCTTTTTTAAAAATTTTTTTGTTTGTTTCTTTGTTTTTCAAGGTAGGGTCTCACTCTAGCCCAAGCTGACCTGGAATTCATTATGTTGTCTCAGGGTGGCCTTGAACTCATGGCGATCCTCCTACCTCTGCCTCCCGAGTGCTGGGATTAAAAGCGTGGGCTACCACGCCTGGTAAATTTTTCATTTTTTTATTTTATGAATTATTTATTCATCCATTCCTTCATTTATTTGCAAGGAGAGAGAGAGAGAGAAGACAGAGAGAATGGGCATGGCAGGGCCTCCAGCTGCTACAAATGAACTCCAGATGCATATGTCTCTTTGTGCATCTGGCTTTATGTGGGTACTGGGGAATTGAACCTGGGCCATTAGGTTTTGTAGGCAAGTTCCTTAGCTGCTGATCCATCTCTCCAGCCCTTTCCTTAAATTCTTCTAACGGATAGCAGGGCAGGCTTTGGTCTGAACCTCTCCAGCTTTGTAAAAAACCTCTGCTAGGATGAATTGGGCAGAGGAAAATTTCATCTAAGTACCTATGATACATGGTCAGCTAAATATGGAAAGAGAAAAGATACATGAAGGCTAAAGCAGGTAAGGCTGTAGTCCCGGCTTCGCTCAGGCAGTAAGATCACTTGAACCCAGGAGTTCAAGGCCAGCTTAAAGCAATGCAGCTAGACCTGATCTCCAAAAGAAAAGACAGAAAGAGACCAAAACGGAGTGTAAGCATTCACCGAAAGTTAGGAAACGTAAAACTTGTTTATTGCAGAATACATGAGCTTCCTCGCCCCCGTGTGGAGAAAGATTCAGGGTGTGGGCCATCATCTCACCCGGATCCCCTGCCTCAGCCGGCTTCACGCTGCGGGTTCTCCTTCCCGTACTACAGACAGAACAGCAGCCATGGGAGCCCAGCTCTCTGCCTCACACCAGTGCACACAAACGTAACCCCAAGAGAACCCAGTGGTACAGAAAGCTGCCTCTGTCCTCCCGAGGCCCTTCAGCCAGCAGAGCTGCAAGCAGGCCTCCGGAACCCAGAAAGAATCTTCTAGAGCATGTCTGTATTTCTTTTTAATACTTCCCTTCCTCTCCTTTCTGTCTCTCAGTTTTGGCTTTACACAAGTTATATTTCTAGACAGCACATCATTGGCATCTTCCTCCAAACAAAGAACTTTTGCCCCTGGCACTCGTCAGGAGAGTGTCTTTTGTCAGTCTGTCACCCGTCTGCGGCGGTGCCACGTCTCCCTGCGTGGCGTCCCCGTCACGGCGGAGACTGCCGCATGGTTTTCCAGCTTGTGGAGATGAACAGGTCCCTGCTCTTGGCCAGCCTGACCATGAGCCGGCCCACATAAAAGCCACTGATCTGTCCCACGCCGTCATTTCTACCCATGGACAGGAGGAATGTCAGTGCACCTATGACAAAGACACACAGTGCAGGATCCTGCTTAAGGGCCTGCAGATCCCAGGCCTTCAGACATATAAGAAAGCAAGTAATCCCTCCTTTTCCTGTTTGGCTTTAAAAAACAAAACAAAAAACAGTATTGAGAGTCAAACCCAAGGCCCCATGCACAGGAGGCAAGCATTTTGCTAACGGCCCTCCGAGGTAGGGTCTCACTCTAGTCCAGGCTGATCCGGCACTCACTCTGTAGTCCCAGGGTGGCCTCGAACTCACAGTGATCCTCTTACCTCTGCCTCCCGAGTGCTGGGATAAAAGATATGTGCCACCATGCCTGGCCCTCTCTTTTTATTTTACTTTTTTTTTTTTTTTTTTAAAGAGCCTTTCTCAGGGTCTAATGCGGCAGAAGGTGGCGGAAAGAATGTAAGAGCCAAAGGAAGGGTAGGACTCCTTACAACGTGCTCCCCCCAGACACAAAATGGCCTGGATATCCATGACCTCACAGTGCCTGACACTACCTACACAAGACCATCATAAGAGGAGGGAAAGATGATGACATCAAAATAAAAGAGAGACTGATTGAGGGGAGGGGATATGATGGAGAGTGGAGCTGCAAAGGGAAAAGTGGGGGGAGGGAGGGAATTACCATGGGATATTTTTTATAATCATGGAAGTAGTTAATAAAAAAATTTGAAAAAAATAAATAAAAATAAATTAGGACTTTAAAATTAAAAAAAAAAAAAACCAGAGCCTTTGAACCAAGACTGGGGGTTAGCGTTCAGTTATCTTACATCCCCCAAAAGACTTCCACATGTCTAACCCAGAACTCTTAAAGCACTGCGAAGGCCTGAGTTCCCCTTACCTGGCTTGTAAGTTTTGAGGGGCCTCTGCTTCATGGAGTTGACAATGTTGGCCACGACGACGCTGGCGTGGAGGCCGGCGTGGTAGGCCATCTTGGGCTCCTTCACGTCGGCACAGTCGCCGATGGCGTAGATGTTGCTGTAACCCTCCACCTGCAGGAACTCGTTCACTCGCAGAGCACCGTTGCTGGCCAGTTTGTTCTCTGCCAGGCAAGACAACACCCAAACCGGGCTGAATGGCAGTGCCGAGGGACCGCCGGGACCTGAGGACGATCTCTGAGCGTGGGTCCAGTCACCCCAGAAGCGTATGCTCAAGAGGTGACGGTAGCCCCGACCTACTGTCAGGTTGCCTGAAGTCCCCATCTCAGGCCCTTTGCCAGAGCAAACACAAGGCAGGCAAACGCGGGCAGCACGCCGGCAAGCCTCCTCAGACACCACGCTAAAGCTCTCTGCAGGCTACGTGTGGGGGCTGGAGAGCTGGTTCTGCACTGAAAGGTGCTTGCCCGCAGAGCCTGGCGGCCTGGGCTCCATTCCCCGGTACCCACATATAGCCAGATGTGCAACGTGGCCCATGCATCTGGCGTTTGCCGTGGCAGGGGGCCATTGTGGGCCCATTCTTTGTCTTCTGTCTACCTCATTCTCCCTCTCTCCTTCCCTCTCTCTCTCTCTCCTTCTCACAAATAAATAAATAAACACATTTTTAAAGTTACACTGGTTAGCCAGGTCTTGAATTTCCTTTTGAACATGGATGGAGTGGTCTGAAGGAATATGCCTCTGAGGCTCATGTGACTGAACACTTGGCTCCCAGGTGGCGGCACCGTGGAGGAGTTACTGGGTGGGAGGGGGTGGGCCTGGAGGTTTTAGGACTCAGCCCCACTTCCTGTTTACTTTCCACTGCCTGTCCGCAATGTGACAAGAGGCTCCCAGCTCCTGCCACCACGCCTTGCGCACCGTGGCAGATGGAATGTAGCCCCCTGGAACTGTAAACCGAATTAAACCCTTCCCTTCACTAAGCTGCTTCCTGCCAGGCGTCTGTTCACAGCAATGAGAAAGTAACCCATGCAGATGGGGATGTTAAAACAAGTGCAGGCAGGCTGGAGAGATGGCTTAGCCGTTAAGGCGCTTGCCTGCAAAGCCAAAGGAACCTCGGTTCGATTCCCCAGGACCCACGTAAGCCAGATGCACAAGGTGGCGCATGTGTGGAAGTTTGTTTGCAGTGGCTGGAAGCTCTGCGTGTCCATTCTCTCTCTCAAATAAATAAATAAAATAAAGTAATAATTTTTTTTTTACAGAACAAGTGCAGGCCTTTCAAAAATGATAAACAGGCCAGGCGTCGTGGCGCACACCTTTAACCCCAGCACTCCAGAGGCAGAGGTAGGAGGATCGACATGAGTTCGAGGCCAGCCTGAGACTACATAGTGAATTCCAGGTCACCCTGAGCCAGAGCAAGGCCCTACCTTGAAAAAAGAAAGAAAGAAAGAAAGAAAGAAAGAAAGAAAGAAAGAAAGAAAGAAAGAAAGAAAAGCTGTTTATCTTTTTTGTCTTTTTATCTTTTGCCCTGGCTGATAAACAGCTTTTCTTAAGGGACTTCAGAGAACTTATCTTTGAATACAATATTAGGACAATAAGGTACTAAATTCTGGGTTCTCAGCCTACTGATCACACCCCCTGGGGACCAGCTTCCTTCTGGATTGAATAATGACTGTGCGTTGGATACGGGCAGGAGCCCAGTGCTCAGAGAAGGTGCTCAGGAGTAGACGTCAGGGACCTGGACACCGAGTCTGCCACTCACACACACAGGCAGAAACACATCCGTCCTTCTTCCCCCGCCTCCAGGAAGCTACATACCAAGCATTAAGAAAACCCCGTGTTAAGGCTGGAGAGATGGCTTAGTGGTTAAGCGCTTGCCTGTGAAGCCTAAGGACCCCGGTTCAAGGCTCGATTCCCCAGGACCCACGTAAGCCAGATGAACAAAGTAGTGCATGTGTCTGGAGTTTGTTTTCAGTGGCTGGAGGCCCTGGCATGCCCATTCTCTCTCTCTCTCACTCTCTGCCTCTTTCTCTGTCTGTCGCTCTCAGATAAATAAAAACAAAAAAAAGTTAAAAAAAAAAAAAAGAAATGGGGGACTGGGGAAATGGTTTAGCTGTTATAGCATTTGCCTGCAAAGTCTAAGGACCCAGGTTCGATTCCCCAGGACCCACGTAAGCAAGATGCACAAGGGGGCACATGTGTCTGGAGTTCATATGCATTGGCTAGAAGCCCTGGCATGCCCATTCTCTCTTTCTCTCTATCTGTCTCTTTCTTTCTCATAAATGAATAAATAAAATATTTAAAAAAAAAGAAATGGCCATGTTATAATCCCACTCCCCCGATCTAGAGTAAAAAATAAAAAAATAAAAAATAAAGCAGGGCCTCTGCGAATCAAGAAAGGCCTGACCCCAGATTTCCTCAGCAACCCTGTGAAAAAGAAAATAACAGAAAAGGGTCTTTTTTAACCTCTCCCATCTCTTTCCACTAGAGGGCAGTCCTAACCTTGGATGATCCTGGTCTCCTTGGGCACCTGGAGCGGTTAAGGCACTTGCCTGCGAACCCTAAGGACCCAGATTCCATGCTCCAGGTCCCACATAAGCCAGATGCACAAGGGGCTGCATGTGTCTGGAGTTTGTTTGCAATGGCTAGAGGCCCTGGCGTGCCAATTCTCTCTCTCTCTCCCTTTCTCTGTCTCTAATAAATAAGTGAAAAACAGCCAGTGAGCTGCTGGGATGAAGGGGAAAGGGTTGGGGGGGGGGGGTGCTCCCAAACCAGGAACTATGGAGTGTGGCAGTGCACCAGGCCTGAACTGGGGACGCACCCATGGCGTGGCTCCCTGCTTACCAAAGGCACTGCAGTAGGCAGCGCTGTTGATCTTGATCCCGTTGCAGAGAATAACCAGGTTGGTGGCCACTTCGGTGCCCTTGTCGGTCTGCACCTTGATGTACTCCCGGTACTCATTGAGGGGCAGCTCCTCCAGGTTACTCACCCGCTCACCTGTCAAGGGTTCCGTGACAGGAGGCTGGCAGAGGGCCATGGCCTGCCCCAGGCAGACCTCACATCTCCCCCTCCCCTCCCCTCAGTCCACCCTCCTACCCACCCACCTCCCCCACCCGCAAGCAGCACAAGGTGGACATCTGACCGCACGGAATCCAACTAAAGAAAAGTTCTAGGAAGCTGCTAGAGGGAAGTGATGCCAACCTTCCCGGGAAGTTCTGGGAAATGCTATTCCACAGAAGGCCTCTTCCCGCTCTGAATGGAAGCTTGCCCGTCCTGTCTGGGCAGGAGGCCTCCAGGCACACCACAGAACAAAAGGCAGGGAAGGCCACACGCAGACCTCCACACCCAGTTACTAACAGGAGGCCGGGACATCCATGAGGGTCTTCCACAGCAGCCAACCACCCCCTCCCCACACACCATGAGGGGGTGACATCTGAGACACTGAGGCACTCGAAATGCTAGGTGGTCCTCTCCCTCCTGCTCTGGACAAAAAGCCACACTCAACCCTCAAAACACAAACAGTCGTGTCTGCCACAGAGGCAGCAACCTGTCAGGGCAAATCCTTTAGGTGTACGTACTGGGAAAACGCATTCTGGAGGCTGGAGAGATGGCTTAGCAGTTAAGGCGTTTGCCTGCAAAGCCAACGGACCCAGGTTCAATTCCCTAGGACCCACATAAGCCAGATACACAAGGTGGCACATGAATCTGGAGTTCATTTGCAGTGGCTGGATGCCCTGGCGTGCCCATTCTCTCTCTCTCTGCCTGCCTCTTTCTCTCCCTCCCTCTCTCTCAAATAAATTAATACAATATTTATTTAAAAAAACTGGGCGTGGCCAGCGAGCTCTGGAATCAGTGAGTCGGCGTCTCGAGGTAAAAACAGGTGGGTGAAGCGATGGAGGGGGCACCTGACATTCTCCTCTGGCATCGTGAATGTGCACACGGGGCACCACATGGGCGCGCACCACACACAGGCAAACACCATAACCACCTCACAACACACATGTACACACACCACATACCACACACATACAAGACAAATTTCGTTCAGCAACTAGCACCCCCACCCGCCCTGTGCCCAAAGCCGCAGCAGGGCGCTTCTGCTCCCGTGGCTTTGATGTCAGCAAGGCTCAAGGCGGCTGCTATGCTAAAGACTGGCCCTGCGCTGCAGAGATGGCTTAGTGGTTAAGGTGTTCGCCGGCAAAGCCGGAGGATCCCAGTTCGACTCTCTAGGACCCACGTAAGCCAGATGCACAAGGGGGCGCACGTGTCTGGAGTTCGTTTGCAGTGGCTGGAGGTCCTGGTGTGCCCATTCTCTCTCTCTCTCTCTCTGCCTCCCTCTCTCAAATAAATAAACAAATAAAATATTTTTTAAAAAAAAAGACCGTCCCTGATGCTTCGTGCTAAAACCCAGACTCGGGTGGGCCAGAGGGAGTCTGGCTGGACGCGTTCCCCTCCTGCCAGAGGACATGGCCAAGCCCCTGGGCAACACACCAGCGAGCTGGGGGACAGACTGCAGGGGGTCCCAGGCACATACTCAGCAGCAGCTGCACGCCCTTCCGGAGGAGGATCTCCTTCACTTCCTGCCGAACGCAGGGCAGGAGCTCCTTGTCAGCCAAGGGCACTTGGGAGTGAATGAGGGTGACCTGGGGACAGAACAAGCACAGGGCCTGAGAGGGAGACCCTGAGGCCCCGGCTCACATGAAGACCAACTCCCCCACCCCCACCTCCTGTTCACCGCTGAGGAAAATGAGAAGAACTCCGTGCACGTGTGCCAGTTATACCGGCGGGCAGGTATAATGATATTCTCTGGATACGCTATTGGCTTTCCAGCTTTACAGGCTGCTGTCCACAGAAAAGCTGGTTCTAAGAGTAGAGCTTCCAGCTGTGCCCACTTGCTAGGGTAGCCTAATGGTCAACGCAGGCGTGGTGGCACACACCTTTAATCCAGCTAAGCCCACTTGCTAGGTAGCCTGCACTACTGGTCAACGCGGGCGTGCTGGCACATGCCTTTAATCCCAGCATTTGGGAGACAGAGGTAGGAGGATCATCATGAGTTCGAGGTCACCCTGAGGCTACATAGTGAATTCCAGGTCAGCCTGGGCTACAGCGAAACCCTACCTCAAAAAAACAAACAAACCAAAAAAAGCTGGACTTTGAAAAATCAGCTGGATGGCCTGCCTAGTCTGGGGATACTGGCCTGTCATCCCAGTTACTCTAAGGTTGAGGCATGAGGATCTCAAGTTCAAAGCCAGCTTGGGCTATACAGTGAGTTCAAGAGTAGCCTGGGCAACTTAGTGTCTCAAAAGTAAAAAGAGGGCTGGGGAGACGTTCCAGCAGGTAAGAGCAGCACCTATTACTCAGCATGCGGGCCTGAAAGGGCCTGGTTCACATTGAGCTCGACTACCCAGCACCCACATGAAAAGCTAGAGAGATGGCTTGGCGGTTAAGGCGTTTGCCTGCAAAGCCAAAGGACCCAGGTTCAATTCCCCAGGATCCACATAAAGCCAGATACATAAGGTGGTACATGCGCCTGGAGTTTGTTTGCAGTGGCTGGAGGCCCTGGCACACACATTCTCTCTCTCTCACTCTCTTTCGAATAAATAAAAATATTTTTTTAAGAAAGCTGAGCACAGTCATCCTTGCTGTAACTCCAGTCCTGTGGAAGCAGAGACCAGAGAACGGCCAGGGCTCTCTGCTCAGCCAGTCTGACTGAAAATGGCAGCTCCAAGTTCAATGAGAGACCCCATCCCTAAGAAACAATGGGAAGAGTGAGAGAGGAAGACACGGGCACGCTCCTGTGGTCTCCACATGCTCGTGCATGGGATGTACACAACTGTACACATGTTTGTGTGCACCACTATGCACACATCCCACCATACGTTCTATGAACATGCTAAAAAAAAAAAAGTAAAAGGAGGGCTGGGATATATCCAAACTGCCTGGTTGGAATCCTATGTCTGATATCCAGACCCCTCCCTGAGGCTACTAAAATGGGCTCAGTCACCCCACTCTGGAATTTTGTGATGACAAACTAAGGAAAGTGACTCAGCAATTCTAGTCCCTTGACAAAGGTGACACAGGCAGCACTTTATATGTCTACAAATATAGACATGCAGGTATTACACTGAACTGAGATTTAATACAGATGCTCTGTGACAAGAAACATCAGATAGATAGATAGATAGATAGATAGATAGATAGATAGATAGATAGATGGATGGGCAGGCAGGTGGGCGGGCAGACAGACAGAGATAGGTGACAGATGGATAGACAGGTGCCAACCTCTGTTTGCTGACACAGAGCTCCTAAAACCCTTCTAGTTAAGCAGGGCATGATGGTTGTAGGCCTTATAATCCCAGTACTCCAAAGGTGAAAGCCAGGAATCAAGGTCCTCCTTGTCTGCATAGTCAATGTGAGGGCTGGAGAGATGGCTTAGCAGGTAAGGCGCTTGCCTGCAAAGCCTAAGGACCCATGTTCAACTCTTCAGATCCCACGTAAGCCAGACACTCAACGGTGAGGCAAGAGCAAGGTCGCACATGCCCACTAGTTGGCACAAGCATCTGGAGTTCAATTCCAGTGGCTGAGGCCTTGGCAGGTGCCAATTCTCCCCTCCCCTCCAAAATAAAAAATAAATAAGATAAATTAAATCTGTTTATATAGTCAACTTGAGGCAAACCTGGGCTATGTGAGAGACCTCAGCTCAAAAACACACAAAACAGAAATTTTAAAAATTAAAACTGCCAAAGGAAGGGCAGGACTCCATACAACATCATCCCTCCAGACGCAAAATGGCCTGGATATCCATGGCCTCACAGTGCCTGACACTACCTGCATAAGACCATCATAAGAGGAGGAAAACATCAAGACATCAAAAGTAAAAGAGCAACTGATTGAGATGGGGAGGGGGTATGATGGAGAGTGGAGTTTCAAAGGGATAAGTGGGGGGAGGGAGGGTATTACCATGGGGTATTTTTTATAATCATGGAAGTTGTTAATAAAAAAATAAAAATAAATTAAAAAAATTAAAACCCTTCTAGGGCTGGGGAGATGGCTCAGTAGTTAAAGGCACTTGCTTGCAAAGTCTGTCAGCCCTGGTTCAATTCCCCATGGCACATGTGCCTCGGGTTAGTTTGCAGCAGTGGCAAGACTCTCTCTCTCTCTCTCTCTCTCTCTCTCTCAAATAAATTTAAAAAAATTTTTGAGCCCAGTGTGGTGGCGCACGCCTTTAATCCCAGCACTCGGGAGGCAGAGGTATGAGGATTGCTGAGAGTTCGAGGCCACCCTAAGACTACATAGTGAATTCCAGGTCAGCCTGGGCTAGAGTGAGACCCTACCTCAAAAAAAACCAAAAGTATGTATGTATATATATATTTGAGAGAAAACAGGCAGACACAGAAGAAACGGGAGTTGGGCGTGGTTGCATACCCCTTTAATCCCAGCACTCAGATTACGCAGAGGTAGGAGGATCACTGTGAGTTCAAGGCTAGCCTGAAACTACATAGTGAATTCCAGGTCAGCCTGGGTTAGAGTAATACTCTACCGAAAGAAAGAAAGAAAGAAAGAAAGAAAGAAAGGAAGGAAGGAAGGAAGGAAGGAAGGAAGGAAGGAAGGAAGGAAGGAAGGAAGGAAGGAAAGAAAGAGAGGGAGGAAGGAAAGAGGGAAGAAAGGGGCATGCCAGGGCCTCTAGCCACTGCAATAAATGAATTCCAGACGCATGTGTCTCCTCGTGCATTTGGCTTTACATGTGTACTGGGGACTCAAACTCAGGTCTTTAGGCGTTACAGGCAAGTACTTTAACTGCTGTGCCATCTCTCTTCTCTCCAGCCCATAAAAAAGATTTGGGAAAAAAAAAATAAAACTTTCCAGTCAAGGTAATCATTTGTTCTGGTACTTGGTATTTGGCCCCAATCCCCAACCCAGTGCTTCCAAAGCTTTTAAAATTCCCCGGATGACAGGAGCATCATTTGCTCTGATGAGACAACTCCCCCAGAAACCCCAAGCCATGAGGGGAAGCTTGGCGCTTTCCATCTCCAGGCCCATCCTCCAACGAGCAGAGGAGCTAGAGACTGTGTGAGGAAGCCTCCAGAAACTCCTGCGGGGTTCAGAGAACCTCCACACGGGCACACACGGGCACACAAGGCCCAGAGGTCTTGTCCTCTGAATCTCTTTCTTTACAATTTTTATATTTATTTTTATTTATCTGTTTGGAAGAGAGGCAGATAGAGAGAGAGAGAATGGGTGTGTCAGGGTCTCTAGCCGCTTCAAACGTGGGTCCTGGGGAATCAAACCTGGCTCCTTTGGCCTTACAGGCAGGTGCTTTACCAGCTAAGCCATCTCTCCAGCCCATCCTGTGGACCTCTTTACAGGACTTCACTTGCAACCTTCAAACATCCACTGTGCTACGTCAGAAATGGCGAGCAAGCTGTGTCTACTCTGACACACTAAGAAACCCAGTGGGAGGGCGCAGGGGATCATGGGAACTTACAATTAGAGGCTGGATCAGACAAAAGTGTGAGTGAGCCAGGGATCTACCACCCACCACTGGCATCTGAGGTGGGGACAGTCTTGTGGTACCGAGCCCTTGACCGGAGGAGTCCGCGCTAACTCCAGGTAGTGCAGGAGTTGAGCTGAATCGTGGGACACCCAGCTGGGACTGGGGAATTGGTGGGTGAGGAAGACCCCACATCTTACCACGGGAGTGTTGAGTGTAAGCACGGAGAAACGCTGGCGTTTCCCTACACGACTCTCCTAAATCAAAATGAACACGTTAACTACATCACTCACCCGCCGTAATTTCTAACAATGTGGCAGAGAACAACCACGTAATTCAATTACCGTGGATTGATTTCTCTTTTCAAAACCAAGCTGCCTCTTCCTAGGGAAGAGGGAGCCACCCGCAGGCCATGTGGGTCTGGGAGGCTGACGGCATGAGCTGCAGGCGAGCCAAACCTGTAGAACCATCCCTTCTCCTGTCACCCAGCCCGCACCACGCCCGGGGAAGCGAGGCCCCTCTGTCTCTCCAGGCAGGTTCCCCTGAACATTACAAGTGCCGTGGCAGGCTGTTGCCCCCCTCCTGTGAGCTGTGGGCAGCACCCCCAGTGCCACAAACGTAGACATCCATGTGACTGTGCAGGACAAGCGCTTCCCAGTCAAGCAGAGCACCAAGGGGCCAACTGCGAGGGGCCTTGGCCAGCATGAATCAGCAGAAACAGAGGGCCTCAAAAACTAGGTCTAGGGACTGGGAAGATGACTCCGTTGGTAACGTGCTTGCCACACAAGCATAAGGACTTGAGTCTGGATCCCCTGGCACCAACATAAATGCCAGGTGCGGCAGTGTGCTGCCTGTAATCCAAGTGCTCAGTCAGGAGGTGAAGACAGGTAGATCTCTAGTGCTTGCTGGCCACCTGGACTAGGCACATCCGTGAGCGACAGATCCAGCAAGAAACCCTTGTCTCAATAAATAAGGTGAAGATTGACTGAGGAAGACAGTGTATGGCCACCCCCAGCCTCCACACACGTGCCCACACACATGCATTTGCCCACACACACGTATGGCCCACCCACAGGCGCACGCGCACACGCGTGCGCACACACACACACACCACATACACATGCAAAAAGAAATCTAAGCCTGGAGAAATGACTTAGCGATTAAGGTGCTTGCCAGCAAAGCCAAAGGACCTAGGTTCGATTCCCCAAGACCCACATAAGCCAGAGGCACAAGGTGGCGCATGCATCTGGAGTTTGTTTGCAGTAGGCTGGAGGCCCTGGTGTGCCAATTCCCTCCCTCCCTCTCCTTCTCTCTCTCTCCCCCTCTTTCTCTCTCTCAAATAAATAATTTTTTTTCTCTTGCTTTTTTTTTTTTTTTTCTTCCGAGGTAGGGTTTCACTCTAGCTTAGGCTGACCTGGAATTCACTATGTAGTCTCAGGGTGGCCTTGAACTCATGGCGATCCTCCTACCTTTGCCTCCCGAATGCTGGGATTAAAAGTGTGCGCCACCACGCCCAGCTTTCAAATAAATAAATATTTTTGAAAAAAAAAAAAAACCTCTGAATTCCAAAGGTGACATGGGAGGTCAGCTTCCCGAGGCATGTCCCCTGGTCTTGATCCTCCTCCTATGAGAGCGTGCCCAGAGCAGCCCCATAGTCCAGAGCTCTTCATAGGATGCCAACTCACTCGGGGAAGATCCACAGCAGAAACACATTTTTAGCACAACACAAAAAAAACACACTTTCAGCCGGGTGTGGTGGCGCACGCCTTCAATCCCAGCACTCGGGAGGCAGAGGTAGGAGGATCGCTGTGAGTTCGAGGCCACCCTGAGACTCCATAGTGAATTCCAGATGGGCCTGGGCTAGAGCGAGACCCTGCCTTGGGGGGTGGAGGGTACAGATGCACTTTAGAGTTAGCTTCCACTTCCTGCCCCGAGCAAAGTGCTGATCAAGGTCAAGCAGGAAGACACCGGCTGCCGAGAGTTCAAAGCTGGCAGCGTGCCTCACCTCCTTCTCAGGATACTCTGTTTTAATCTCTGCCGCCATCTCCACTCCCGCAGAGCCGCCTCCCACCACCACGATGAACTGGGAGCGCTGGACCTGAGGAAGAGAGAAAGGCCTGTGAAACCCACCCACACACCCCACCTGCTGGTCCAGCCTGTGAGGGGGAGCCCCCTGGTCAAAGAAGAGCAGAACTCTGTCCATATTTGGGCTTCAAATGGGCCTCCTTCTCCTCCTCACCTCACAGGATTGCTGTGGAAACTAAGGGCATGGAGCTAGGCATGTTCTTTCACATAAAGCAGGTGGAACGGGAGGACACAAGAATGTGAAGAGATAGCAAGAGAGACCAACTTGGTCTGGAGGGATGGCTTAGCGGTTAAGGCGCTTGCCTGTGAAGCCTAAGGACCCATGTTCGACTCTCCAGATCCCATGTAAGCCAGACGCACAAAGGTGAGGCAAATGCAAGGTCACACATGTCCACTAGGTGGCACAAGCGTCTGGAGTGCCATTGCAGTGGCTGAGGCCCTGGTATACCAATTCATATTCTCTCTCTCTCTCAACAAAAAAAGAAAAAGAAAAAGAGAGAGAGAGAGAGAGACCAACTTGCCAGGCATGGTGGTGCACACCTTTAATCCCAGCACTTGGGAGGCAGAGGCAGGAACATCACGTTGAGTTCGAGGCCACCCTCACACTACATGGCAAATCCCAGGTCAGCCTGGGTTAGAGTGAGACCCTACCTCGAACACAAAGAGAGAGAGAGAGAGAGAGAGAAACAATCGGGGACAAACCAAGCCAAACACCCCACACAGGCCTGGGAACTCTGTGACAGGCCCGAGACCTCCTGGGAAATCTCTCCCTCTCCCTAGCGACTCAGCTCTCTGGCTACTGAGGCGGTTCCTAGAACAAGGACTCAAGCGGTCTCCCTGCCTCAGCCCTGCCAATCGTCCGCTTGTCCCTGGCCTGCCCGCCCTGCCCCACGTCTGCCATCCCAGCTCACCTGCTTCACCATGTCCTCGTAGGCCTGGATGGCAGCCTGCTGGGAGGCTACCTCATTGAACTTGCCAGGGAAGGGTCCAGTGCTGCCCGTGGCCAGGATGAGATGTGAGAAGGGCAGGGCCTGTGAAGGACAAGACAATATGGAGAGGGGAGGCGTGGGCGTCTGCCTCCAACACAGGCCCCAGCGGACAAGAGCACTCGGGGAAGGCGGGGAAGGACATAGGCGGCCTACTGAAGAAGGAACCAAACACTAAGCCAGCGAAGCCAGGAAATACCTAAGGAAACAAGAAGGTGCCGGGCCACGGCCCTAGTCACTATTATAAATGGGAAGACGTCCCACCACAGCCGAAGGGCAGCAAGGGACAAGAAGCTGGTGGGCACCGGGCGTGGTGGCGCTCACCTTTAGTTCCAGCGCTCAGGAGGCAGAGGCAAGAGGCAAGAGGATCGCCATGAGTTCAAAGCCACCCTGAGACTACATAGTGAATTCCTGGTCAGCCTGGGCTAGAGGGAGACCCTACCTCGAAAAAAAAGAGAAGAAGAAGAAAGTACTCGGGGTGGGAGTGACAGGCAGGAGCGCACTTTCAACGTGGAGTGTGCTTGGAATCTCTTGAATTTGGTTTTTCAGACATGGCACGAGAAACTGGCTGACCTAAACCTTGATTATTTAACCAAAGATGATCCTCTTCCTGCCTCCACCTCCCGAGTGTTGGGATTACAGGCACGCGCCACCACACCCAGTTTATGTGGCCCTAGGGATCGAACCCAGGACTTCAGGTGTGCTAGACAAATATTCTACCCACTATAGCTATACTCCCAGCCCCTCTCCTAGATTGTGTGTGTGTGTGTGTGTGTGTTGTATGTTCATGTGTGTGAGCGCAGGCACACACTCCACAATGTGCACGTGGAGTTCAGAGGACACCTCTGGTGCTGGTCCCGGCATTCCACTTTGAGGCAAGGCCTCTTGCGATGTGTCATCACTGCGTTCACCATTTACCAGGCTAGCTTGCCTGCAAGATTCCGGGAGATTCTCCTGTGTTGGCCTCACTTTTCACCATAGGTGCACTTATGTGACATGAGCCTACCACAGCATCTGGCTTTCACGTGGGTTCTGGGGATCAAAACTCGGGTAATCAGGCTTTCACAGCAAGTGCTTTAAGATCGCCATGAGTTTGAGGCCACCCTGAGACTACATAGTAAATTCCAGGTCAGTCTGGGCTAAAGAGAGACCCTACCTGGGAAACAAAACAAAATAATAATAACAACAACCGGGGAGAAGGGATGAGGCTGAATCACTTGTGTAAGAGCCATGTCCCAAAATGACATTTTGGTAAAGGCTCAGCACAGTGCTGGGCATGCAGGAAGGACTTGGGGGTTCCTGCCACCATCTTCTCGTGACTGCTGTCATCGGGCACTTCGGTCACGGAGGCCCTGCGTCCGTCCAGCAGCCTAGCGGAGCCTGTTGCCCATGGAGGACTGAACGGGCCGGAGGGCCTGCCGAGACCAGGGAACGGCCATCGCCACCCCACGCGCACCTCGCCACCCCGCAGCAGCACGGTGTGGTTCTTCAGGTCGACGCCGACCACCTGGCCCTGCCGGAAGTTGTCCTTGAAGGTCACCGAGTAGGAAATGAAGGTCTTTTTGGCAAACCCTGGGGAAGGGACATGGAAGTGGTCAGAGGGCAGAATGAGTGGAAGTCTTCCCGGATGGCATGCCTACTGGGGTGTCCTTGGCCGTCGGGCGTGTGTAGGCAGGGGCCCCGCCATGTCCTGAAGTGCCCATGTGGCTCTCAGAAGAGCCCAAGATCTTACTTGAGGGCCTCATTATCAGAGCTGCTTAAGACCAATGGCTTGAGAGTCTCGGGAACACATCTAATACTGGAATTTAGCAACTCGCCGCGAGTGGATGCCCTCTCCCCAAGCTCTGCCATCACGCCAAGGCAACGATGGCACACGCAGACCCAGACGGGAGCGCTTACCACTCTCCACCGAGGCCCGCAGAGCTGCCACGTTGTGATGGAAGGAGTCCTTCATGTCCACCAGCATAAAGGGGATGTTCGACGCCTGCAGCTGGCTGGCCGCCGCGATGCCGCCAAAGCCCCCGCCCACGATCACCACGTGCAGAGCGCCTGTGTCCACCGACACCTGGGACCCCATCTCGAGCTGGACACCGCTGGGCTGGGAGAAGCCACATCAGAGTCAGCAGGGCTAGGAAGGCAGGGGTGCCCCAGGGCAAGGGAGGCCTGTCTAGAATGCCATGAACTGGCTCAGCCTGGAACTAGAGAGTGAGTTCCAGGTCAGCCTAGGCCAGAGTGAGACCCTACCTCAAAAAAAGGTGGGGGCAGAAAGATGGTTTAGCAGGTTAAGGCGCTTGTCTGTGAAGCCTAAGGATCCAAGTTCAATTCCCCAGAACCCACATAAAGCCAGATGCACAAGGTGGCGCATGTATCTGGAGTTCATTTGCAGTGGCTACAGGCCCTGGCGTGCCCATTCTCTGTCTGTATCTGACTCTCATTTTCTCTCTCTCTCAGATAAATAATTATTTCTAAAAAAAAAGGCATGGAGGGAGCCAGGCGTGGTGGTGCACGTCTTTAATCCCAGCACTCAGGGGGCAGAGGTAGGAGGATCACCGTAAGTTTGAGGCCACCCTGAGACTACATAGTTAATTCCAGGTCAGCTTGGACCAGAGTGAGACCCGACCTCGAAAAACTAAAAAATAAAAATTAAAAAATTTTTTAAAAAGGCATGCAGGGGCCAATGAGATGGCTCAGCAGTTAAATGTGCTTCCTGCACAAGCATGAGGGCCTGAGACCACCTGAGCTTGGATCTCCAGAACCCATGTCCACACACAGCTTGTAATCCCAGTCCCAAAAAGGGGATTCAAGACTAGGGAATCTCCTAGTATCAGTAAGAGGCTCAGGCTTAAAACAAGAATAGACCAAGGGGCTGGAGAGATGGCTTAGTAGTTAGGACACTTGCCTGCAAAGCCTGAGGACTCACATTCGACGCTCCAGATCCCCTGTAGGCCAGACGCACAGGGTGACACAAGAGCACAAAGTCACACATGCTCACAAGATGGCACATACATCTGGAATTTGACTGCAGTGGCTGGAAGCCCTGGAGTGCCAATTCTCTCTCTCTCTCTGTCATTTGCTCTCTCTCATAAAATAAATAAATAAATAAATAAATAAATAAATAAAGCCGGGCATGGTGGTGCACGCCTTTAATCCCAGCACTCGGGAGGCAGAGATAGGAGGATCACTGTGAGTTCGAGGCCACCCTGAGACTCCATAGTGAATTCCAGGTCAGCCTGGGCTAGAGTGAGACCCTACCTCGAAAAACCAAAATAAATAAATAAAAGAATAGGCCAGGTGTGGTGGCATATGTCTTTATTCCCAGCACTTGGGAGGCCGAGGAAGGAGGATTTCTGAGTTTGAGGACAAGTCTGAGACTACACAGTAAATTCCAGGTCAGCCTGGGCTAGAGCGAGACCTTCCATGAAAACAAATATACATTTAAAAAAATAATATTAAGACAAAGAGGCTTCAAGTTTAATGGCCTGCCCTCCCACCCTCTTTTGCCTTCCCTGTGGGATAATGCAGCAAGAACGTCCTTGGCAGAAGCTGGTACCCTGACTTTGGACTTCCCAGCCTCCAGACGGTCAGCCAAAAAGTCCCTGTTCATTGTAAACTACCCGGCCTGCGGCCGACTGTAACAGCTGCACAAACAAGACGATTGTGATGAGAACTGAGAAGGGGACAGGAGGGTGGGGAGCAGGAGCCTGTGGGGTGGCGGAGGGAGTCACTAGCAGCATTTTGGGGAGAGCTGAAGGAAGGACGGGGGGCATGAACCAAGAGCCCGTGAGATGGCGGGCGGCAGGAAAAGGCAGCCTGCTGGGACGAACCACGAACCTCTGCAGTGATAAAGATGGCTGGAGAGAAGCCCTGGCTACCAGGCATGTCCGTGGCGTGAGGAAGGCCCTGCCAGGGGACAGAGAACAGCGACTGGTCATCTGAGGATTGTGCCAAGAACTGTGGCCCAGGCTCGTCCTCACCCACGGACTGGGGCAGCCCGCCTGGTTCTCGGCAAACCTTGGTCGAGCCTCAGAGGAGCTAAATTTAGCACGTGTGCTCAAAGCCCAGAGTTGAACCCAGACATGCTGTCACGCTTGTTGGAGGGAAGGGGGTGTGGCTCAGGTGACAAGCCAACAGACCTCCTGCAGCCTGTACCAAGCTACAAGGAGGGGCCTGCTGGGAAGTCACTGAGAAGAAAAAGGACAGACAGCAACCAGAGAAGCTCGGCCACTCTGTCAGGTGACAGGGGCCAGTACCGACGTCAATGAGAGCCTGTCATGCCAGGCAGGCCAACAAGTCTGCCCCAGGCTCTCATGGGAAAGCCCTTCCTGGGAGGGGAGACAGCCAGTGCTCCAGAGCAGCCTGCAGGTCCTGAATTGGTCACAGAAGTTAAGCTCCGGATCCCTCAACCCACCGAGACCCTCCATCAGTCACATGCTTCCCCAACAGACAGAGAGACCCCAGCTTTGCTCAGCCAGGGTCACCCCCGTGAAGACATACTGCTTCTCGGTATCCTGAGGCCAGGGCCACAGCAGGGAGGGAAGAGGACCCTCTCTCTCTCTCTCTCTCTCTCTCTCTCACTGCATGCTGTAGAGGCCTTTCCCGGAATCTGTCGTTCCCTCTCCTCCACTGACCTCTGCTACCCTCACTTGGGGGGACGGTGGCCAGCAACTCTCCAGAACATTCCACCCTGCCCATGCAGCTGTGCCTTGCCCAACACTTGGCCAGGCCTGACTCTCCATGGCTCTTCTCTGCCCATTCTTGCTCAGTCCTTAAGGGCAGCAGACTCCCCCAGTGCTGAGCCATGGCCTGTACTGTGTCAGCCACCTAAATCAAAGGGTTCAGCCACAGACCTGCCATTCTGTAAGCGCTCGGAAGCATTGTGTGGAATGAGTGCATGTTTATTTGGCAATGGTGTTGGGCAAACCTCAGTCACCAGAAGATTCTAATGGAAACCTGCATCAGTAGGAGACTGCAGGGGCTCAGCCAGTGAATCGCTTGCCTTGCAAGCACAAGGACCCGAGTCTGATCTCTAGTATCCACATAAAAATGCCAGGCAGTAAAACAGGGGTGGTCATGAGCCCTAGGGGTGTAACGTCTTCTGCTGTCTGGCTAAATGTATATACTATACTCATCAAACTGCCCAGCAAGCACTTCTCTTAATGTTCATACCCTTATATTAATGCTACTCTCACTTTTGGTAGAGAATCTTCTCTTTTCAGATGGCAGCGACCTTGGGATGACTCAGAAGGCACCATGGTGCTGAGAAGAAGTGACAGAGGAGTGCTCAGCACTGAAACATCTCTATCACACCTTCCAAGACTCAGAGTCCATTGCGGAAGAGGTGGCAGAAAGAATGTAAGAGCCAAAGGAAGGGTAGGACTCCTTACAACGCGCTCCTCCCAGACACAAAATGGCCTGGATATCCATGACCTCACAGTGCCTGACACTACCTACACACAAGACCTATTATGATGATAGGAGGAAAAGATCGTGACATCAAAATAAAAGAGACTGATTCAGAGGGGGAGGGGATATGATGGAGAATGGAGTTTCAAAGGGAAAGTGGGGGGAGGGAGGGCATTACCATGGGCTATTGTTTACAATCATGGAAGTTGTTAATTAAAAAAAAAAAAAAGTGCCAGGCAGGGGCTGGAGAGATGGCTTAGCAGTTAAGGCACTTGTCTGCAAAGCCTAAGGACCCAGGTTCATTTCTCCAGTACCCATGTAAGCCAGATGCACAAGGTGATGCATATGTCTGAAGGTCGTTTGCAGTGGCTAGAGGCCCTAGCACGCCCATTCTCTCTCTCTTCTCTCTCATTCTGCCTGCTTCTTTCTCTCTCATACAAATAAATAAGTATTTTTTAAGTGTCTGGTGTCTGAGGAACAATACCCAAGGTTGTCCATCTGACTACCACATGCACACACATACATATGCACACACACACACACACACACACACACACACATACATGAACATGCATACACAAAAACTAGAGGGTTACAGGATAAACTGCTGCATATCTATACAATCTGTCTCAAAGAAAAAGAAGTTAGGCCTGGTGTCACGTGCCACTAAACAAGATGTAGATAAAATGCCAGTCGTTGCCATGACCATGCATGTGTGGACAGATGCTGAGGTGTCATGTCTTATTGCTTGTGAACTGGATGAGGCTTGACAAGTGGCTCTAAGTCAGCCTGAGCTCCAGTGATACCCTGCCTAAAAGAAGGGAAAAAAAAAAAAAAACAAGTACCTAACATTTTTATAAAAATAATAAAACTTTAAAGGTGAGACAGGGCTGGGTGTGGTGGCCCATGTCTGTAATCCCAACACTCTGGAAAGTGAGACAAGGGATTGCTGTAAATTCTCAGCCACCCTAGACTACACAGTGAGTTCCAGACTAGTTTGAGCTATATGAGACCCTATCTCAAAATAAAACAGAAAAAAAGAAAAAGAAAATGGTGATAGCCAGGCGTGGTGGTACACACTTTAATCCCAGCACTCAGAAGGCAGAGGTAAGAGGATCACCATGAGTTCGAGGCCACCCTGAGGCTACATAGTGAATTCCAGGTCAGCCTGGGCTAGACGAGACCCTACCTCAAAAAAAAAAAAAAAAAAAAAAAAAAAGGTGAGACAGGCCTATCACCGTATTATTTTTTTAATCAAACTATAATTCATTATAAAAGTTACTAGTTAAAGTGCAAACTGGCAGGTTTTATTATATCTTCCACACTGCACAACCATCCTGACTATCTTACTCCAGGAAATTTTCAACAGGGCACGGTTGCCCCTAACTCTCAAGAGAAGGCTGAGGTGGAAGGATCTGGAATTCATTCAAGGCCATCCTGGGCTATGCATCCAGACTCTTGTCTAAAAACCAGGAAGGGAAATTGGGCAGGGCAGCACACACTCTTAATTCTAGCACTTGGGAGGTGGAGGCAGGAGGATCAAGAGCTCAAGGTCATCCTCAGCTATAAAACAAGTTCAAGGCCAGCCTGGGCTACATAAGACTCTGTCTCTTTTTCAAAGTAGGGTTAGCCCAGACTGACCTGGCACTCACTCTGTAATCCCAGGCTGGCCTCGAATTTACAGAGATCCTCCTATCTCTGCCTCCCAAGTGCTGGGATTAAAGACATGCACCACCACACCTGGCTGTCTCAATAAATAAAAATAAATAAATAAGAAAGGGAGGAGGGCATTTATTAGGTTAGTATTGTATATATGTAAGTAGAAAGATTGAGATGGGGGGATATGATGGAGAATAGAATTTCAAAGGGGAAAGTGGGGGGGAGGGTACTACCATGGGATATTTTTTATAATCGTGGAAAATATTAATAAAAATTTAGAAAAAATAAATAAATAAACAAATAAATAAAGAGGTAAACAAGCTCGCAAGCGGAAGGAAAAGGAAAAGGAGAGAAGGAAACACAAAGAATATTTTCTTCACCTCCCCCAAACCACACACCACCAGCCCCTGGCAGCTACTGACTGCCGTGGTCTCCTCTAGACATCCCATGCAAATAGCATCAATGTAGTACGCGTCCTTTGGCGGCTGGTTTGAGATAAAAGCAGTGGAATTCCTCTTGTTTTAAAATATTTTTAAAAAGAAAAAAAGAGGGCTTGGAGGGATGGCTTGGCAGATAAGGTGCCTGCCTGCAAAGCAAGGTTCGATTCCCCAGAACCCACATAAGCCAGATGCACAAAGTGGCGCATGCATCTGGAGTTCATTTGCAGTGGCTAGAGACCCTGGCGTGCCCATTCTCTCTCTCTCTCTCAAATAAATAAATAAATAAATAAATATATTAAAAAAAAAAAAAGAAGTCAGACGTGGTGGCGCACACCTTTAATCTCAGCACTCAGGAGGCAGAGGTAGGAGGATCACCAAGAGTTCGAGGCCACCCTGAGACTACATAGTGAATTCCAGGTCAGCCTGAGCTACAGTGAGACCCTACCTCAAAAAACCCAAAAAAAAAAAAAAAAAGAAGAAGACTGTTAGCTTAAGGACTAGGAAGACGGCTCAGCAGCTAAGTGTGCATGTCACACATGCATGTGTGCACACTCATACACACATACATATACAAATAAGATAGTTTTAAAAGTTGGCTTCAGCAAGGCTCAGGGGGCATTGTGGAAGAGGGAGCAGGAAGATTGTAAGAGCCACAGGGTGGGAAGGAGCATCCAGAGGTCTTTCCCCCATCCCAACAGTGACTGACCGCTGCATTCATAACCCAGAGCCCCAGAGTGAATACCACTGAGGAGGGTCTCCGCGGAATGGGGGCAGGGAGGAGGGGCTATAATAGGATAATACCAAGGGAATGGGACTGATACATGATGTGCACATACAACAAAATTCGTAATTAATAAAAAAAAATTACAACCCAGGTTCAATGCCCATGGGTCTGGAGTTCATTTGCTGGAGGCCCTGCGCCCATTCTCTCCTTCTCTCTGTCTCTTTCTCTCTCTATCTGCCTCTTTCTCTCTCAAATAAATACATAAAATAAAATATTTTTAATTAAAAAAAATTTTTAAAAGAGCCAGGAGTGGTGGCGCACGCCTTTAATCCCAGCACTCAGGAGGCAGAGGTAGGAGGACCACCATGAGTTCAAGCCCACCCTGAGACTACATAGTGAATTCCAGATCAACCAGGGCTAGAGGGAGAACCTACCTCGAAAAACAAAACAAACAAACAAAAAACTAAGTAAATAAAAGAATGCTAGCTTAAAAGAAGGCTCAAGAAAACAGAGCAAACCCTAACAGCCCAGCAATTCCTAAGTAATTTTATCTCTGACCTCTAACCCAACACACAAACACACACCCACACATGAAATGTGGTTTATATTGGAACTTTCTCGTCAATCCCATCTTCTCTGCCAGGCACGCAGCCTGGTCCCAGGAGGGTTCGTCTTTAAAAGTAAGAAACCTTCAGGAATCCGATGGAACATCAGGAAGCCAGTTTCTGCCAGAGCTGTGAGGGGTCAAGCCTCAGAAGACACCGCAGGAGCCATGTCGGTCCACATCAGAGTAAGAACGTCACCCCATCTTGCTTCAGAAATACAACACGCAGCCTTCTGAGTCCCAGAGGCTGACGCAGAGGGGAGATTTCAACACTGGCCCTTGGGGCAGCCGTGATTCTCGCAGTGGCCAAGAGGCCAAGAGAAGACCACCAAAGTGGGACTCGATGGGTTACGACCATCCCCACTTCCCCCAGAGGAGAAAAAAGTTGTCAGCCTACCTCCTTGGACATGGGGGGGGGGAGCACCTCAAGAGTGGGTACTGCATGGCCAACCACTAGGGAAAGCACCTTAATTGCATCCTCAAAAAGACCAAGTGCAGAAGAGTCCCCTATGGCCCAGGAGAAGGATGCTCTGGGCAAGAAGGTCCAGATACTTCTGTACCCCAAATCTAGGCCAAGCTACCTGTTCATCTTGGCCCATGGCCATTACGTGTATCTGGACCCTGGCCTCACTGGACTACCAAAGGCCAGGCTAATGGACACGCAGCCCTAGGCAAGGCCTTGGAGGGTGGAAGGGGGACAGACGGGGAGGGGGCTGCTCAGTGACCTGGGGACAAGGAAGTGACCTGCGTCTGACCAGTGCTGTCCTGCAGCACCCTTGCTCTGGGTCACGTTCACAGCCGGTGGGCAAACCTAGAAGTCCGGAGCCTCTCCTCCCACGGGATCCTCAGCTCCCGAGCCAGCTCCCCCCGCCCCCCCCCCCGTTAGATCCCAGGGTCAAAGAGACTCCTGCGGGACAATGCGAGGTGCGATTGAATGGGTGGTGGCTTTGGAAGAAATGACCCGGCGTTAAAACAGTGCCAAGTGGACTTCCAGAATTCTGGCAGTTAATTCGGTCACTGCTCCCTTTGTCCCATGGAACATCAGGCTTCTGGGGGAGGCGGGGGGCGTGAAGCAGACCTCCTGCTGCACCCACAGCCACCGATGCAACCCCGGTATCACCCCACTCCGCGAGCCTGACTGCGTCCCTCTTGCGTCCCTCCATAGGTGGCTCAGGACAGGTCCACACCAAGCCGGGGACCCTGGCCCGCCTCGCAGCATGATCCCAAGCCCTGGGACAGACTTAAGCCAACATGATCGCAATTTCTCGGATAGACTTAGCAAGGATTTAGAGGCTGGCAGGAGGGTGCCCGCGTCTGGGGGTGCAGCAAGGCCTGCACGAGTATCCTAGGCAACGGACCCCTACTCCCCCAAGCCGTGACCCCAAGTCAGGAACACACACACACACACACACACACACATCCCCGTGCGCGGCGCTGGGGACCCACCCGAGCGCCCCGAGCCGCGTGACCCTCACCTGTCACCGCCCGTCCGCGCTCCCGCTCCGCTCCGCTCGCGCCCGGCCGCCGGCGCTGGCGTCTTCCGGTGTCCGGCGCGGCAGCCCTCCGGACTGGGCGGGGACCCGGCGCCGGCCCTCCCGGTCCCCACCCTGGCCCCGGCCCCGGCCCGCCCACACTGCGCGACCTTGACCTTGACCCCGCCCACCTTGACCGCGAGCCACCCGCCCCGAACTTGGCTACGCGATCCAGGGCCAGCTACAGCCGGATCGTCGGTCCAGCCGAGGGCCGCGAGCCGCTCGGACACCCCGCGCGCTTTCCCGGAGACCTGGGAATCCGTCCGCGGCCCTCCCCTACCCCTGTCCCGCGATCGATCGGCCACTGAGACCCCTGGCCACAGCACCAGACACCCTCCGGCACGCACGTGCGTGGCCACCCGGCCAACCCACGCACCCGGCCGAGCTCCAGGCCCTGGAAATTTAAAACGAAGAGCAAGACAACGGTTTCTGGGGAGATGGCTTAGCGGTAAAGGCGTTTGCCTGCAAAGTCTAAGGACCCAGGTTTGATTCCCCAGGACCCAAGCAAGTAAAGCCAGCTGCACAAAATGACGCATGTATCTGGAGCTCATTTGCAGTGGCTAGAGGCCATTCTCTCGATCCTTTGCCTACAAAGCTAAAGGATCCTGGTTCGATTCTCCAGGACTCACATAAGACAGATGCACAGGGGGCACATGCATCTGGAGTTCATTTGCAGTGGCTAGAGGCCCTGGCGCGCCCATTCTGTCCAGCCCCCCTCAAATAAATAAATAAAATATATTTAAAAATAATAAATAAGATAATTTTTAAAAAAGATACAGTTTCAGCCGGGCGCCACACCACGCCCTGAATCCCAGCACATGGGAGGCAGAGGTAGGAGGATCACTGTGAGTTCGAGGCCACCCTGAGACTACATAGTGAATTCAAGGTCAGCCTGAGTTAGTTAGAGTGAGACCCTATCTTGAAAAGTCAAAAAAAAAAAGTTTCTGGGGCTGGAGAGATGGCTTAGCGGTTAAGCGCTTGCCTGTGAAGCCTAAGGACCTGGGTTCAAGGCTCGATTCCCCAGGACCCACGTTAGCCAGATGCACAAGGGGGCGCACGCGTCTGGAGTTCGTTTGCAGTGGCTGGAAGCCCTGGCGCGCCCATTCTCTCTATCTGCCTCTCTCTCTGTCACTCTCAAATAAATAAATAAAAATGAACAAAAAAAAATTAAAAAAAAGTTTCTGCTTTAGTGGAAGTGTTGGTCTGGGGAAAGAAGAGGTTATTAAACACAGCACTGAGTGGGTGGGGAATGCAGCTTAGTTAATAAAGTGTTTTGTCAGCTCCGTGTGCTGGCGCACGCCTTTAATCCCAGCACTCGGGATGCAGAGGCAGGAAGGATTGCTATAAATTGGAGGCCACCCTGAGACTGGCTTGAGAAGAGACCTCTCAGGAAGTAACAGAATTCATGCAGCTTTCTACCAGATGCTGGCCGGTTCCAGGCTGTGTTAGGTTTTGTTTTGAGGTGTGTTTTTGTTTTGTTTTGAATTTATTAAAATTTTTTGTTTGTTTATTTGAGAGCGACAGGGAAAGAGGCAGATATATAGAGAGAATGGGTGCGCCAGGGCCTCCAGCCACTGCAAACGAACTCCAGACGTGTGCGCCCCCTTGTGCATCTGGCTAACGTGGGTCCTGGGGAATCGAGCCTCGAACCGGGGTCCTTAGGCTTCACAGGCAAGCACTTAACGGCTAAGCCATCTCTCCAGCCCATGTTTTGGGTTTTCAAGGTAGGGTGTCACTGTAGCCCAAGCTGACCTGGAATTCACTATGTAGTCTCAGGGTGGCTTTGAACTCACAGTGATCCTGCCTCCTGAGTGCTGGGATTAAAGGCGTGCGCCTGTCTTCAGCTGTGTTTTTTCGAGGAAAAGCAGCTGGTACATGACAAGTCATCAAGAAGACGGTTTATTTCCCAGCCCCCACGTGTTAGAAGATCCCGAGGAGAACGAAGGCCCCGTCAGAGTGAGGACCCACGCGTCCTGGCTTTCCGGGACTTGCCTGGCCCTAGGTGTGGCGACAGAGACAGACACTCCTGTTTCTAGCTGCTCAGAGCAGAGTCCCAGCTGACCACAGTGGCAGGCAAGTCCCGGCCCTAGGGAGCTGCCGCCCCAACTCTGCCAGCCTTCCAGCAGCATCTGTCCAGTGGTCTGGAACCCCCAGAAAGGGACAATGATACTGCTGAGGGGACAGAGAGAGGTGAGGGCTCAAGAAAACAGCCCAAAGTGGGCTGCAGCGAAGTCTGTGCCCTGGCAGAGTCAGTGGGGAGAGACAGGGAGAAGGCGCAAAGGGACCGTGCCCTGGCAGGAGCTGGACCCCGGATGCCCAGGTTGTTGCCACGTCAACATTGCTTCCCATGGTCATAAGGTGGTCCCGCTTCTCCCTGGCCGGGGGGCGCGGCCTTAGAGCTTGCTCCGGGGGACGTCGGGCAGGGGCCGCTGCAGCCGCCACACCACCCTGACCGGGTCGGCGGCGCGGTCCAGCTCTCGGAGGCCGCTCAGGTCACCGGTCTGGCTGTACCGCTGCAAGGCCGGCTGCAGCACGGTGATAGGAATGCTGAAGTTGAGGTGTGGGTACGCGGCCCCTGTGTTGTTGTCCCGGGTGTTGCTGGCAACGATGCCTGTCGGGGAGTTGAGAGCAAAGAGGCTGTAAGTCAGGGCACAGGTGGCAGGGAGGGGCGTCTGTTGGGGATGTGGAAACAGGCCAGGGACAGATGCTGAGCTTCAGGCCACGGAGACGTTCCTCACGGCTAACCCACTTCTCACACGGCAATCCTGTCTCCTTCACACCATCCACGTCGACCACACTGACTGGTTCACTCCTCTACCTCTCTCTCACCCTCCACGAGGGCTCAGCCTTCGGTTCACAGGACCTAGCACAGCGCCTGGTGCGGAGGAGGTGCTCGGCCAACATTGCCAAGTAACTCAAAGCAGAAATGAGATCCACGTTTTGCTACCCATGCTCAGAATACTGTGGGCGGGGGGGGGGGGGGCACACGAGTTGCTTGCTGATGCAAATTAATGCCTGACTATCTGTACATGGGAGGCTGGGGAATTGAGCCCAGGTAGGCAGACTTCTCAAGCAAGCACCTTTAATCACTGAGCCACCTCTCCAACCCCCAAAGTTTTTTTTTTTATTTTATTATTATTATTTTATTTTTATTTTATTATTATTATTATTGGTTTTTCAAGGTAGGGTCACACACTAACCCAGGCTGACCTGGAATTCACTATGTAGTCTCAGGATGGTCTTGAACTCATGGCGATCCTCCTACCTCTGCCTCCCAAGTGCTCAGATTAAAGGCGTGCGCCACCATGCCCAGGCCCCAGGGTATTGTTTTAAAGGTCACTTTACACTTCCAGCAGCCTCACTTAAATACTCAGGCTCCTGTGTGCCGTTCATGAGGCCTCCCCCAGGCACTACCTTGTCATCCAGAAACACCAAAACCAAAAAGATATTAGCTCTGGTGCAACACTGTGCTCCAAAGTGTGCAATTCCTCGTTTTCATCAACGTCCTCTTCTTGCTCCAGAATCCATCCCGGGACCCTCCTTAGTTACCTGTCGCCACTGTCCTACAACTCCAGTCAGTTCTCAGACTTCCCTTATCTTTTGTGTCCTGGCCACTTAGAAGAGTTACAGGGTAGTTATTTTTCTCAAATGGCTCTGCATGGGGATTTATCTTGTGATTAGACTGAATTCCTGACTCTCGAGGGCTGGAGTGATGGGTTCAGCGATTAAGGCACTTGCCTACAAAGCCAAAGGACCCAGGTTCGATTGCCCAGTACCCACATAAGCCAGATGCACAAGGTGGGGCATATGTCTGAAATCCAATGACTTACCCAAGGTCACAACAGTACACTAGTGACAGCAAAGGGCCCTGGCCCAGATCCCTCCCCTCCCAGCTCAGCCTTCCTCCATCTCCACATCAGTCAGAAAAGCCCAAAGACCTTGGTTAACTACCTGAGGGCGTAAGACCCACCACATCCCAGAGTACCCTCCCAGGACTAGACAGAGAACATTCACCAGCAAGGTCAAGGCTGTAGCTACGGGCCTGGGGGAGGTCCAAGGAGCTGGTTACCCAAGAGGTCCCCTGAGCGGTTGGAGAACAGGGGTCCTCCGCTGGAGCCGCCGTGCACAGCACACGTGGTCTGTAGCATCACCGGGGCGTTCTCCACCTGCACCACAGCCGAGAGGATGCCCGAGGTCACCGACGGTCCGCAGGCCTGGCCGAAGACACCAAAGCCCACCACACTGACAGGATCACCTGCCAGGGAGGGGAGGAGAGAAGCAGGGCATCTCTGTTTTTGTTTGTTTTTTGGTTTTTTGAGGTAGGGTCTCACTCTAGTCTGGGCTAACCTGGAATTCACTACGTAGTCTCAGGCTGGCCTCGAACTCACAGCAATCCTCCTACCTCTGCCTCCCGAGTGCTGGGATTAAAGACGTGCACCCCCATGCCCGGCGACGTCTGTGTTCTATAGATTCACTCTCAGTCCCTTCTGCTGCGGTCTCTGACGAGATACCCCACCACACCCCAGGAGGTGCCTCTGCCAAGAACCCTTGCAGGAAGAAATGGGAGAATTCCCTGAGTCCAAGTGAATGTGCGCAAACCCTACACGCACAGGACTGTTAGGCCGGTCTTCAGGCCTGCACCGGGCAGTCATGTTTAGGGCCCTCCTCGCCTAACTTAGGGGCTCACTATCATGTAATCAATATCCATCTCCTTCCAGGACTAAGTCTCTTGATGAAAAGACATGGTGGTAGAAACCACCAGGTGGCCCCACTCTCTTCCCCAAGGACTGTGAAGGGGCAAGGCAAGGCTAACAGCTCACAGGGTCTCACACAGTCTTCACCACCCCCAGGAGCAAGGTGCAGCATCCCACTTGACAATGTGGAAACCCGTGCTGGGTGTGGTGGCGCACGCCTTTAATCTCAGCATTTTGGAGGCGGAGGTAGGAGGATTACTGTGAGTTCGAGGCCATCCTGCAACTACAGAGTGAATTTCAGGTCAGCCTGGACTAGAGTAAGACCTTACTTCAAAAAACCAAGAAAATAAACAAACAAACAACAACAAAAAAGAATGCGGCCGGGTGTGGTAGCGCACACCTTTAATCCTAGCACTGGGAAGCAGAGGTAGGAGGATTACCATGATTTTGAGATCACCCTAAGACTTCATAGTGAATTCCAGGTCAGGCTGAGCTAAAGTGAGACCCTACCTTCGAAAACCAACCCCTCCCCAAAAAGCAGAAACCTAAGCAGGGAACAGTTAAATACTTTGTCCAAGGTCACCAGTGGCACAGGGCTGCCAATCCAGAGGTCCTGTCCCCTTTCGCTACTATATCACAGTGATTCCATGAAATGGGGTATCTGGTACTCATGTGGCAGCACCCCTCAAAGTCTTTGTATCCAAATCATGCCATCAGAACAAGGGTGCCACTCATGCCTGTGACCGGAAGTGGCAGAAGGAGCTGCTAAGGTCCAGTACCCTGGTATTTCACTGCTGTGGGTCCTAAACAGTGCACCTCACGTGGCTCAACACCTCGGGTATCCCAGCACACAGGGAGGCCCTCCAGCAAGGACCCTGCAATGCTCCCCTGGGCCCCTTACTTCAGCAGAGGTGGGGAAGGGCGCTGGCCATCTGACACACTAGTCACGGCTCACTCTCCTTCCTGAGGCCCAGCCCAGCCCAGCCCAGCCCAGGTGAGACCCCTCCTTCATGCGGTGGCCTTTCTCCGTTACCTTCGTGGAAGTGCTCAGCGGGCACAGGCATGGGGACACCGTCCAGGTCCTCCTCCAGGCTCACCACCGCTATGTCATACGGACATACCTCCTGGGTGGCAAACACCACGTGTCCCCAGATTGCCACACTCCTGGGGCAAAGGAAACAAAGACAGACTGGCCTCACGCCCTTCAGCACTAGGGAGCAAGCGAGATGAAAGTGATAACAAAAGTCATGGGCTGAGGCTGGAGAGATGGCTTAGTGGTTAAGGCACTTGCCTGCAAAGCCAAATGGACCTAAGTTCAATTCCTCAGGACCCATGTAAGCCAGATGCACAAGAGGGCACATGAGTCTGGAGTTCATTTGCAGTGGCTGGAGGCCCTGGCACGCCCATTCTCCCTCTCTCTCTCTCTCCTTCTCTCTCCCTGTGTCTGTCTCTCTCAAATAAAAAGAACTTTAAAAAAAATCATGGACTTGGCCAGGCGTGGTGGCGCACGCCTTTAATCCCAGCACTCAGGAAGGCAGAGGTAGGAGGATCGCCACGAGTTCGAAGCCAGCCTGGGACTGTGGAGTGAGTCCACTGCCCTACCTGAACTCTGCTGAGAGCATGCATCTTGGGCCAAGGATGTTTTGAACGGCAAGGCCAGATACACATGTATGCCAATGCAGATTAAGGAGTTTAGTGCCTCTTTCTCCCAAGCAGATAAGGAAATTATCCTTACAGCCACAGGCCACCAAGCCCTGCTGCTGGCTGCCTGACTTTCTTCTTTGCAAACACTTACTTTGTCTTAACATAACATGTGGCCTTGGGAAAGCGCTCTGGAGACAAATGATGCTATGCTAACAGTCAATGATCAATGAGCTTGTGCAAGCTGGACAATACACAGTGGGCTAAGGCTCTGCCCCTCCCCCACTCTTAAATCCCTAAATTGTGTCCTGCCTTGTTTCATGCTGTGCCACTCCTCTTTCAGGATTCTGACATCTACCTCAAAAAAGAGGGGAGGGGGGCTGGAGAGATGGTTGAGTGGTTAAGGCAGTTGCTGGCAAAACCAAAGGACCCTGGTTCAATTTCCCAGGACCTGTGTAATCCAGATGCACAAGATGGCGCATGCGTCTGGAGTTTTACTCTGCAGTGGCTAGAGGCCCTGACACACCCATTCTCTATCTGCCTACCTCTCTTCCTCGTTCTTTCTCTCAAGTAAACAATATTTTATATATATATATATATATATATATAGAGAGAGAGAGAGAGAGAGAGAGAGAGACAGGGGTGGGGGGAGAGAGAATGAGTTTTGTTTTTTTTTAAGTGGATAGGAAGGGGAGGGACTGCACCACAGAAAAATCTTCATATCTTCCATGTCCTCATTTCCCCAATAAAACCACGGCTGAGGGGCAGGGGGGATGCTTAGAGGGTAAGAGCACTCACTGGCTTTGCAAGTATGAGAACCCGAGTTCAATTCCTAGCACCCACATAAAAAAGCCAAGCATTGGGCTGGAACAATGACATAATGGTTAAGGCACTTGCATGTAAAGCCAAAGGAGCCAGGTTCGATTCCCCGGGACCCACGTTAGCCAGATGCACAAGAGGGCGCATGCATCTGGAGTTTGTTTGCAGTGGCTGGAGGCCCTAGCATGCCCATTCTCTCTCTCTCTCCCTCCTTCTCTGTCACATAAATAAATAAATATGTTAAAAAATGAAATCATGACTGTTCTGTGTGCTGCTCATAGGGACTCTGGCAAAGCTGGGCTGGGTTAGTCACACTGGGCTAACCATCAGAAGGCATTCAGAAAGATCTGAGTTCCAAGGCTGGTTGAGCCAGGTGAGGGGAAGGTCAGGAATTAACACCAGGGTGTTAACTTTGCCCTAAGCACCTGGGTCTACAGAAGAAAAAAAAGCTAGAAAACCAAGCCAGTCAGCCGAGGCCACTGTCACACTATTGCCACAGCAAAAGGAGGGCAAAGGTGTTTTTCCCTGCAGAGGGTACAAGGGACTGTCTAAAGTCCTAGGCTAGCTGCCTTCTGAGGGACCAAGAGACTGTTCAGAACACATCAACCTGCATCTGGAATTCGTTTGCATTGGCTGGAGGTCTTGGTGTGCCCATTCTCTCCATCTCTCTCTCAAATAAATAAAAATAAGATATTAAAAAGAAATCTACATGTTAAAAAAAAAAAAAAACCCTGATTTGTAGCCGGGCGTGGTGGTGCACGCCTTTAATTCCAGCACTTGGGACGCAGAGGTAGGAAGATCGCTGTGAGTTCAAGGCCACCCTGAGACTACAGAGTGAATTCCAGGTCAGCCTGAGCTAGAGTGAGACCAAAAAAAAAAAAACAAAAACAAAAAACAGATTTGTGTGCAGCATGGTGGTATCTTGTTCCCTACCAGAAGACCCAGACCCTGTCACCAGGGTTCTGTCAAGGTCGAGGGGAGGGTCCCAGGTCTCCACCTACAGCACTCACAACCTGAGCCCGGGTGGGGGGGAGGGGCAGCCTCTGGGCCTTACTTGGGGGTGGCAGAGTGCACCAGGACCTTGGATGCCTCTCTGGGGGCCACGTGTCGGCAGGTTAGCACCAGGCGGGGCGCCACGGCCACTCCCGAACCCCACACGGTGCCGCATTCCACCAACACGGCGGCGGCCGCCCACGGAGGTCCGAGGTCCGGCAGGGGCGAACCCCGTGGGGAGCCCGCCTCGGGCGGCAGCAGGGCGGCCAGGACGGAGGCTTCCGGGCAGCGCAGGCGATGGGCGGCGGCGCGGGCGGCGCGGAGCAGCGGGGCGGCGGCGCAGAGCAGCGTGAGGCCGACCCACTCGCGGGCCTTCCAGCAGAGCGGCGCGGCCACCAGCGCCACGAGCGCGCCCGCGGGCCGCGCGGCGAACACGCCTCCGCCCTCGGTGCCGGGCAGGCAGCGAGCATCGGTCAGCAGCAGGGGCCCCGCCACGTTGCTCAGCACGCCGCGGCTCAGCGTGTTGAGGAAGATGTCCGGGCAGAAGGCTCCGAACGGGGATCCGCAGGCCAGCAGCGGGGCGCCCTTGGGCACGGTCCCGAGTGGGGCCACGACCACGGCGGGCGCGCGCTCCAGCTCGGGCGTCGGGTCCCCGCCGGGCGGCACCCGCAGCAGCGCGAACCAGCCCAGCGCTCTCAGCTGGTCCTCCTCCTCCTCCTCCGACAGCTCGTCGTCGGGCGCCGAGTTCACGAAGTGCCACTGCTCGGCAGCCTCGGCCCCGAAGAGGCGCGCGAAGTGAGCGCGGAAGGCCGGGCAGCTCAGAAGCAGCAGCAGCTCGGCCGGGCGCGGTGGAGGGCGCGGGCGGGGCCGGCCGGCCGGGGCGGGAGGTTCGGGACCGGCACACTGGGGCGTGCACACCCCCGGCCGCTCGTGCTCCGCGTGACCCGAGGGACTCGAGGCCGGCGGTCCCCACTGCACGTGAAGGCGCAGGTCGTCACCGCAACTGTCGCCCGGCAGGAAGGCGACTCCGGCCTCCGTTAGAGCGCCGCTGCCCGCCCGTAGGAAAGGGGTGAAGATCCCCCCGTGGCACAGCACCAGGCCCGGGCTGCGGCTCAGGATCACCCCGCTGCAGCTCCACGAGCCCGCCTCCGGTCGCCCCGCGCGACAGGCGCTCACCACGCAGCCCGCCTGCACGGCTGCCCTCGTGGAAGGCTCCCACTGCCGCCCCATGGCTTCGGGGACAGGACGGCCGGGGATTCGTCCCCGGGAAGAACGAGGGAGCCGGACACCGGGTCCAGCACGGCGACGTCCCCAAGACGCCACCGGCTGGGCGCGACCGGCGCAAAAGTATTGACTCAGGGCTTCCTGGTGGAGCCCGATTGGCTAAACTCCCCCAACTGGACCGACCTGATTGGCTGAGCAGGGCGCTAAGCTCCGATTGGCTGATGATGCGAAGTCCCCGCCCCCCGCCGGGTAGGTCCAACTTGCGATGCAGAGTCCCCGCCCCCTCGGGTTGATGCCACCTGTGGCGCTTAGGAAAGGGTGCTCGAGACCAGGACGAACCCTTCTCCTCCCCGTGAGTGACGGGCACGCGACATGACGGGGAGATGGTAATAGATGAGAGGAGGGCGAGTCCCTCGGGGCTTCATGTGTCGTTTGTTGGGCTGACGTGACAACAAACTTGGCCAGCCCGTAGTAGGACCCCACGCTTCTGCACCGGCAACCTTCAGCCCGCAGCCTGGGGGTATCCTGAGCTGATTCAGTATGTACTTTCAATTTTTTTAAAATTTTTGTTTATTTATTTGAGAGTGACAGACAAAGAGGCAGAGAGAGAGAGAGAGAATGGACCTCCAGCCACTGCAAACGAACTCCAGATGCATGTGCTACCTTGTGTATCTGGCTTATGTTAAGCCATCTCTCCAGCCCTACTTTAATTTTTTTTTCAAGGTAGGGTTTCACTCTAGCCCAGGCTGACCTGGAATTTACTACGGAGTCTCAGGGTGGCCTCGAACTCACAGCGATCCTCCTACCTCTGCCTCCAGAGTGCTGGAATTAAAGGCGTGCACCACCACTACTTTCAATTTTTACTCCTCCTACTTTCAATTTTTGAAAGTAAACCCGACAGCAACCCCCTAGGGGGCACGCGACTCCCCAAATTACTCCCATGACCCTGGTATGAAAATCCCAACACCACAAATTTCATAAACCAGATTTGCTTTGTTAAATTGCCCTTTAATCTCTCTCCCTCTCTCAAATAAACTGAGCTTGGCAGCGCACACCTTTAATCCTAGCACTCGGGAGGCAGAAGTAGGTGGATTGCCATGAGTTCAAGGCCACCTGAGACTACATAGTGAATTCCAGGTCAGCCTGGACTAGATTGAGGCCCTTCCTTGGGGAAAAAAAAAAAAAAAGAGATGCCCTGCTTCTCTCCTCCCCTCCCTGGCAGGTAATCCTGTCAGTGTGGTGGGCTTCTTGTCTTCAGCCAGGCCTGCGGACCCTCAGTGACCTCGAGCATCCTTTTGGCTGTGGGGCAGGTGAATGCCCCAGTGACGCTACAGACCACGTGTGCTGTGCACGGCGGCTCCAGTGGAGGACCCCTCTTCTCCAACCGCTCAGGGGACCTCTTGGGTAACCAGCTCCTTGGACCTCCCCCAGGCCCGTACCTAGAGCCTTGACCTTGCTGGTGAATGTTCTGTCTGAGATATGGTGGGTCATATACCCATTATGGCTTGAATCCTTTGACTAAAATGGGCTCTGCTCAGTGTTTCCCCAGCCAACAGTGCTTCCAGCGCTCCTGGTGGCACCAACCTGCTTGAGAAAGGAATGGTGGCTGAGGGAAGACTGAAATCTAAGCCAGCGTTCCTCAGGTTTGACCACGCAGCTGACTTGATCACAACGCAGCCACTCACCTTCCTCAACTTGCTAGCAATGAAAACTGACTTTCTCTCTCAAGCCCAGCGATGCTCCCTTAGTGACACCCCAGCCTCTGGTGCCAACTGTCAAGTTGCTCTGTGTTGGTGGCAGATGACAGTGCAAGGAAGTCTCACATAAATAACATCCAGCAGCAGCTAAAGCTGAGGACCATGTTCCACTCTGCCTCTGGAAAAAAAACGAAGAGAGCCTGCGTGGTGGCACGCTCCTTTAATCCCAGCACTTGGGACAGGTACGATCGCCGTGAGTCCGAGGCCACCTTGAGATTAAGTAGTGAATTCCAGGTCAGCCTGGGCTAGAGGGAGCCCTTACCTCGAAGAAACAAACAAAACACAAACAAACAAAAACCTTTTGCCCGTGGAGCCCACAATCTCCTTTCATAGTTAACAGTGACCACAGGACACTGCTGACGACGCTCAGCCCTTGGTCAGAAAGAACCGGGTGCACTTTGTTTTCGCATTCTATTTAGTTTTTTTAAAATATTTTTTATTTTTATTTATTTATTTGAGAGCAACAGACAGAGAAAGAGGGAGAGAGAGAGACAGAGAGACAGAGAGAGAGAGAGAATGGGCACATCAGGGCCTCCAGCCACTGCAAATGAACTCCAGATGCGAGCGTCCACTTGTGTACCTGGCTAATGTGGGTCCTGGGGAATCAAGCATCGAACTGGGGTCCTTAGGCTTCACAGGCAAGTGCTTAACCGCTAAGCCATCTCTCCAGCCCTCCCATTCTATTTGTGTTGGCATTTCAGTGATCAGATCTCCTTCG
The DNA here is from genome assembly GCA_036346955.1 of Dipus sagitta. Taxonomy (NCBI): domain Eukaryota; kingdom Metazoa; phylum Chordata; class Mammalia; order Rodentia; family Dipodidae; genus Dipus; species Dipus sagitta. Next base: position 26,410,062 of record CM070790.1, on the reverse strand, counting down.
GAGCTTTCTGTAAAGCACTGTAAACACAGATGCCTCTGTCTGTACGAGTGCAGCGCTGGGCTGATTGGCTCCAATGCTGCACAGAATGACGAGGGGCTCTGTCACTGCTAGCGTGTCACGAGATTTCACTCAAGCCTTGGCCATCAGCGTTCTGCTGTGCGGAAAACCAACCACCCTTGGCCCCACAGCATCTTCTGAGGAGCTCAGATACTACCTCTAGTGGCCCAACTATTTTATGTTTTTATTCCTGGTAGCAACTCAAGTCTCTCGGTCACCACAAATGTTTCTTCCTGTATGTAGGGAAGAACTTTTGTTTCGAAATGATACTGTACACCCAAACTCTGAACAAATCAATGCGAAAAAAGAGAACTGTTTTAGGTTTTTATTAAAATGCTTAGGATACAGACTGCCTTTCTTTTGTAAATGACAATTTTACTTTTGCTGAAATAGGACAAAGTGCACTCTGATAAAACAGGATGAAATTTCAATTCATGGGAGTTCCTGAACAAGGTCTTAGAGCTGTGCTCCTCACCACAGCTTCCTTCAGCTACCTTGTTTCAGGAATGGTGTTCTGTGGGGCAAGAAACAGACTGGCTCTACTTTTCAATAACCTCTTTCTCCAGTGGCCAAAATAAACCACTTTCACAAAGAGCTTCCCTGCGTCGAGCCAAGTTTTCTAGCTTGCTAGTAAGTGACTAGGGACAACAAAAATAACACTGAGACAATCATACCTGTCACGGAGGACAGAGAAGTGTGGGCAGCCTTAAGCCAAAGGAAGTGGGAAGTAAGAAAGTCGCCTACCTAGTTCATTCCCCATTAGCTAGGTTTGTTCACTTAAGGCTTCAACCCGGTTCCAAGCACACGGTCTTGTCCTGTTGCAGCCCTGCCTATGAGCTCATGCATGCACTTGCGCACTCAGCCTCATCAAGCCTCTGCACTCGGGCCTGGCAGAGCCACAGAATCCTTTCCCAACCTCAGACTGAGAATGAGAAATCCAAGGCACCTTCATGCCCCTTTCCCACCCTCTCACTGGGCCCAGGTCCTCTACAAAGCAACTGCATCGTGATGTTCACCTACGTAAACTACCTCTCACGGCTTACTGTAGGAAAGAATGACGAGGCCCTCCCACCTTGAGACCCGTTGTCCTTTCATGACCGTACAAGGGAAGAGTGTCAACATATATCACGGCAAACCAGTGTCAGAGAAAATGAAACGCCTAAAACCACACCCGGCCTCCCAGGGCTGCTGCTGTCGCCCTGAGTGGTCACAGGTGTCCGTGAAGCTGCCTCCAAAGGTTTGGCAGATGGCCCTGTACTTAGTGTTTTCTCTGCTTATTCGGGACTGGAAAAGAGCAATTTCATACAGCCTCTGCGAACCTGGAGAGTTTCCGACGTGTACCTTTAACCACCAACCACACATACCCACTAGGGAGAGAGGTGGAAGAAAATGAGCGCACCAGCAGCCCATGGGAGATCAATTCGCAAGTGGAAACTTGAAAGAGCATTCAGTCATTCCCAGGTTCACAGTGCTTCACCTCACAGAATGAAGAACCCTTGAACTGCCGATGTTGCTCTGAACATTCCCCTAGAATCTATGAAGCACGAGGTGCACCTGTAGCCTGTGCCTACAAGAGATGCCCTCAACTCTTTCATGAGGCAAAAGTCACTTCTCATAACTGACAGTGAAAAAGGAAGGTGCTATAGAGAGAAATGGAATTTCCCAACAGTAGAAAAGCAAAGATGGCTGAAACTGGTAACTTGTAACTTTATAAGTAAAAATAATATAGTAACAATAACTCACTTTATAATTCACTCTTCCACAGTGAACAACTGAACAACCTGCTGCCCCCAGGATGAGGGCTGGACTCACTCACCACAGTGGAAACCTGCCACCACTGCGAGGCCAGGGCCTGCACACTCCCGGTCCTCCCTGCACAGAGCTACCAGCCACGGTGAGACAGTCAACAGGGAGCTCAAGAGATTGCCTCTCACCAACCTGCTAAGCTTACTCCATTACGCTCTGGCCTCCAGTGAACACATCTGTTCATAATTTTATGACATATCTAAATTCCATTTACTAGTTAAAAAAAAAAAGAATAAAAAACTCTGGACCAAGTAAACTGTGAACTCAAGTTAGAGGAGGGATACCAATTACATAACAACACTTTCTTTAAAAAATAGAAGCACTTTCTTTTGAATCAACCACAGTGGTGAGACGTGTTTTTCTTTTCTGGTGTCATGTGATGGCACACAGCTTTACCTGGCAAATCCTGCCAGCCTGAGTCCCGGGACACTGACCTGCACCAGCACGTGGGGCAGCATTATCTCCCGACCGTGTGGAGAAGAGCACATGTCACCACTGGGCCACGAGCGTTGACAGAGACACTTGGCTTCTCAACGCCAGACATGGTTGGAGAGCTTTCCTTGTTCTATTAGAAAAGTTCATGAGGAAGCTGTGAATAGGATCAGTCCAGAGAAGTAAAACTTTATTCTCACTGTCCAAGCCTCAGTCGATGTACTGGGAGAGCCAGCGGAAGCCCTCTCCGTAGCCTTGCCTCTTGAGCACGCTGCACATGAACACTTCCATGGGGCGGGCGTTCAGCTCCTTCAGAGTCACAGTCCCCTAGGGGAGGCAAAGCCCAGGAAGGCCTGTTAGTGACCACTAACACCATCTTCTGCTCCTTCAATGCAAATCCCAAATCCCAACAGGTATGGATTGTAGAGGTGCTTGGCCATACAGGACACTTGCCAGGTTTCCTGCTTTCAGGATAAAACTAAGAGCATGGTGCTGTGCACGGCCTCACCCTGAATCTCTGAAGGTTATCTGCTCTGACACTCAACATTCATCCAGGCACTTGTGATGGCAACTGCGGAAAAGGCTGCCGGGGCCCAGGGAACTAGCATGCTCTTTGACGGACAAAAGAGGTCTGGGATCCACTAGATGTCCTCATGAGCATAAGCATTCAGAACACACACTGATGGGTTGCACCGGAGACCTTCCTGTGGATGTCATGCAGAAAAGGAGCAACTTGCCGGGTGTGGTGGCACACGCCTTTAATCCCAGCCCTCGGGAGGCAGAGGTAGGAGGATCGCTGAGAGTTCGAGGCCACCCTGAGACTACAGAGTGAATTCCAGGTCAGCCTGGGCTAGAGCAAGACCCTACCTCAAAAAACAAAAACGAGCCAAACAAACAAAAAAAGGTAAGATTTCTAAACTTGTCTTTCAAAATACACTTCTAAGAGCCAGATTTGAAAGATAATCAGAAAATCTTTAAACAAGTACAACCACTTTTCAACCACTTCAAATATTAGGTATTAAAATATGGCTAAACCAGGTATGGTGGCATACACCTTTAATCACAACACTCTGGAGGCAAAGGCAGGAGGATCACCATGAGTTCGAGGCCACCCTGAGACTACACAGTGAATTCCAGGTCAGCCTGGGCTAGAGCGAGACCCTACCTCAAAAAAAAAAAAGGCTAAAAGCCAGGCGTGGAGGTGTATGCCTTTAATCCCAGCACTAGCAAGGCAGAGAGTGGTGGTTTGATTCAGGTGTCCCCCATAAACTCAGGGGTCCTGAATGCTAGGTTCCCAGCTGATAGAGATTTAGAAATTAGCGCCTCCTGGAGGCAGTGTATTATTGGGGGTGGGCTTATGGGTGTTATAGCGAGTTTCCCCATGCCAGTGTTTGGCACACTCTCTTGATGCTATTGTCCACCTTATGTTGGCCAGGGAGTGATGTCCACCCTCTGCTCATGCCATCATAGAGCTTCCCCTGAAGCCTGTAAGCCAAAATAAACCTCTTTTTCCCATAAGCTGCTTTTGGTTGGGTGATTTCTACAGCAATATGAGCCTGACTGCAACAGAGGTAGGAGGATCGCCATGAGTTCAAGGCCACCCTGAGACTACACAATGAATTCCAGGTCCAGCCTGAGCTAGAGTAAGACCTTACCTCAAAACAACAACAAAAGACTAAAGAAGGGGCTGGGCGTATGGCTCAGTGGCACAGCACTTACCTTCCACCTACATGCCAGGCCCTGGGTTCGGGGCCACAAGTTTCATTCCCAGCACGAAGAGAGTAAAGGAGAGAGTGTGAGAGAAGAGTGGAATGGGGAGGAAGAGAATGGCTAAAAACTACGCCCCTTGGGCTGAGGAGATGGCTTAGTGGTTAAAGTGCTTGCCTACAAAGCCTGAGGACCCAAGTTCGACTCCCCAGAACCCACGTAAGCCAGATGCACAAGGTGGTGCATGTATCTGGAGTTCATTTGCAGTGGTTGGAGGCTCTGGCACACTCTTTCTCTTTCTCTCAAATAAATAAGTAGAATTAAAAAAAAAAAAAAAAAAAAAAAACTATGCCCCTGTCCAGTGAGCTTACAAAACACACATGTTCAGACACTGCTGGTGTCTTTTCCTGACCTCCTGAAAACTTCTCTTACCTTTCCTGTGGTCTGTCCATAAAGCCCAAATATCTCACGGAGTTTTTCTTCACTGATTGCATCTGTTCTGTCAATTTTGTTTCCCAAGATAAGGATTGGCACATTGGATATTGTTTCATCAGTCATTAATGCCTGAAGACAGGAATTAAGAAAAAAATAAGCTTAAGTGAGGAACCTATAAAAGCCACCATATAATAAAGACTGACTTCTATAGCGTTCATAACACACCACATCATCTCCTAATCGTTTGATGGAAGATTCATCTTGACATTAACAATTAAAAAGTCCCAAACTGGGGGCTGGAGGGATGGCTTAGCAGTTAAGGCGTTTGCCTGCAAGGCCAAAGGACCCTGGGTTTGATTCCCCAGGACCCACGTTAGCCAGATGCACAAGGGGTCACATGCATCTGGAGTTCGTTTGCAGTGGCTGGAGGCCCTGGCTCACCCATTCTCTATCTCCCCCTCCCTTTCTCTGTCAAATAAATAAAATATTTTTTTAAAAATCCAAACTGCCTCAAAGGAACTGTAACCTAGCTGGCTCAACCTTCACTTTGAATCAGTCTGTCAGCATAGTTCTGAAGAACGAATGCTCTGGCTGCACAGACTGAAAAGAGTACCAGCACTCACTGAGGACCCACCGTGTACAAAGCACTCTGAGACCCTGACAGGAGACAGAAGAAAGACACCCTTACCTTCAAGAAACCCAAAGTTCATAGTTATGTTAACAAACAGCTACAAACACAAGGTAGTGGGTGACTGAATGTCACAATGAACTGGGACAGATATTAATTCTAAAACAAGGTCAGGGAAGTAGGACTATTAGGGTTTGGGGAAAGTCTCACCACTACAGGAAGGGTAGCTTCCGTATATGGAAAGAAGGAAGAATATAGACGATGGCTTTGTAGCAGGGTAAGAACCAGGAAGCCACATGGAGCACTGCCGGGCTGGATTAAGACAATCACAGTGATATGCAGCGACCCAGCAAACAGGATGGGAGCAGACTAGCCACACTACTGTGCCAGCCCGGAAAGTCAGCGGGTGGCACAAGATGCTAATGCTAAGAATAACAATCTAGAAGTCAGTGAATGAAACCTGTGCTTTCAGGACAATGAAGTGATAAGTAGCATCTACCTGTGGTGCTCAATTAAGAGAAGATGATCTGCAAGGTAACATTATCTGGCAGATGGGTAGGAGGCATTCCGGAGCCAGAGCAGCGAGTGTGCACAGGTTTGAGGAGAGGCAGCAACGCCTGCGTAGACTGCACGCCGACACCTAACCTGCACTGACAGGAGCAGAGCTGAAGAGATACGGGAGTGTGTGCTTTGACCAGCTTCAACTCCAGGAAAAGTTGGACAAAATAGAGCAAAGATTCCACTTCGATCTTCACTAAGCACCAACAAGGTGACTACTAGATAAAAGGGTTTCACAAAAACAAAAGTAAAAACCAAACAAATGAACAACAACAACAACAAAAAGAACTGACCACATAAAGTCAAAGTCTAAGCAGAACCTGTGAAGAAAATCAGCAAAGAGTAGACATTGGGGCTAGAAGAGGATGGCTTAGCGGTGAAGGCGCTTGCCTGTGAAGCCAAAGGACCCAGGTTAGATTCCTCAGGACCCACGTAAGCCAGATGCAGAAGGTGGCACATAAGTTTGGAGTTCATTTACAGTGGCTAAAGGCCCTGGTGTACCCATTCTCTCTGTCTGCCTCTCTCTAAATAAAATAATAAAATATTAAAAAAACAAAAGAAGAACTAGAACGATGGCTTAGTGGGTAAGAAAGCTTGCTACAGAAAGATCTGAGTTCAATCCCCAGCACCCACATAAAAGCTAGACATGGCTGCACATGCCTGTACCTCAGCACTGAGAAGGAGCCGGGGTCTGCCAGCGTGACTAAAAATGGGGAGCTCCAGGTTCAACAAGAGACTCTGTCTCAAGGAACTAAAGGACAAGAGGGAGCGGTAGAGGACACCTGATGTCTTCCTCTGGCCTCCTCAGCAGGCTCACAGGGCAAGCCCCTCTGCATGGACACACACGCACACACACACACACAAACCAAATTCTCAAAATGAAAAAGGAGAGGGGAGAATCATCAAAGAGCTTGTGTTATGCAAAGGTTGTGCATTTTGTCCTAAGAGTGACAGAGACCTATTAAGAGCTATGGTATAAAGCAATGACAAATATTCACAGAGAAGTGGGACTATCTATGGCAATTCTCAGATGTCTGCACTACCTGTCCAGGATTGTTGGGGGGGGGGGGGGTAAAGACACTTGGGAGTCACTGAATATGCGAGTGGCAGAGGAAGGAACAGGAGCTGAGACTGGCATGAGATAAAGTTTCTGGGGAATAACTCCATTTCAAGGCTAAGCGGAGGAACATGTACTTTTGAGACTTAACAGTAAAAAGCAGATGGCATTAAAGTCAACAGTGTGCCAGGTGTGGCAGTGGACTCCCGTTATCCCAGCACTTGGGAGGCTGAAGAGGATTATAAATTCAAGCCCAGCCTGAGTCACATGGCAAGACCCTGTCTCTAAACGACAGACAGGCAAACAAACAGTAAAATGAATGCAAGACCAAGAATGTAAAATGAACTTTAGGGCAAGGAAGACAGGTCTGTCCTATAGGAAATCCCACACAAGATGAGTTATACTGTCAAATACACAAATAAACCTGAGATTCAAACCACCAAGAACAAGAATGCAGAAAGACAGTTATAAATCAAAAAGAAATAAAAGACCAGCATAATAGGAAAAAAATGATGACATCAAAATAAAAGACGTTAGCCAGGCATGGTGGTGCACGCCTTTAATCCCAGCACTGGGAGGCAGAGGTGGAAGGATCGCCATGAGTTCGAGGCCACCCTTAGGCTACATAGTGAATTCCAGGTCAGCCTGGACTAGAGCAAGACCCTTCCACAAAAAATCAAAAATAAATAAATAAATAAAAGACACTACTTGTAAAGAAGAGATTGAGTGGTGGGACACAGGAAAGGAAAAAGGGAAAGTGAAGGGAGATTATGATCATGGTACATTGTCCATATGTACAGAGATTATAAAAAGGTTTAATTAAATTGGTATTAATTTAAAATAGGAAAAAAGAAAGAAGAGATAAAGAGTGAAGGCACCATGACAGAAGTCATCCAACCAAGAAAATGCAATGTTGACAACAGAGAAAAACTGCAAAGAGTCCTAGTAGTCTCAAAGAATGAATGAAACCAAAAGCTTGAAGAGTGTAAGCAGACTGTTAGGTCGAGCCAGTGACTCAGTGAGAAGAAGCAGAGTGACAAGCATTAGAAACTTTAGTGGCTCTTTAAGTTTCACAATGCCGACACTATGAGCCCAGAGATGACACACGAAAGGGAGCCCTACTAACTAGACCACACACTAGGCATAACTGAGGAGTATCTCTAGCAATCTGAACCAAAGTCCCTAGATACGAGCCACAAAGTTAATTTGTTCAAGGTCAAGCCAAGGTTCCGCAGGACACTGAAAAACAATGTCTTAGGTTTTAAAACCTCTTTCTTTAGCACTCTAAACACATGCTAACTGGAGTAATGAAGGACTGCAGTACTGAGCTGTATTTCTTCAAACAACACAGGCTGAAACAGGAGAAAAACTGCAAACCTACATTGAGCTCAATTTTGGATTCCATGAGGCGAGGATGATCCGCACAGTCCACCAAGAAGACAATCCCATTAATGGCTGGGAGATAATTTTTCCAAACCCGGCGTGCTAAAAAACAAAATATGTAGATGCATCAACAAAAAAATTTTTTTTTAAATCAGGGGGGCTGGAGAGATGGCTTAGCTGTTAAGGTGTTTGCCTGCGAAGCCAAAGGACCCAGGTTCGATTCCCCAGGACCCATGTAAGGCAGATGCACAAGCATCTGGAGTTCGTTTTCAGTGGCTAAAGGTCTGCCAGTTTCTCACTCTTAAATAAAAATTTAAAAAAAAATTTTTTTTAGTTTCTTGCTAGGTAAATTTCCTTTAATCAACAATTCTTAGTGCATCATCAACACATTTAACAAAACTTGAAAGCTAAATTTATCACATCATGTAACCTATGACTCCCAGTTCAGAGATCTAGAAACACCTGGTAACAATTCTTTCAGCATGTTCCAGATGGTCTGGGTTCAGACTTATCTTGCTTTGAATTTATATTTGCAAGCAGTTAACAAACCTTTTACAAAGAAGCAGAAAAGCCACCAAATATCCATTCACTCCCACCCAAAAGAACAGATACAAGCTCATTAGAGAAAGAAACAGCATACTTCCTACTCCCTCATATTCCCTCCAAGACACACTCACTCCAGGTTAACATTCTGCTACACTTTCCTTCAGTCTTTTCTGCACAGCTATTTTATGTGATTCTGTTCACAATATATGTGACTTTTCAAGATAAAAATATTGAAGAGCCAGGTGTGGTGGTGCACGCCTTTAACCACAGCACTCAAGAGGCAGCAGAGGTAGGAGGATGGCCGAGAGTTCAAGGCCACCCTGAGACTACCTAGTGAATTCCAGGTCAGCCTGAGCTAGAGAGAGACCCTACCTTGAGGGAGAAAAAGAAAAAAAAAAAAAAAAAAAAAAAAAACGAAATACTGAGAAACTACCAGTATTCTATTTTTCAGCTATATACTTTTTTAAAAATTCAAAAAAAAAAAAAAAGAACTAGTTTTAACCTAGTAAAATGCTCCAAAAGGTTGACTAACAACTGAGTATAAAATCTGAGAGGCTCTCAATGGTTCCTTGGGTTTTTTTTGTTGTTGTTGTTGTTATTGTTTTTTTTTAGTCTCGCTCTAGCCCAGGCTGACCTGGAATTCATTGTGTAGTCTCAGGTTGGCCTCGAACTCACAGTGATCCTCCCGAGTGCTTGGATTAAAGGTGTGTGCCACCATGCCTGTTTTTCTTTTTTCTTTTTGGTTTTTCAAAGTAGGCTCAATGGTTTCTTTTCCCTGCTTTCCCAGAATATTTATCCTCTTGTCCTAGTTACAAACTTACTTATATGTATGATGTATCTGTTCATGTGTGTCCACGTGAGCATGCATGTGTGCTCACGTGTATGGAGGCTAGAGCTCAATGTCATGTACCTTCCTGTTGCTTTCTACCTTTTAAAAAATATTTGAGACTGGAGAGATGGCTTGGTGGTTAAGGCACTTGCCTTCAGAGTCTAATGACCCAGGTTCAATTCCCAAGTACCCATGTAAAGCCAGACGCATCAAGTAGCACATGCAACTGGTATGTGCTTGCAGTGGCTGGAGGCCCTGGCATGCCCATTCTGTCTGTCTCCTTCTATCTCTGCTTTCTTTAAAAATATTTATTTGACAGCTGAGAGAAAGCTGGAAGAAGCCATTCTACATGCAGTTCAATGGGAGAAAGAGAAATCACCAGTGAAGATACTCAACAGTGGACAATGCAAGCCTTACAATTGGCCAGCCAGGCCAAATGAGCCAACGGGTGCAATAGTGGTACGTCTGTTATGGGGAAACCCAACTGCCCTCTAATTGGACTGGAGGCCCTCTCCATGGGAAGGGAATACATCCCTGATACTGAAAACTTAAAACAGGGGTAGTCATGAGCCCTAGGGGTGTAACGTCTGCTGTTGTCTGGCCAAATGTATATACTATGCTTATCAAACTGCCCAGTAAGCACTTCTGTTAATGTTCACACCCTTATATTAATGCTACTCTCGCTTTTAGTTGAGAATCTTCTCTTTTCAGATGGCAGTGACCTTGGGACGACTCAGAAGGTATCATGGTGATGGAAAGAAATGACCGCAGTGCTCAGTACTGCAATATCTATATCACACCTTCCAAGGCTCAGGGTCTAATGCGGAAGAGGTGGCAGAAAGAATGTAGAGCCAAAGGAAGGGCAGGACTCCATACAACGTGCTCCCTCCAGACACAAAATGGCCTGGATATCCATGGCCTCACAGTGCCTGACACTACTTACATAAGACCATCATAAGAGGAGGAAAAGATCAAGACATCAAAAGTAAAAGAGAGACTGATTGAGATGGGGAGGGGGTAGGATGAAGAGTGGAGATTCAAAGGGGTAAGTGGGGGGAGGAAGGGTATCACAATGGGGTATTTTTTTATAATCATGGAAGTTGTTAATAAAAAAATTAAAAATATATATTTATTTGAGAGAGGGGGGGAGAGAGAGAGAATAGTGAGAGAAGAGAGGGGGAGAGAGAGAGAGTGGTGACAGACAGTTTCCTACCTCTGAACTCCAAACAATACATTACTTTGTGCCTCTAGCTTTAAATGGGTTCTGGGGAATGAACCTGGGTCATCATCTTTGCAAACAAGTGCCTTTAACCACTGAGCCATCTTTCCAGCTCTTTTAAAATGGGTGCTGGGGATTGAACTCAGACCCTCATGCCTGGGTGGCAAACACAAGCCATCTCCCCAGCATCAGTATGTGGCACTGTACTGGCCTGTCCAAGAACAAATGCTATAGAAGATTACTGACCAACAAAGAGTATATACCATGGAGTAAATAAAAATTTCAGTGACTGAAAAATGGCTCAGCAGTTAAGGTGTTTGCCTGCAAAGCCTAACAACCTAGGTTTTACTCCCTAGTACCCACGTAAAGCCAGATGCACAAAGTGGCGCATGCATCTGGGGTTTGTTGGCAATGGCTAGAGGCCCTGGAGCACCCATATTCATTCATATATTCTCTCTGCTTGCAAATAAAATAAATAAAATTTGATAAAATTGTAATTATATAATTATTTGATAAAATTATGATTATATAAGGGAATACTCCTTAGGAAATAGGAATTAAAGTATTAGGGAGCAAAGGAGCATGATACATTCACAATTTTTTCATAAAATATTAATATGTATTAAAGAGAATAAATATGAACAAAATATGTAAGTAAATGGTATTCCTGCATTATTTACATAATTTTAAACAAGCTTGAAATTAGGTTAAGTGGTTGTGGTGTTGAATGCCTATAATTCTAGCACCTGGGAGATAGAGGCAGAAGATCAAAGAGTTCAAGGTTATCCTTAGCTACATAATGAATACAAGGCCAGCCTGGGCTATATGAGACATAATAGTAATTCACTGAAGAGTAAGTACAAGTAATTTAAATACAAGTAATTTAAAAGGCAATGCACACCGCTCTGCAGTGTGAATGCTTGTCAATACCACACTTCCCCTGCAATCTCTTACCTTGCTCGTGCCCACCAAGATCAAAAGTGGTAAAAGTCATTCCAGCAATTGTCAACTCTTCTGATGCTGAAAAAGCGACAAAAAAGAAATAAACTTTTCCAACCAAAGACCCAATTGCCAGTAATGTTAACCAATAGTAACACAAAACTGAAAGAAGTTTTCACCTTATAAAGAAAAAGATATAGTAATAAGTTTTCTTAACCCATTTTTAAAAGTTTCAACTTTCTTTTCCTCCAAAATGTTATCTGCTTCTAAGAAGCAGATATACAGAGATATGTCTTATTACAGAACCAGTCAGGAAAGACAGTGACAAAGTTCCAGAGATTTAGAGTATGTGAGCTGGCTTCTGGGACTTCAGTAAGTGTGAGAACTGTATTAAACGGGGGTCATGCTCCAAGCCTGGTATTAAGTCCAAATGTCACTTGGTATTTTCAAGCTTACTGGGGTGTAGTGTGGGAACATGCTGGCCCAATCTGTCATCTTTGAGCATGTGAAGCAGAGTGGTTTTGCCTGCATTGTCCAAGCCCAAGAATACAAGTTTTCCAGATTTCTTGTAGAGTCCTGAGAGAAAAGAAAATTATAATGTAATGCCACTTCAAACCAAATTGCTGGAGGAAATGCAGAAGTGTGGAACCTGCAAGCTAGTTCAAGGAAAACGGCTTTACCTAAGAACTGGAGCACACTGCTGAAACCGTTGTAGATCCACTCAAAGATGAAGGACATTATGGACGCTTCGACCTGCGAACATGAAAGGAACACAGTTCTCGGGAAGCTGACTCTCAGAGGCCGCTCTTTCCCATCCCTACACACCATGGTGGGAAGGCAGAGCCATTACAATCTGGACCATCGGGCCACACAGATGCCCTAGGTAATAAGCCCTGCAATCCCAGCCCTGGGAGGCAGCGGTGAGAGGACTGTTGCAAGGGCCTGGGCCTTGTGTACCTTGTTCTACCCCAAACCCCCAAAACAAAAACAAACAACAAACAACTCAAAACCACAAATGAGTGGTGGCACATGCCTTTAGTCCCAGCACTTGGGAGGCAGAGGTAGGAAGACCGCCGTGAGTTCAAGGCCACCCTAGGACTACAGAGTGAATTCCAGGGCTAGAGTGAGACCCTGGGGGGGGGGGGAAGACCACAAATGAGCCGGGCGTGGTGGCACACACCTTTAATCCCAGCACTCGGGAGGCAGAGGCAGGAGGATCACCAAGAGTTCAAGGCTAGCCTGAGACTACATAGTGAATTCCAGGTCAGCCTGGACTAGAGTGAAACCCTACCTTGAAAAACTAAAACAAACAACAACAACAAAAAAAAAAAAAACACACAAATGAAATGCACATTAACCCAAATGAAAAGTACATCAACCTATTCTTATTCACAACTCAAGTCATTCATAATCCTGACGCAATTTGCCCAGTTCACTCACCACCATCTCTTCAACAATTACTTGTCTAACTCCTTTTGCACGTTTCAACTTATATTCATTCAAAATATAGCGATAGTTTCCAAAGTACGTACATATCTAATTAGCAATAATACTGACAGCACTTTTCCTATTGTTTCCCACAGACCAAGAAAAAACAGTGACGTAGAAAAACCACCAATGACAGGCGCACACGAACGACATCAGCAAGAAGCAGCAGGACCTCTGAGAAAAGTCAAGAGGGAAGATCTACAAACACTGGAGAGTACTAAAGGTTTTCAGTCAGCACTCAATTTTTTTAAAGTATCTTTTAAACATTTTAATTTATTTGAGACAAGGTGGGGAAAGAATGGGCACGCTAGGGCCTTTAGCCATTGCAAACGAACTCCAGAGGCATGCACCACCTTGTGCATCTGGCTTACATGGGACCTGGAGAATTAAACCTGGGTCCTCAGGCTTTGCAGGCAAGCACCTTAACCTCTAAGCCATCTTGCCAGCCCCACACTCAATTTTTGTTTCAATAGTTCAGATTTAGTGCAGAAGGAAATTAAAAAAATCACCACTTTCTTCTCTATCAGTAGGAGTATGTGCCTCAGCATTGCCCAAAATATGTATGCATGTATGTACATGTATGTACGTACATATGTGTGTACACACACACACACACACACACACACACACACACACACAGTTTTAACTGGAAAGTTAGCACTTTAAGAAATCAAGAAGCTTAAGTACACTTAAGTTTCCACTTGCTGTAGGTAAATACAAGAACCATGTGCCTTTCCTCTGCAGGCCCCCAAACCAGACATCCTCCCTGACTTTTTCCATCTATTGTTGGGAGAAGCACTGCTGGTTAGGGTTCCTCCCACAGTGACCACTCCTTTCAGCCCAACATTTCTATATTCATGTGTACTGGTTGGCAGTCAGTACCATCAACTCTTGTCTAAATTTTACCACATCATTTTACAAGTGTTTCCAAACTGGGAATGGTGACACACGCCTATAGTCCCAGCACTTGGGAAGCTGAGGCAGGAAGATCAGCTTGAGTCTGCGGCCAGTCTGGACTACACAATAGTTCTTGCCCAGTCTGGACTACATAGTGTGACCCTGTCTGAAAAGAACTATTCCCAACCTGGTGAATTCTGCAAAGATGACACTTTTATTTGCGCTTGCCTTCCTAGTTTTAAAGGTTCTATAACTCTTTCCTCCAAAATGATCTATGACGAGTACTTAACAGAACTCTTTAAGTGATGTTTTAAAAAAGTAAAAATTCTTACTAGACCCAAGGTTGGGTTGTGCTGTTACCCAAAGTTAAGGAAATGGCCTTGATAGCACCGTTATCCTTGAGATCTCAGGACTCCTACCAACTCACCAGTAGTTTTAGGGTTTACCTGGAACCTCGATAAATCTCATTTCATCTTCACACTAACTCCACTAAGCAGGGTAGACGATGAGGAGGGTGACAGTCCTAGGCTTCCTAACTAGTTCAAGACTGCTCAACTGAAAGTTATAGGATGTAAACCAATAGCCAAATCCCTACCTGATCAATATAAAATTCAAATCATAAAACTGCTTTTAAAAAGGAGGGTGGTGCACATCTTTAATTCCAGCACTCAGGAGGCTGAGGTAGGAGGAGAAATGTGGGTTTGAGACCAACCTGAAACAACATAGTGAATTTCAGGTTAGCCTTGGCTAGGGCCAGACCCTAACTAGGGGAGGTGGGGGGAAAGGATGGGGCTGGAGAGATGCCTTAGTGGTTAAGATGCTTGACTTCCAAGGACCCATGTAAGCCAGATGCACAAGGTGGCACATGCATCTGGAGTTTGTCTGCAGTGGAGAGGACCTGGCACGCCCATTCTCTCTCCCTTTCTCTCTCCCTCCCTCCCTTCCTCCCTCTCTCTCTCTAATCAATAATACAACACACACACTCACTCACTCTCTCTCACTCTCTGCTTGTAAATGAATAAATTAAAATTAGGGCTGGAGAAATAGGTTAGCAGTTAAGGTGATTGCCTGCGAAACCTAAAAGACCCATGTTGGACTCTCCAGATTCCACAAAGGCCAGACAGATGCCCAAGGAGATGTAAGCACACAAGGTGCACACACCTGGAATTCAATTACCGTGGCTGGAGGCCCTGGCTCACCAATATTCTCTTTCTCTCTTGCATTAAAATGGGGGGGGGGTCAAGGCTGGAGAGATGTCTCAGTGGTTAAGGCACTTGCCTGTAAAGCCTAGGGATCCAGGTTCAATTCCCCAGTACCCATGTAAAACTGGATGCACAGAGTGGTGCATGCACTTGGACTTTGTTTGTTTTAGTGGCTAAAAAGGCTAGTCTATTGGGCTTGCCTCAAAAAAATTAAAATTAAAAAAGAGAAAACAGGGTGGGGAGAGATGGCTTAGCAGTTAAGATGCTTGCCTGCAAAATCAAAGGACTCAGGTTCAATTCCCCAGGACCCACATAAGCCAGACACACAAGGTAGCACATGCATCTGGAGTTCATTTGCAGGCCCTGGCATGCCCATTTTCTATCTGCCTCTCTCTCTCAAATCATTAAACAAAATATATTTTTAAAAAGAGTAAGCTTACTTTGATAACCCACCTACTTCACACCTTTTGGATGGTACTTGTGGTGGTTTGATTCAGGTGTCCCCAAAAATTTAGGTGTTCTGAATGCTAGGTCCCCAGCAGATAGAGATTTGGGAATTAACACCTCCTGGGGGGAGTGTATTATTGGGGTGGACTTATGAGTGTTACAGCTAGTTTCCCCTTGCCAGTGTTTGAAACTCTCTCCTGTTGCTGTCGTCCACCTGATGTTGGCAAGGAGGTGATGTCCACGCTCTGCTCATGCCATCGTTTTCCCCTGCTGTCATGGAGCTTCCCCTCGACTCTGTAAACCAAAATAAACCTTTTTCTCCCACAAGCTGCTCTTGATCCGGCATTTACTACCTGCAATACGACCGTGACTGCAACAGTACTTTATTAACTAACATTCTATTTACTTCCTTCACACCAGGGCCTCCTGTTGCTGAAAACAAACTCCAGGTGCAGGTGCCACTTTGTGCATATGGCCTTAAATGGGTACTGGGGACTTAAACTTAGGCAGTTTAGCTTTGCAAGCAAGTACCTTTAATTGCTGAGCCATCTCCCCAGCCCCAACATTCCCTTTATCATCCATCATCTATGGAAAGTTAAGAGTACTGTAAAATTTAAAAACTCTAAACTAAAAAAGTCAGCTGCTGTACCTAAAACAAAAACAAACAAACAAAAAGCTCTGCTAATTTAAGGGCTGACTGACTGAAACAAACAGAAAACTGGGAGTCCCAAAGTGGACATTAGCCACTAAAAACTTACCAATTATGTCTTACAGGAACAACTTCCAAACACCACTTTAGATCCACCTAGAGGAGTAGGCGGCTGACCTTTCCCTAAAAAACTCTGCTTAGCTTGGGGGGTGGGGGGGATGGCAAATGTCAAACGTCAGCCCCATGGCAATTCTCCCTGAACCTCTTGTCTCGACCTAAGCAGATGGCACCCAAGTAAAGGGAACAAGACGCCGGGCGTGGTGGCACACGCCTTTAATCCCAGCATTTGCGAGGCAGAGGTAAGGAGGAGGGCACCCTGAGACTACACAGTAAATCCAGGTCAGCCTGCACTAGAGCGAGACCCTTCCTTGAAAAACTGAGAAATAAATAAATAAATAATGGGGAAAAGGCCAGAGCAAGGGAGAACCCAGAGGCAATTTGGTGCCACCCTCACCTCGAGTATAATCACGAAGAAAGCCGTCTATGCCCAAAGTCCAGAGGGGAATTTTTCCATGCATACAACACGGGGGAGAAGGCGAGGAGGAGGGCGCGGAAGCGATGGCACGGGCTTCCATACAAGGACGTCGGAAGACGACAGGTGACATGGGGGCCGAGCCGTGGGCCAGGACCACAGCCGGGGCTCGCCCGCTCCCTCGCTACCCTCCAGGCCCCGGCCGAGCGTCGGTGAGTCCCGGAGCCCGTGGACTCGAGCATGACCGACCCGCCGACAGCGACACCAAAGCAAAGCCCAGGACCACCGCTCACCCCAACCCCGCGGCTGCGACACTCCCGAGGGGGACCCAAGGACGACCCGGGACCCCCGGCGATTGCAGCCGAGCTGGGCGGGGACGGGCGGCCGCGGCCACGGAACCGCCTGCGTGTCACTTCCCTCCCCCCCCCCCACCATCACCGCCACCGGCCACCGCCGCGACAAGCCCTGCCGCCCTCCGCGTCCCCTGCGGACCCACGCCGCCTCGTCCGCCAAGGGTCCCCACACTCACGGGCCCCCGGGGGCTCCTCCAGCGGCGGCGGGCGGCTCCGACCCTCCCTCACCGAACACCGAGCAGCCGCAGCAGCAGCGCCCCGGACCGCCAGCTACTCGCCGGATGTACGTCACGTGCCCGCCCCACAGACTTCCGGGCGTGTGCGTGGCTCCGCCCCCTTCGAACGTCACGCCACTCGGCCGGGCTATCGAGCCTACACCAGCCACTCAGGCCGCGGAGGGGCGGGCCCAATGGCATGACGTAAGCGGCGGAGGCGTGGCCAGATTCGGGCCACGCCCACTCTCGTCGAGCGCACGGGCCCGCGAGACGTGGCAGCTCCTGGATGCAGCTAGAGTCAGGCTGTGTTGGGGTGCTGGCGTCCACCTCTTCCAAACCCTCTGGCTGTCCAGAACGGGAGATCAACGAGTAGGAAGCTTCTACAAGAGAGGAGTTAGTGGGTTCTGCTGGGTGCCACTAAGATCTTGGTTTCAAGTCACATTTTCCTCTGGGATAGCCTGTTTTATTTTATTTATTTATTTCGGTTTTTCGAGGTAGGGTCTCACTCTACCTCAGGCTGCCCTGGAATTCACTCTAGTCTTAGGGTGACCTCGAACTCACGGCGATCCTCCTACCTCTGCCTCCCGAGTGCTGGGATTAAAGAAGTGCACCAACACGCCCAGCTTTTTTTTATTTTATTTTTCTGGGTTTTTATTATTTTGTTGTTTGTTTTGAGGTAGCTGGCCGTCGTGGTGCACGTTTTTAATCCCAGCACTCAGGAGGATCACTGTGAGTTCGAGGCCAGCCTGGGCTACAGTGAGACCCTACAGCAAAAAAAAAAAAAAAAAAAAAAGCAAAACAGCCGAGGGTTAAGATCAAGCATCCACTCACATGGCTCAGAGCGCGCAAGCACGTCAGTAACCTCAGTCCTGGGGCTCGCAAAACCACAAAAAAGATGAGAGCCTAGGGCTGGAGAGATGGCTTAGCAGTTAAGCGCTTGCCTGTGAAGCCTAAGGACCCGGGTTCCAGGCTCGATTCCCCAGGACCCACGTTAGCCAGATGCACATGGGGGCGCACGCATCTGGAGTTCGTTTGCAGTGATTGGAGGCCCTGGCGCGCCTCAATAACAAATGGGGTGCGTGCTCTCTCCCTCTCTCTCTCCCTCCGTCCCTCTCTTTCTCTGTCACTCTCAAATAATAATAATAAACTTTAAAAAAATTAAACAAAAGATGAGAGCCTAGTGTGGCACCCACCTTCAATCCCAGTACTCAGGATGCAGAAATACGAAAATCGCTGAGTTGGAGGCCAACCTGAGACTACATAGTGAATTCCAGGTCAGCCTGGGCTAGCACAAAACCCTACCTCGAAAAACCAAAGGAAAAAAATAATACATAAAATATCCAAAGTCAGGGAAGAGATGTCATCTCAAGGAAATAAGCCAAGGAACACTGGAGGGGAACGCTGGGCATTTCCCTCTGGCTCCATTACATGCACAAGGGGTGCTGCATCTGCACACACAAGTGCATGCACCACACACACTACTGCATCACAGTACACACAATAATAATTACTTGAGGCCATTCTCCCTTCCCAGCTGTTAACCTGCAATTTTCTAGAACTTTAACCAGAAACCCTATACATTTCCTAACTCCCTTGTGCAACCGCTAGTACCTCCTGGCTTTCTCTTATCAGATCATCCAAGGTACCTCTGGTGCCACCCTATAATCTCAATTATCAAAAAGGGCAATAGTGCCTGGGGAAATGGGTCAGCAGTTAAAGGTCCTTGCTTGCAAAGCCTGCCAACAGAGGTTCAATTTCCCAGACACCCACATAAAACTGAACAGGCATTTGCAGTGGCAAAAGATTCTGGCAGACCCGTGTACATACACACACATGCAAATGAATGAATGAATGTAGATAGATAGGTAATAGATAGAGGAGGGAAGGGTCCCTTCGAATCCTGAACAATGAGGTTTCAAAAGATTACAGTTAGTTGGGAGGCTGAGGAAGGAGGATCATAGGTTCAAGGCCTACCTGGACTACAGAGGAAATTCAGGGCATCCTGGGCCACTTAGGGAGGACACTGTTTCAGAATAACAAATGGGGTGCATCCCGCCCCCTCTCTGCTTGGAATGATGGCACATGCCTTTAATACCAGCACTTGGGAGGCAGAGGTAGGAGCATTTCTGTGAGTTCAAGTTTGAGGTCAGCCTAAGACTATGTAGTGAATTCCAGGTCAGTCTAGCCTAGAGCCAGACCCTACCTCAAAAAACCAAAACAAAAACAAATACAAACAAAGAAATAAAAAACCAAGAGACTGGGGATGTAGCTCAGCTCAGTAGTACAGCACTTGCCTAGCTTGTGTGAGGCCCCCATTCCATCTCAGTAACACACACACATATACATCACTGTGGCATGTGGAAACACCACACATAACACACACACACATGCACACACACACGACTGTATGTATGGATAAAGTACTTGTATCGCAAGGATATGTTCCTGAGTTCAGAACCCCAGAACTCATGTGAAAGCCAGCTGCTAGTGCTAGAGTCTATAATCCCAGCAAGTAGGGAGGAGGAGACAGGAGAATCTCCCAGACCAGCTTAACTGGCAGACGCAGTGGTTAATAATCAGAGACCCTGCTTCAAAATAGGTGAAAGCACTGGATCGGAACCCCAAGTTGTCCTCTGACCTCCACATGCACACTGTGACACACATGTCCTCACTTACACAGGGGCACACACCACACACACACACATCCACATACAGTGGGGGGGAAAATTTAAAGTGAAACCTGGTGTGGTGGCTCACCCTTTAGTCCTAGCACTCCAGAGGCTGAGGTAGGAGGATTATCATAAATTTGAAGCCAGTCTGAGCTACAGAGGGAGTTTCAGATCAGCCTGGACTAGAGTGAGACCTTGCCTCAAAATTAAAAAAAAAAAAAAAAAAAGTGAAGCAGGGCATGGTGGCACACACCTTTAATCCCAGCACTTGGGAGGCAAAGGTAGGAGGATGGCTGTGAGTTCGAGGCCACCCTGAGACTACATAGTGAATTCCAGATCAACCTGGGCTAGAGTGAGACCCTACCTCGAAAACAAACAAACAAACAAACAAACAAACAAAGTGAAAAGAGGACTGGAGGCCTAGAGAGATGGCTCAGTGGTTAAGGTGCTTTCCTGTAAAGCCTAATGACCCAAGTTCAATCCCCCAGTACCCATGTAAAGCCAGAGGCACAAAGTGACATATGCATCTGGATTTCATTTGCAGTGGCTAGAAGCCCCTGCTGGGCCCATTCATATCTCTCTCTCTACCTCCCTCCCCGCGCCCCCCTCTCTGTCTGCTTGGAATGATGGCACATACCTTTAATACCAGCACTTGGGAGGCAGAGGTAGGAGGATTGCTGTGACTTAGAGTTTGAGGTCAGCCTGATACTAAGTAGTGGATTCCAGGTCAGTCTAGCCTAGAGCCAGACCTTACCTCGAGAAACCAAAAACAAACCAAAATAAACAAACAGACAAACAAACAAACAAAAAAAAAAACAGAGGACTGGGGATGTAGCTCAGCTCAGTGGTAGAGCACTTGCCTAGCTTGTGTGAGGCCCCCAGATTCCATCTCAGTAACACACACACATACACACACGACTATGGCATGTGGAAACACCACACATCACACACACGACTATGGCATGTGGAAACACCATACATCACACACACACACACAACATATTCTAGCATCAGTCTGGGCTTGGATGCCTGTTCTTTCACTGACTAGCTATGGAATTTTGCATAATTTATTTAACGTTTACATGCATAAAAAGCATAATAACAGTGTCCATTTATTACAGTATCCCCAGGGACTAACACATTTCCTGGCAGCAGATGCTCAGTGAAGTTTGGTCACTGGCTGGCTGACTGACCGAATGAATGGGTGAGTGGTTTTTAACGGAGATTTGGGTGACACACTTAGTTTCTAGCTGGTACAATCAATAAATGTTGAGAAATGGCTTAGTGGTTAAGGCGCTTGCCTGCGAAGCCAAAGGACCCAGGTTCAATTCCCCAGTACCTATTTAAGCCAGATACACAAGGTGGCGCATATGTCTGGAGTTTGTTTGCAGTGGCTGAAGGCCCTGGTGTGCCACTCTCGCTCTTTCTACATCTGCCTCTCTCTCTGTCTCTCTCTCTCAAATAAAAAATATTTTATTTATTTGAGAGAGAGAGAGAGAGAATATATGCGTGCCAGGGCCTCCAGTCACTGCAAATGAACTCCTTTTGCATCTGGCTTTATGTGGGTACTAGGGAATCGACCGTGGGTCCGTTGACTTCACAGGCAAGCACGTCAACTGCTAAGCCGCCTCTCCAGCCCCACAGGATCTTCTTCACCCTTAAGGCTCCTTCCTCTACACGTTCCCATGGGCCTTTACTCTATAACTCAGGTTGGCCTGAAACTCACCATGTAGCTCAAGTTGGCCTTAAACTCATGGCAATCCCCCTGCCTCAGCCTCTCCAGTGCTGAGATGCCAGGAATGCACCGTCACACCTAGAGTGTGGCCAGGTTTTTGCGCAGGTATTTGTCCTCTGAATACGCGCTTAGGAACGGAACTGGCACATTGCAAGGTAACTCTGCTTAACGCTTTGACGAGTTGACTGATTCCAAAGTGGAGGCACCATTTACATATCCAGCCACCAACAGTGAGGCTTTCATTTTCTTCTACTTTTTTTTTTTTTTTTTTTGAAGTTCTGTTGCAGTCGGGTTCACATTGCTGGTAGAAATCACCCGACCAAGAGCAGCTTTGGGGAGAAAAGGGTTTATTTTGGCTTATAGACTTGAGGGGAAGCTCCATGATGGTAGGGGAAAACGAAGGCATGAGCAGAGGGTGGACATCTCCCCCTGGCCAACATAAGGTGGACAATACCAGCAGGAGAGTGTGCCAAACACTGGCAAGAGGAAGCTGGTTATAATACCCATAAGTCCGCCCCCAACAATACACTGCCTCCAGGAGGCTTTAATTTCCAATTGCCGTCAGCTGGGGAACCTAGCATTCCGAACACCTAAGTTTATGAGGGACACCTGACTCAAAACCACAACCTAAATGCAGTAATAACTAAGGACTGTGAAGTTTGGCTTGTGAGGGTATGAAAGAGCTTTGCCTGGACTGGGCTAGAAGGAGTTTGTGTGAGAGGCTTGCTGTTATGCCTGTGTCCTGCGAGGTTGTGCAGGGTTGCTTTGTGTAGAAATGGACTGGTGTGAGTAGAGGGATATGGCACAGAAAGAAATCTTTGGGCTGAAACTTCTGCCTGTTCAGCTGCAATTATATGAGAGAATACAACCTTCGAGGTTGGGCCACCTCACCAGCACTGGGGCAATAGGAAGAATGTAGACTCTTTTGAAGGGGCCTGAGTGCTGAAGGAGTGTCCTGTTCTTCAAAGTCTGCTTTATTCCCCCCTGGATTAACAAATTGGCACCCTACCTGGTATTGTGGAGTATAAGAAATACAGGAAAGAGAGGATCATTGATTTTGCAATGTGTCTTGTAATTTGGAAACCACAGTAGACAGTGTGAAGCAGGTTTCCTGGGTGCCTGCATGGAGACCCCATGGGGTCATGAAGATGAACCATGGGTTTCAGCGGACACCCAGTGGAAATGCTGGGACCATGAGATGGCTGCTAAGGAGAGTTGCCGGCCCTGGATGAATTTTTCCAGGACTGTGAGTAGCCTAGCTGGAGGGGCAGAATTGGAACTCCAGAGACATTTTGCTGGAATTATCGGACTTGGAGACTTGTCACTGACTAGAGTTGTTAGACTTGTCGCTACAGAGTTTGATGTTTGCCCTGTTTAAATCTTGTATTGGTTGAATATTTCTTTTTTTTTAATTTTTATTTATTTATTTGACAGCGACAGACAGAGAAAGAGGCAGAGAGAGAGAGAGAGAGAGAGAGAGAGAGAATGGGCGCGCCAGGGCTTCCAGCCACTGCAAACGAATTCCAGACGCGTGCGCCCCCTTGTGCATCTGGCTAACGTGGGTCCTGGGGAATCAAGCCTTGAACCAGGGTCCTTAGGCTTCACAGGCAAGCGCTTAACCGCTAAGCCATCTCTCCAGCCCTGGTTGAATATTTCTTTGCTATGCCCAAGGCCATCTTTTGCAGTGTGTTTATTCTGTGCCACTATGGGTTTCTTGGGGCCTTTTTTTTTTTTTTTTTTTTTTTTTGGTATTATGGGAATGTTTGAACATCATTAGGATTGATAAAAAACTATGGGGACTTATAAAGGGACTGAATGCATTGCATTTTACATCATGTATGGTTATCAGTTTATGGGGGTCAGGGGTGGAATGTGGTGGTTTGATTCAGGTGTCCCCCATAAACTTAAATGTTCTGAGTGCTAGGTTCCCAGCTGATGGAGATTTGGGAATTAATGCCTCCTGGAGGGAGAAATTTGGGAATCAATGCCTCTTGGACACAGTGTATTGTTGGGTGCGGGCTTATGGATGTTGTAGCCAGTTTCCCCTTGCCAGTGTTTGGCACACTGTCCTGCTGCTATTGTCCACCTGATGTGGGCCATCTCTCCAGCCCCACGAAACATTTCATTTGGATCTCTTCACTAGCTTACTTTCCAAAGACAAAGGACAACAACAAAGAAAACCACAGAGGGCTGAAGAGATGGCTCAGCAGGTAAAAGGGCTTGCTTGCAAAGCCTGCTGGCCTGTACCCTGGCCCAGTGCCCACGTGAAGCCAGATGTGTCTGGGGTTTGTTTGTAGAAGTTCGGGCTTGCCCATACTTACTTTCTCTTCTTGCAACTGACTAAGTAAATAAACATTTTCTTTCTTTCTTTCTTTCTTTTTTTTTTTTTTTTGGTTTTTCGAGGTAGGGTCTCACTCTGGCCCAGGCTGACCTGGAATGAACTATGTAGTCTCAGGGTGGCCTTGGACTCATGGTGATCCTCCTCCCTCTGCCTCCCGAGTGCTGGGATTAAAGGTGTGCGCCACCACACCCGGCATCTCTTTTTTTTAAAAAAAAAAAGCAGTACATTTGTGCATTTGACTATCTCATCTCTTAGCTCAGGGCATGCATAGGGACATCCATCAAACTACCGGTGAGCCAGGAATAGGAATCAATATTTAGGTCACTTAGACGAATTTTCAGTACAGAATGAGGTTGGTCCTGTTGGAGGAGTTTAGTCATCTTAGTGAACCCAGCCAAGCATGCCTCATAGACCAGCCCCAGGGGGCGCGTACGCGCTGCATAGCCTCGGGTTCCACCCAGTGTCTAGGAAATCAGAACCTCTATGGTGGGGCCCAGCAGGGGGCTTTAACGAGCCCTCCCTTCAGCTGGTTGGTGCTGGCACACTCAAGCCCGAGACGCACAGGCTTGCCACCTTCTCAGTTGTTACTAGGAGGCAAGAACCACATTGAATAAGCCATGTTTTTTTTTTTTTTTTTTTTTGCTCTTAGATTTTGGGCACTCTCTTTTTTTTTTTTTTTTGGTTTTTCGAGGTAGGGTTTCACTCTAGCCCAGGCTGACCTGGAATTCACTATGGAGTCTCAGGGTGGCCTCGAACTCATGGCGATCCTCCTACCTCTGCCTCCCAAGTGCTGGGATTAAAGGCGTGCGCCACCACGCCCGGCAGATTTTGGGCACTCTCTTAAACAGCCAGGAGGAAGTGAAACCAGTCAGACTTCCCAGAGGGCAACTCAGCACCCGTCAGCATCTATCTCATCCACCCACATTCCATTTCTATGAATTTATCTTCAGGGAAAAAAAAGTCAGAGAGACTGTCTGAGAATTGTACATAAACCTGTTCATTCATGAGAGCAATATTTTAAACCAGAGCGAATTGAAAGTAAGCCAAAAAGCAAAGAAGCATAGGAGGTTGATGTAATGAACAATTACTTACCTTCATGGTGGTACCAGGCATGGCATTTCTTGACTATAATCCCAGGGCTCTGGAGGCAAAGACAGGAGGATGCTGCACGTTTCAGGCCAACCTGGTCTATAGTGAGACTCAATCTCAAAAAAAAAAAAAAAAAAAAAAGCTAGAGTGAGACCCTACCTCAAAAAAAGGGGGGGGTTGGAGAGATGGCTCAGCAGTTAAAGCGCTTGCCTCTGAAGCCTAATGTTCGACTCTCCAGATCCCATGATACACAAGGTGACATAAATGCACAAAGTTGCACATGCTCACAAGGTGGCACACATGTCTGGAGTTCAATTACAGTGGCTGTAGGTCCTGGTGTGCCATTTCTCTCTCTCTCTCTCATAAAAACAAACAAACAAGGGCCTGGAGAAATGGCTTTGTGGTTAAGGCATTTGCCTGCAAAGCCAAAGAACCTCAGTTCAGTTCCCCAGGACCCATGTAAGCCAGATGTACAAGGTGGCACATGCATCTGGAATTTGTTTGTAGTGGCTTGAGGCCCTGGTACGCCCATTCTCTGTCTCTCTCTGCTTCTTTCTCTCTTGCGCGCTCTCTCTCTAAATAAATAGATAAATACATAAAAATTAAAAAAAAAGCAAGAACAAAACAAATAAATCACAAACATATCTTCATTGCATAATTGTTTGAGTCTTGTTTTTCTTTTCAAATTTTTTTATTAACAACTTACATGATTATAAAAAATATCCCATAGTAATGCCCTCCCTTCCCTCTCTTTCCCCTTTGAAACTCCACTCTCCATCATAACCCCTCCCCCTCTCGATCAGTCTCTCTTTTATTTTGATGTCATGATCTTTTCCTCCTATTATGATGGTCTTGTGTAGGTAGTGTCAGGCTCTGTGAGGTCATGGACATCCAGGCCATTTTGTGTCTGGGGGAGCACATTGTAAGCAGTCCTACCCTTCCTTTGGCTCTTACATTCTTTCTGCCACCTCTTCTGCAATAGACCCTGAGCCTTGGAAGGTGTGATTAAGATATTGCAGTACAGAGCACTCCTGTCACTTCTTTCCAGCAGCATGGTGCCTTCTGAGTCATCCCAAGGTCACTGCCATCTGAAAAGAGAAGTTTCTCTAACCAAAAGTGAGAGTAGCATTAATATATGGATATGACCATTAAGAGAAGTGCTTACTGGGCAGTTTGTTGAACATAGTATATACATTTAGCCAGACAGCAGCAGACGTTACACGCCTAGGGCTCATGACTACCCCTGTTTTAAGTTTTCAGTGTCAGAGATGTATTCCCTCCCATGGAGCAGGCCTCCAGTCCAATTAGAGGGCAGTTGGTTTCCACCATGACAGATGTGCCACTATTGCACCCGTTGGCTCATTTGGCCTTGCTGGCCAAATATAAGGCTTGCAGTGTCCACTGTTGAGTAGCTTCACTGGTGATTTCTCTTTCTCCCATTGAATTGCATGCAGAATGGCTTCTTCCAGCTTTCTGTCAGCTGGTCTACATGGAGGAGGTAATCAGTTCAGTTCCAGCAGGATTTCTCAGTGGCCTTGCAGCCCAAGTATGTGGAGTCTTTAGCAATAGGGTCTTACCATCTATCCCTGGTGGGAAACCAAGGGCCTCGGCAATGGCCTGTAATGTTTTTGGGGCATCAGGGACCTCCCTGGCCAACAACTCACTGGAAGGTATCCCATCCCTGGCACTGAAAAATTTCTAGCAACAATCTACGGCTCCTGAGTGTTCCATTGTTCAAACAAGTAGGTTTCCATATGATTTATTTATATCCTCTTAGATTTTGATTAGCCCTCCCTCCACCTTTCCTTTACTCATTCTCTTCCCCTGACCTCACTTTGGGCCTTTTCACCCCCATTAATCTATTCTTCTACTTACATATATACAATACCATCCTATTAAGTACCCCCTCCCTTCCTTTCTGTCTCTTTTCTAGCTTACTGGCCTTTGCTACTGAGTTTTCTTCCTACTCACACAGAAGTCCAATCATCTGTAGCTAGGATCCACATATGAGAGAGAAAATGTGATGCTTGGCTTTCTGGGCCTGGGTTACCTCACTTAGTATAATCTTTTCCAGATACATCCATTTTCCTGCAAATTTCATAACTTCATTTTTCTTTACCACTGAGTAGAACTCCATTGTGTAAATGTGCCATATCTTCATTATCCACTCATCAGTTGAGGGACATGTAGGCTGGTTCCATTTCCCAGATATTGTGAATTGAGTGGTAATAAACATGGTTGAGCAAGTATCGCTAAGGTAATGAAATGAGTCCTTAGGAAATATGCCTAGGAGTGCTCTAGCTGAGTCATATACTACCATTTTTTATTTTGATTTTATTTATTTTATATTTTATTTTATTTGTTTTATTTTCTATTTTTAGCTGTCTTAGGAACCTCCACACTGATTTCCACAATGGCTGGACCAGATTGCATTCCCACCAACAGTGTAGAAGGGTTCCTCTTTTTCCACATCCTCGCCATCATTTATGGTCATTTGTTTTCATGATGGTAGCCAATCTGACAGGAGTGAGATGGAATCTCAACATGGTTTCAATATGCATTTCCCTGATGACTAGGGATGTAGAACATTTTTTTAGATGCTTATATGCCATCTGTATTTCTTCTTTTGAGAACTCTCTATTTAGTTCCATAGCGCCTTTTTTTTTGTTGTTGTTGTTGTTTTTTGAGGTAGGGTCTCACTCTAGCCCATGCTGACCTGGAATTCACTATGGAGTCTCAGGGTGGCCTCGAACTCATGGCGATCCTCCTACCTCTGCCTCCCGAGTGCTGGGATTAAAGATGTGCACCACCACGCCCGGCCCATAGCCCATTTTTTAATTGGCTTGTTTGATTTCTTATTATTTAATTTTTTGAGTTCTTTGTATATCCTAGATATTAATCCTCTATCAGATGTATAGCTGGCAAAGATTTTTTTCCCATTCTGTAGGTTGCCTCTTTGCTTTATTCACAGTGTCCTTTGCTGTACAAAATCTTTGTAATTTCCTGAGGTCCCAGTCAATCTGTGGTTTTATTGCCTGAGCAATTGGGGTTATATTCAGAAAGTCTTTGCCAAGACCAATATGTTGAAGGGTTTCCCCTACTTTTTCCTCTAGCAGTTTCAGAGTTTCAGGTCTGATGTTAAGGTCTTTAATCCATTTGGACTTAATTCTTGTGTATGGAGAGAGAGAAAAATCTATTTTCATCCTTCTACAGATACATATCCAGTTTTCCCAGCACCATTTGCTGAAGAGGCTGTCTTTTCTCCAACGGGTATTTTTGGCATTTTTATCGAATATCAGGTGGCTATAGCTACCCAGAGTTACATCTGGGACCTCTATTCTGTTCCGTTGATCTACATGTCTGCTTTTGTGCCAGCACCATGCTTTTTTTTTGTTACCATGGCTCTGTAGTATAGGTTAAAATCAGGTATGGTGATACCACCAGTCTTATTTTTGTTGCTCAAAATTGTTTTAGATATTCGAGATTTTTTGTGATTCCAAATGAATTTTTGAATTGTTTTTTTCTATTTCCATGAAGAATGCCATTGGAATTTTTTTTTTACTTATTTTATTTATTTTTTCCATTGGAAATTTGATGGGGATTGCATTAAATGTATAGATTGCTTTTGGTAAGATTGCCATTTTCACAATAGTGATTCTTCTGATCCAGGAACAAGGGATGTTTTTCCATTTCCTAGTGTCTTCTGCAATTTCTCACTTGAGTGTTTTAAAGTTTTCATTGTAGAGATCCTTCACTTCCTTGGTTAGGTTTATTCCAAGGTCTTTTTTTTTTATGCAATTGTGAATGGGAGTGATTCTCTGATTTCATCCTCTGTGTACTGATTTCTGTGTGTTTATTTTGTATCCTGCTACATGGCTATAGGTGTTTATCAGCTCTAACAATTTGCTGGTAGAGTCTTTAGGGTCCTTTATGTATAGAATCATGTCATCTGCAAATAATGATAACTTGATTTCTTTCTTTCCAATTTGTAACCCTTTTATGTGCATCTCTTGCCTTATTGCTATGGCTAAGGCTTCCAGTACTATATTAAATAAAAGTGGGGACAGTGGACACCCTTGTCTTGTTCCTGATTTGAGTGGAAAAGCTTCCAGTTTTTCCCCATTTAGTAATATGTTGGCTGTAGGCTTGTCATAAATAGCCTTTATTATATTGAGATATGTTCCTTCTATTCCCAGTCTCTGTAGGACTTTTATCATGAAGGGATGTTGGATTTTGTCAAATGCTTTTTCTGCATCTAATGAGATGATCATGTGATTTTTGTCCATCAGTCCATTTATATAATGTATTACATTTATCAATTTGCATATGTTGAACCATCCCTGCATCTCTGGGATCAAACCTACTTGGTTGGGGTGAATAATCTTTCTGATATATTCTTGTATTCTGTTTGCCAATATTTTGTTGAGAATTTTTGCATTTATGTTCATGAGGGAGATTGGTCTGTAATTTTCTTTCTTTCTTTCTTTCTTTTTTTTTTTTTTGTTCTATCTTTGCCTGGTTTTGGTATCAGGGTGATGCTGGCTTCATAGAAGGAGTTTGGTAGGATTCCTTCTTTTTCTATTTTACGGAAACGTTTAAGAAGCATTGGTGTTAGTTCTTCCATGAAGGTCTGGTAAAATTCGCCAGTGAATCCATCTGAGCCTGGACTTTTTTAGTTGGGAGGTTTTTTTTTTTTAATAACTGCTTGGATCACCATACTTGTTATAGGTCTATGTAGGTGATTAATCTCACCTTGATTTAATTTAGGTAGATCATATAAATCAAGGAAATCATCCATTTCTTTCAGATTTTCATATTTAGTGGAGTATATGTTCTTATAATATGTCCCTATGATTTTTTTTAATTTCTCTGGTATCTGTTGTGATAGTGTCTTTTTCATCTCTAATTTTATTCATTTGTGCCTCTTCTCTCTTTATTTTGGTCAGATTTGCTAAGGGTTTATCAATCTTGTTTATCCTTTCAAAGAACTTTGTTTTATTGATTCTTTGGATTTTGTTGTTGTTGTTTGTTTCTATTTCATTAATTTCTCCCTAATCTTTATTATTTCTTCCCATCTACTGATTTTTGGTTTGCCTTGTTCTTCTTTTTCCAAGGCTTTAAGGTAAAGCATTAGGTCGTTTACTTGAGACCTTTCTAATTTCTTAATATAGGCACTTAAGGCTATAAACTTCCCTCTTACGACTGCCTTCATTGTGTCCCAAAGGGTTTAGGAAGTTGTTTTCTCATTATCACTTGATTCTATGAATTTTTTGATTTCCTTCTTTTTTTTTTTTTTTTTTGATTTTTTGAGGTAGGGTCTCACTTTAGCTTAGGCTGACCTGGAATTCCCTGTGTAGTCTCCGGGTGGCCTCAAACTCATGGTGATCCTCCTACCTCTGCCTCCTGAGTGCTTGGATTAAAGGCGTGCGCCACCATACCCGGCTTGATTTCTTCATTGACCCATTCATCATTTAGTAGTGTATTGTTTAGTTTCCATGATTTTATGTATGCTCTATAGCTTTTCTTGCTATTGATTTGTAGTTTAATCCCATTGTTATCAGAGTACAAGGAATTATCTCAATTTTCCTGTTTGTTAAGATTCTATTTTTGTCCTAATATGTGGTCTGTTTCAGAGAATGTTCCATGTGCTGCTGAAAAGAATGTGTATTCTGCAGCATTTAGGTCAAATGTTCTGTTGACATCTGTTAGGACCATTTGTTCTATGATCTCATTTAATCCAGATGCATTTGTTCATTTTTTGCCAGGATGACCTGTCAATTGATGAGAGTGGGGTGTTGAGGTCACCCACTATAACTGTGTTTGGTATTATCTGTGACCTTACTTCTAAAAGCGTTTGTTTGATGAAATTGGGAGCCCCCATGCTAGGTGCATATATGTTTAAGATTGTAATGTCTGCCTGTTGGAGTGTGCCTTTAATCAATATAAAATGACCTTCCTTATCTTTCCTAATGTTGGTCTGAAGTCTACCCTGTCAGATACTAGGACAGTGAAACCTGCTTGTTTTCTAGGCCCATTTGCTTGAAACACCTTTTCCCAACCTTTCACCCTAAGACAGTGTCCATCTTTTGTGGAAAGGTGAGTTTCTTGAAGGCAACAAATTAAAGCAACACCTTTAACTGCTGAGCCATCTCTCCAGCCCTTGTAGCTGTTTTTTTTTTTTTTTTCATTATTATTAAGAATGAACTTTGTATGGACACATCGTGTTGGTACTATCATTTCTCTGCTCCCGCCTCCCATTCCATACAGCTGTTTTCAATGACAAAACAATAATAGGTAAATGCTCCCTAGGGGAATGCTTGGATATACAATGCAGCACTTACAGCAAATGTGATGCATCAACCGGCATTATAAAGTTGTTCAGACCATTTAAGTGGAGAGAGCTGTGTGGTTCTCTACAACAGCCAACGAGGCCCTGTGGGCCAAACCTGGCCTACTGGACCACAGCCATATCCATTCATTTCCAAACCATCTGTGGCTGCCTTTGGACTCTAATGGAGAGTTCAGTAGTTGGGGCTGAAATCATCTGCCCCCAAGGCTCACTATATCTCCTAGTTGATCCTTTACGGAAAATGTTTACCAATCCTAGTTATTTATCTATCTTATTTATTCGTTTGAGAGACTGAAAAAGAGGTAGAGAGAATTGGCCGCCAGGGTCTCCAGCCACTGCAGATGAACTACAGATGTGCCACCTTGTGCATCTGGCTAATGTGGGTCCTGGTTAGTTG
This sequence comes from Dipus sagitta, assembly GCA_036346955.1. Taxonomy (NCBI): domain Eukaryota; kingdom Metazoa; phylum Chordata; class Mammalia; order Rodentia; family Dipodidae; genus Dipus; species Dipus sagitta. The sequence continues at coordinate 26,378,103 of CM070790.1, read as the reverse complement.
ACCTGGGTCCTTCGCCTTTGCAGGCAAGGGCCTTAACCACTAAGCCATCTCTCCAGTCCCCTGCTCTATCCTATAATCCTGTCTGTGCTTTTTTTTAAGTACTAGTAAAAGATTGGTTTTTTTCTTTTTGAGGTAGGGTTTCACTCTAGCCCAGGCTGACCTGGAATTCACTATGTAGTCTCAGGGTGGCCTCGAAACTCACGGTGATCCTCCTACCTAGGCCTTCCAAGTGTTGGGATTAAAGGTGTGTGCCTCCATGCCTGGCTGTAAAAGATATTTTGTTTTGTTTTTCAAGGTAGGGTCTCGTTCTAGCTCAGGTCAACCTGGAATCCACTATGTAGTCTCAGGGTGGCCTTAAACTCACGGTGATCTTCCTACCTCTGCCTCCTAAGTGCTGGGATTAAAGGCGTGCACCACCATGACTGGCCAATAAAATAAATTAAAAAAAAATGGAATCGAAAGATTACTGGTAGAAAACCAACACACAAAAAAGTAGACACGCCTGCCTGATAAAGCTTTAGCATAAAAGAAATCCTAAACCAAGTTTCAGCAAAATAATTTTATTTCCTAACACATGGTAAACATATACATCCAGTATGTGCTCATCTTGTACACCTATTCACAGACAACTTCCAAATCACAACTGCTTAGATACTGAAGCACGATCTAAAAAAGTTCTTCGCTGAGACAGGAGAATTTGGAGATAACCTTCTGAGCATACGGATCTGTCTCAGCGGAATCGGATCTGGCCAGATGAGCGCCATCAAGGTGAAGCTGTGCGAAGCCACTACTCGTGCATCTACGACTCCCAGGACAGGGCCACACCACCAGCTTGCATGCCACACAGATCCCATCAGTTTTTCTGGTGATGGAACCATTTATCCACTGTGTCCAGAGAAAAGAGCAACAAATTAGAATCCCAGCTAAGCATCAATATCATCACCATCCAACAGAGAAGCTGGGACTGTGACTCTGGTCTAGTGCTCGCCCAACACAATGCTACGTGTGCTTTCACGGCTCTACCACAGGCGTCCCTAGAACAGACTCCTCTGCAGAGCCGCTCCACGGCAAGAGCTGAGAACGAGCCCAGCACTTTTCTCTGGGTTTCCTTACTCTCCATCTTCCTTTCTTTTTTCCTTTCATTCTTTCATTAAAAATATTTGCAAGCAGAGAGAGAGAAAGGGAACGCGAGGGCCTCTAGCTAGCCATGGCAAATGAATATGCCACTTTGTACATATGGCTTTATTGTGGGTACTGAGGAACTGAACTTGGGTCATTACAGGCAAGCACCTTAACCACTGAGCCATCTCTCCATCCCTCTTTTCTTTTTACAAAAACAAGCTTTATTTAATTCTGAATTCAGAATTTTTATCAACTATGACTAATATCTGCATCAGTATTCTCACTATTGAATCATTTCTTAATTTTATTTATTTATGGGGGGGGGGAGAATATGTGTGCATGTCCTCCAGCCACTGCAAACAAACTCCAGACACATGTGAAACCATGTGCACCTGGCTTACGTGGGTTCTGGAGAACTGAACCTGGGTCCTTAGACATCACAGGCAAGCACCGTAACCACTAAGCCATCTCTCCAGGTCCTCCTTTTTGAGACTAGGTCTGGCTATGTAGCTCAGGCTGGCCTTGAACTTGTGATCCTCCTGATTCAGCTGCCCGACTGCTGGGACTATAGGTATGTATCACCACACCTGTCACTTAAGAGAGCTTTCCTTATTTTTGGCAAGGTCCCTTCCACAGTGTCACAAGACATCCACAAGGAGTCTAAGGAACACAGGTCAACTGTTTAGAAATGGCTACCAGCACACATTTTAAATATTGTCACCACAAATAAATAAGAATGTGAGGTGACGGACTGGCTAACCAGATTTAAACTTTCTACATTATAGGGCTGGAGGGATGGCTTAGTGGCTAAGGCGTTTGCCTGCAAGGCCAAAGGACCCAGGTTCGATCCCCCAGGACACGTTAGCCAGATGCACAAGGGAGCACACGTCTGGAGTTCGTTTGCAGTGGCTGGAGGCCCTGGCATGCCCATTCTCCACCCCCTCTTTCTCTGTCAAATAAATAAAATAAGTAAAATACTTTTAAACTTTCTACATTATAAACTTGTAGGTCAAAGCATCACAGTGTACCCCATTAATATATAATTATTTGTATATATATGTACTTCAGTCTCCCAACATATATGTAATTTTAACGTAGTGGATGCAGATCTTACCATCTGATGGCAGTGCACAGGCAGACTCACATGGTGGTGGTAACTGAAAATGAAACAGTAAAATGTGTTAGGTTAATTCCAGAGGGAAAAAGCTAAAAGTAACAAAAATGGCAAAGATTCCAAACAGGAGATCAACCCAATTAATAGGATCTAAAAATTACTTACAATAATAATACAGGAGATGCTAACATGTTTAAGTCTCTTAAGGGCAGATGGCAGGATGTTTTTGAACCAAAGAATAAATACTGACATGTATATAACCATGATTCCCTACCCCTTTTTACTCCATCTTTGTTTATTTTTTTTAGGTTTTAAAATTTTTACATTTTATTTATTTATTTGAGAGAGAAAAAGATGGGGGCAGACAGAAAGACGAACAGAGAATGGGCACACCAGGACCTCCAGCCACTGGAAATGAACTCTGGACACATGCGCCACCTTGGCTTACGTGGGTCTTGGGGAATCGAACCTGGGTCCTTTGGCTTTGCAGGCAAGTGCCTTAACAATTAAGCCATCTCCCCAGCCCTTTTTAAAAGGATTTTTTTAAAGTTTTTTTTTCAATTTTTGATTTTATTTATTTATTTGAGACAGAGAGAGGGCAGACAGAAAGAGGAAGGAAGACATCTTTGTTTTTGAGACATGACCTCACACTGCAGGCCAGGTTGGCATCAAACTCAATTTTTCTGCCTCAGCCTCCTCAGAGTTGGGACTTTAGACCTGAGCTACCATCCTAATTTTGTTCTGCTCTTCATTGTAATGTCAGGGTTCATATGTAAGCAAACACGAACCTAAAGGACCTAGGTTCACATTAAGTTGTCCTTTTTCTGGAACTATGTATTCGTAGGATGGCCTCAAACTCATAGTGATCATCTCACCTCTGCTCCCAAGTGCTGGGATTAAAGGCCTGTGCCACCATGCCTGGCTACGATGTCCTTTCTGCATACTGCCCCATTTACAAGGCAGAAGAAAATCAAGATCATTTTTCTTTGATTTACCATTTACTAATGGATTGAATGAAAACGATTTGATGATGATCTAGTTCAGCCTTCTGCTAAGTCCAAATCAGGTAATTAAAATAACACGTAAGTAAAACTTGCTTTGATGGATTGTTTACTTTCTCATGTCTCTTGGAGTACTATATGTTATGGCGGCAACTGCACCCACATTTCCTAACTTCCTCAGTCCTTGCAGAACCAAGTCAAGTACCAGTAGGAATCTACTGCTTCTCAGGTGGACAGCCAGTGGGCTCCTGTGCTAGGCACTATGTTCTGGAATCACTGATTTTTACAAATAACACTAGTTTGCTCGCAGTCCAATGGCTGACCAGTGCCACGCCTCGCCTTCTTCCCTCAAGTCTACTGGTGCTTGTTTCAGCACTTCACTCAGTGAGGACACACGGGAGATTCTAGGCCCTTGCTGAAGGAAGTCCTCCTCTGCCCATGGAGCACCGCCGTTCTTATACGTACAGCATCAACAATGGCTCTGGCGGCGTCAGGGTCACACTTGAAGGGGCTCTCCGACACCGTGGTGTTCATGCTGTGCAATGAAACAAACACACTCAGAAGAAAACAGAACAAGGAAAACCTTCTCAACAGGTAACAGATAAACTGAAGATGGAGCTCATGAGACGAAGTCTGGTGTGGTTGAAAGCTTCTTGGCCTGTAACTTCACTTTCTAATTAGTTTGGAAGGTACAGATGTGCTTGCAGTTTGATTCTGTTCAAATATCTTAATGATGGTGCACATCTTTAATACCAGCAGTTGGGAGGTAGAGTTAGGAGGATCACCATGAGTTCGAGGCCAGCCTGAGACTACATAGTGAATTCCAGGTCAGCCTGGACTACAGTGAGACGCTACCTCAAAAAAAAAAAAAAAAAGAAAAAAGAAATGTCTTGCCAGGTATGGTTACGCACACCTTTAACCCCAGCACTTGGGAGGCAGAGGTAGGAGTATCACTGTCAGTTCAAGGCCAGCCTGAGACTACATGGTAATTCCAGGTCAGTGTGTACTAGAGTGAGACCCTACCTGGAAAAACCAAAACCACTAAAAATAAAATATATATAGATGGAACATTATATAATTGGGGACATGCTTACATTTTAAATTTGAAGCATAAAACAAGTTGTGCATATAACACCCTCATTTTTTAAAAAGTATTTTTGTACCCACCCTAAGGACTGATACAGACCAAGCTAAACTCGCCCCCAATATTAACAGAAGTCTTTGGAAAAGATGTGATTATAGGTCATTTCTTTTTTTCTGTCTCCCAAGTGCTTGGATTACAGACAAATGCCAATAGACCTAGCATGAACTCACTGTCTGGGGTTTTGCAGGCACACAATCTCGCCTCCAGAATGTGTTCCTGCATCTTCCTCTTGTTTACTTCACCGGCTAGTATTTCCATCACAGTAACAGTGACAGTTACGAGATCACAGCGCCATCGTCATAAACTCTTTGATACCAAGGAGGACGTCTAGTCGAGCACTTGCCTAAGTGCTCAAGGTCCTGGGTCTGATTCCTAGCAACACACACAAAACATGTGTTTGGAGGCCAGGTTATGGAACCAGTACCTGACTGGTTAAATTCAATCTCCTACATCTTTGTTACGTATTTGTCAAGAAGCATCTGCCAGGATGATCATTAGCTATTACTATTATTTTGAGAGCATGTCTTGTCCTGACTCCCGAGTTAAGATGCAGCAAGACTGGCTAGCCAGCAAGCTGCAGGGATCCTGCTGTCTCCACATTCCTGGCACTGAGACGAGAGGCGTGCTGCCATGTCTAGCTTTGACATGAGTGCTGGGGATGGAAACTGAGGTCCTCGGTGTTGTGCTGCAAACATTTTACCCACGAAGCCAGCCCCCTGGCACCAAACAGCCAAGGTTATTTTATTTATTTCTTCATTTTCTTTTTTGTTTTTTTGAGGTAGGGTCACACTCCAGTCCAGGCTGACCTGGAACTCACGCTGTAGTCTTAGGGTGGCCTTGAACTCATGGTGATCCTCCTACCTCTGCCTCCCGAGTGCTGGGAGTAAATCCAGGGTGCTTAATACATGCTGGTATAACATATTTCTGTCAGAATACCAGCCTGTGCACTCATGGTGCCTATTGTATTCTGAGTCCTCAGATGCCAGTGACTCATCCACAGTTCTGGCCTCACTGCTACCTTTGTGGGTTTCATCTGTACTTGCTTACAGAGTGTCTTATGAGGACTTTTAAGCTGTTTATATAGTCACCTTTCCATTCATTAAAGTCCTCATGAGCAAACCCAGTTCTTTGCTAAGTGGCTGTAAGAGCACATGCAGTGTCGCATGGTCACTGGGACCTCTGGTGTAAGGTGGCCTGCAATGGGTGTTCAACATGCAGAGGAGGGTTCACACTTACCAACTGATTCCTTTTCCATCCGTTTTCTTAGTCACTAAAGCCTTCCAATAGTCATGAGTACTTTTAATAATATCAATTGCAAAAGCCTGTAATTTAAAGAGATGGGCATTATTATAATGGCAGAAAGGTATTTTTTCTCCTATCATCAATGTTTCTCTCCAAAGCCTGATATTATGTTTCTTTTCAATCACTTCCCTTTGTTAAAAATGAAAGTGAATGTTTACAGAAAACACCCAGGGGCTGGGAAGATGGCTCATGGGTTAAAGGCATTTGCTTGCAAAGCCAATACCCAACTAAAGCTAGGCACAATGTAGCACATGCACTCCGTTTTAAAAAATATTTATTTGCAAGCAGAGAGAGAGAATGGGTGCTCCCTCTGGCCGCTGCACACATGACCCATCTTGTGCATCTGGCTCTATGTGGGTATTGGGGAATCAAACTTGGGTCAATAAGCTTTGTGGGCAAGTACCTTAACTGCTGAGCCATCTTTCCAGCCCAACTGGAAGGTTTTTTACACGGGCAAGAGGTCCTGGTGTGCCCATTCTTTCTCTCAAACAAAAACAACAACAAAACACCAAAACTTCTTTTTAGGTATTTCTTGTATATAAATCTTATCCCCCCCCCACTCCCTTTTTATAAATTTTTATTATATTTATTTTTTCAAGGTAAGGGCTCACTCGAGCCCACACTGACCTGGAAATCTGTAGTCCAAGGCTGGCTTCAAACTCACAGCAATTCTCCTACCTCTGCCTCCTGAATGCCGGGACTAAAGATGTGTGGCACCACATCTGGCATTTTTTTTTCGAGGCAGGGTCTCGCTCTAGCCTTGAACTCATGGTGATCCTCCCACTTCTGTCTCTAGAATGCTGGGATTAAAGGCATCACCACACCCAGCTCAAATTTTTATTTATTTGACGCCAGGTGTGGTGGTGCATGCCTTTAATCCCAGCAGGGAGGCAGAGGTAGGAGGATTGCCAAGAGTTCGAGGCCACCCCAAGACTCCATAGTGAATTCCAGGTCAGCCTGGGCTAGAGTGAAACCCTACCTCCGAAAACCAAAATAAATAAATAAATAAAAATAAAAAAACTCCAGACACACACACAACTTTGGGCGACTGGCTTTTGAGTAATTTTTTAGAAGGGAACAATATGGTTAAATTGTAAGTCTTAATACTAATTGCCCAAAGCTGCAGTTCTGAATGACACATTACCTTGTCTTTAAACTCTGCATTGAAAGCAAACTCATTTTCAGGTTTCCCGTCAGGAACCTTGTACCTTCTAAACCAGTCAACAGTAGCTTCTAGGTAACCAGGCTTCAGGCGCTTGACATCATTAATATCTAAAGGGAATAAGCACATTGTGTGATGCATGATTACGCATCAACAAAAAACATTAAGTATGTAGTTTGAAAGAGCTGGAGAAAAGATATCAAAAGGTTCTAGATAATATCAGGGCTGACCACCTTGTTAAGAACTCAAAAATACCAGCTAGTATCTCTGAAAAGCTGAGGTAAGAGTACAGATGGACAGGGTGTAACTGTCATTAGACAGAGGAAGTGATGGGGCCACATAACCAATGAATCAGTCTGGCAAGCATGGGTAGTTTCTAACGCAAAGTACCAGCTAAAAAAGGCAATTGAGCGTTGGAGAGATGCTCAGCAGTTAAGGTATTTGCTGTAAAGCCTAAGGAATGGAGTTCAATTCCCCAGTACCCATGTAAAGCCAGATGCACATGGTGGCACATGCATCTGGAGTGCATTTGAAGTGGCTAGAGGCCCTTGGTTTCCTGCCAGGAATAGATAAGATCCTATTGCTGAAGACTCCACATGACTGGGTGGCAAGGTCACTGAGAAATCAACTGGGGCTGAGCTAAAAACCTCCTCCACGTAGACCAGCTGACATAAAGCTGGAAAAGCATGCACTGCATGCAGCCTTATGGGAGACAGAAGCCATCAGGGGTAAAAACAGTGGACAGTAGAAGCCTTACGTTTGGCCAGCAAGGTCAAGTGACCAAACGGGTGCAATAGTGGCATGTCTGCTCTGGGGGAGACCAACTGCTCTCTAATTGGACTGGAGGCCCGCTCTATGGGAGGAAATACATGCCTGGTACTGAAAATCTAATCAAAAGCCGATGGTGGGGGAGGTCATGAAGCTTAGGAGTGTAATGCCTGCTCTTATCTGGCTAAATGCATATATTATGCTCATCAACTGCCCTTTAAGCACTTTACTTAACATTCATACCCATATATTAATGCTACAATCACTTTTGGTTAGAGAAGATTCTCTTTTCAGATGGTGGTGACCTTGGGATGACTCAGAGGGCACCACAGAACTCAGAAGTGACAGGGGACTGTTCAGCATTGAAATCTCTCTATCATACCTCCCAAGGCTCAGGGTCCATTGTGGAAGAGGTGGCAGAAATAATATAAGAGCCAATGGGAATTATCATGGTTTATTGTCTGTAAGAATGGGAGCTGTCAATTAAAAAAAAAAAAGACATCATTATAGAAGAGGGAATAGTAGGAAAGAAGAGAGAGCTCTGTGGAAGTGGGTGGGAAAGGGAAGATAAAGGAGGGTTGCAGGAGAGGATTGTGTACATTTTTAAAATAAAGTTCTAATTTTAATTAAAAAAAATAAAAGAATGGATCTCCCCCTGGAGCCTCTATAAATAGGACCCTGCTGACATTGATTTTCGAGACGAATTCAATCACTAGAAGGACTAGCTAGATCATTAACTCGAAACAGCGCTGACATAAAAATAGCTTGGATAGGACTTGATGGAGCTCACTGACAGAGCAGGCACTTAGTAAGTATAAGAATGTGTATTCAAGTGCCTGCACAAGTGATTAAACACAAATAGTCAAGATAAATTAGACAGAGCGAGCTTTTCTCAAGACTTCAAACAAATACAGCAACATCCCACACAGTTACGGTCAATCCACTGTTTAAGCTGGCTTGGGCTCTGTCTCTAAAACAAAAAGCTGTAAAATCTTCACGATCTTGGTCTAGACAATGTTTTTTATTTTTTTTATTGTGTGTGAGGGGAATAGAAGAGGCGTGCCAGGGCTACCTGCCACTGCAAACTCCAGATGCAAGCTCTACTTTTTGCATCTGGTCTTACATGGGCACTGGGGAACTTGAACCCAGGCCTTTTAGTTTTGCAAGCAAGTGCCTTAACCTCTGAGCAGCCTGGACTTTGTAAAACTAAATTATGTTTCAAACTGATGACTTTTATGGTATGTGAGTATCTTTAGGAGAAGGAGAATTTAGTTAGGCAGTTGAGCACTAGAAAAACTATGCCATGGTCAAGGGTGCTGCTCTCAGCTCGAGCTGACCGTCCCGTCAGAGGTTAAGTCGGCTGGGGCTCAGTGTCATGATCAGTGACTCTGAGCCTTTCCTTACCATTGTAATTGGCGGCGTCAGGGTCGTCCACGTTGATGGCAATGACTTTCCAGTCGGTCTCGCCTTCATCAATCATGGCCAGGATGCCGAGAACCTTCACCCGGATTATTTCCCCTCTTGCACATACCTGAGAACCAACCACCACAGTCAGGACAAATCTGTGACTGGAGCTTTGAAAAAAGTTTATTTGGTGGATAAAAAGAAATTTCTCATTTATCGTTCTTAGATGCCTAATTCTTCCATTTACTTGACCATTGTTTCTTGAGTCAAGTTTTTCTTTTGTCTCTCCAGCCCCTATGTGTGTGTTTTGAGACAGGGTCTTCCTATGTAGCTGAAGTTGGCCTGAAAATTGCTAGGTAGCCCAGGCTGGCCTCAAGTTTGAGATTCCCCTGCTGTAGCCTTCAAAGCACTGGGATTATAGATGTCTGGCACTATGCCCAACTCCTGAAGCAAATTTTCAAAAGCTAGACAAATGAAATCGCCAATGGTCATATTTAGGTTGAAAAAACAGGATATATAGAACCAGTAATAAAAGTCATAAGAAAACAGCAGTATAGCTGAGGATACTTAATAATTTTCACATTACCTTTCATTGTGAATAATTAAATCTCTACTGTTTCAGATATAATCTTTTTATTTATTTTGTTTTTTTGAGGTAGGATCTTGCTATAGCACAGGCTTACCTGGAATTCATTATGGACTATCAGGCTGGCCTCGAACTCACAGTGATCCTACCTCTGCCTCCCCAGCACTGGGACTAAAGGTGTGCGTGTGCGCCACTGCCACCACGCCTGGCCAGGCGATCCTTAACATGCTTTATCTTCCACCGAGTTAAGCCAGTCATAAAGCATGTCATCAAAACTTCAGTGGAGGGCTGGCATGCAGCTCACTACGTGCAGCATTTGCCTAACATGCATGATGCCCTGGGCTCATCTCCAGCACTGTGTCAAAGCCTGTAATCCCAGGAGGTAGAGAAGGGTCAGCCCACAGGCACAGAGTATGTTCAAAGCCATCCTGGAGTACATGAGAGCCTGTCTCAAAAAACACAACTTGTACCAGCGCTAGAGCAAGTCTGCTTGAGCAGGAGTATCACCAAGGCCTCCAGCTGACGGACTACTTGGCTTGAGCGGACTCACTGGTCACTGCAGACCCTTCAGCAGTGTGCCGTGACCACATGAAATGTACCTCCTTCCCGTGGACTGAGCCTCTGTCCCGAGGCAGTTGAGCACGCGTGGCTCTACTCACACGGTCAGCTCATGTTCATACGCATTTTTCCAGAGTAGGTTCAAAACTGACAATATATGAATGCCTAAACAAAACGTAAGCCTTCTTCACCCCTCAAAGATATTATTTCACTAATATTCGTGGAAGTATGAATGTTGGTACAATTCACTAATTTCATCCTGACAGAAAAAAAAAAGTCAGATTTCATTACCTTACTTCCAATTTCACAAACATCAATGGGGTCATTGTCACCACAACAGCCAGTATGTTTGTCACTATGTCCTGGATCTTCCCATGTCTAAAAACAATAGTAAGAGTTAGAGTACACAATTCCCGTGTGTGCTGTTGACAAAGACCTGGCTGACACTATCAGACAACATCCATGAGTCCTTCTGAAAAAATATGAAGCCTAGAGCTACACAGTGAGTTCCAGGTCAGATTGAGGTAGAATGAGAATAGAGGGTGAGGGTAGAAAAAAGAATTTGACAATTCTCACTTAAGAATTTTAACTACATACAATAATTCCAGTCAAATGCTGGAGCTTCTACTAAGCTAACCTAAATGTGGCCTTTAAACCAGGCAACGCTCTTGTTCAGAACACTCACGCGCTGCTTCAGGCGTGGAGGCGCCCACCTCTAACTCTAGTCCCCAGGAGGCCGAGGTGGAGGAGCGCAGGCTCAGAGCTCTCCCCAAGACCCCACCTTGGAAAGCTAGGGGCTGGGGAGGGAGCTCAGTGCCAGGTGCTGGCTTAGCATGCATAAGGCCTTTGGCTGAAGCCCGGCACTGCAGCAAGAAAGAGAACGCTTTGACTAACTAAGGCACTCACTGATTTAGAGTCTCTTCATAACTAATTTCTGAAATACAAACGGGGAGGCAGCAATACTGGCTAGAAATTAATTTTCTTTTTGTTTTTCAAAGAAGGATCTTGCTTTAGCCCAGGCTGACCTGGAATTGACTATGTAGTCTTATGTTGGTCTTGAACTCATGGAGATCCTCTGACCTTTGTTTCCCAAGAGCTGGGATTGAAGGCGTGTGCCACTACGCCTGGTGAAATCAATGTTTTTAACCACTAACACTTAGTAGACTTACTTAGTAGACTTGCCACTCAATCTTTATTTAGTGAGGGCTGGAGAGATGGCTTAGCAGTTAAAAGTGTTTGCCTGCAAAGCCAAAGGACCCAGTTTGATTCCCTAGTACCCATGTCAGCCAGATGCACAAGGTGGTGCATGAGTCTGGAGTTTGTTTACAGTGGCTGAAGGCCCTGGCACACCCATTCTCACTGGTTCTCTCATCTGCTTCTCTCTCTCTCTCAAATTAAATTAAATTAAAAAAAAAAATCTTTAGTGGAAGAATGTATAGAGCTTACAACCAGTTCACAGATGCCAGGCATAGTGGCACACATCTTTAATCCTAGCATTTGGGAGGCAGAGGTAGAAAGATTATCATGAGTTGCCATGAATTCTGTAGTCCCAGGCCAGCCTGGGCTACAGTGAAACCCTATCTGGAAAAACAAAAACAGGGGCTGGGAGATGGCTTAAAGGTTAAGACACTCGCCTGAGAAGCCTAATGACCCAGGCTCGATTCCCCAGTACCCATGAAAGACATGCACAAGGAGGCACCTGCATCTGGAGTCAGTTTGCAGTGGCTGGAGACCCTGGTGTGCCCATTCTCTCTCCTCTATGTGCCTCTTTCTCAAATAAACAAAATATTAAAAACAAAACAACCAGTCCACAGATAAACATTTCAGAAAAGAATTTTCAAATGTGAGTTTACACATCGTCAAGATTTTCCTTTCATTTAATTTTCAAAGAGTTACTCAAGGAAGTGTTACACTGCTTAAAATAAAAATTATCCTATGTTTTTCAAGTCTACTACAAAATTTTCTATACGTGTTTGAATCTTTTTACCAAGAGCAGTAAAATTATTTATTTATTTGAGAGAGAAAGAAAGAAAGAGGTGGACAGAGACAGACAGACAGACAGATAGATAGAAAATAGGCATGCCAGGGCCTCTAACTACTGCAAAGGAACTCCAGACACATGTGTCATTCTGTTCATCTGGCTTTACATGAGTACTCGGGAATTGAACCCAGGTCCTTAAAATTTACAAGCAAGCTCCTTAACCACTGAATTCTCTCCAGCCCAGTATGCTAATTTTTAAAAGTAAGCTTAAAAAGGAACATTTCAGCACATGTGGCAACATACCTGAGGGATGGCACCGTAGTTCCAGATATACCCTTTGTAAGGGAACAGATTTGCAACGTAACGGAGCTTTCCTTTTTTCACATCTTGCTTAATTGGATTCAGAGGGTCCTTTGTAGCAATCTGAAATAAAATGTCAAATGGCTATAGATTTGGAAGTCAAACAATATTGGGGCATGGTATATGGGTACCCTAGTTCTGCTGTAATGATTAACTTCATCTTTAATGTTTTCATAGCTGAACTAAAGTGTCTATAGTCAGCCATGAAGCAGAAAGTGCAGAAAGTGTAACTGCATACAGAAGCCCTTAGGAAGGGGGAAAAATACACTTACAATTCCAGGAAGTAAAATTAGCTGAAATAAACTATAATGTTAAAGAAATCAAAATACTAAGGCTTTTTTTTTTTTTAAAGGTAGGTCTCACTCTAGCCCAGGCTGGCCTGGAATTCACTCTGTAATCTCAGACTGCCTCAAACTCACAGCGATCCTTCTACCTCTGCGTCCCTAGTACTGGGATTAGAGGTGTGTGCCACACACCTGGCTTAAAATACTGTTTCACGAAAAGAGCAAAATAAATATTATCCAACTTCAGTTTTCAGTTAAAACATTTAGAATTATTCAAGTATCTGAGAATACACTGCATGCAGATATGATCAGTATAAAAATTTAAATTGGCACAAAATATGAAACATTTCGAAATATGAAATATGAGTATCACTAAAAAAGGGACAACTATGTCAAGGTCATCAGAAAGAAATAAACACAACAAAACTTTCAAAGAGACTGTACAGTTGGGATGGCTAAAGAAGAGTCCAGGATGGATCTGCAGCAAGAGGAGACCTGGCTCTATAATCCCAGCACTCAGGAGGCCAAGGCAGTGAACTGAAAAGAGTTGAACGCCAACCCGGGATACAGGGAAGCCTTGTCTCAAGAACAGGAAGCACAGCACTCGGGAGGCAGAGGTAGGGGGATTGCTGTGAGTTCGAGGCCACCCTGAGACTATAGAGTGAATTCCAGGTCAGCCTGGGCTACAGTGAGACCCTATCTCGAAAAACCAAAAGAAAAAAAAAAAGAAGAAGAGGAAAGCAAAAGTGAAGAATAGGAGAAGAAAGGCCCCGCTAGGCTTTGGGGCCTCCAGAAGGAAAGGCGTGGGGAGAAGCACACCATCACATAAGGGCCTGAGCCCAGATGGCACAGGGAAGGCTGGCAGGCAGTGGGAGATGGAAGTGGGCAGCAGACCGTGAGCAGACCTTAGGTCTACATGTTCACAGTCTTTGAGCACATCAGCGAGGCTGGACCAGACAACCGTGCGCAGTCTGGTGACCCCTCTTACCTCCATCTTTGCGTTTGACCAGCGTGGGACTTCGACCACCATGTGGAACACGTCCTGGAAGACAAGGAAGGGGAGGCACACAGAAACTAGCTTCCCTGATGTCAAGATGGTCACGCCCTTCCCCAAAGGAAAGTGTGCATTCCGCCAGACCTTTGTTCTAACATCCCAGACAACTCCCTATGTGTGCACAGTGTGATCACATTTACCCGTCTCCTCTCTTATTCCCCTCCACTGAACCCCCTCTTCTTTCCTATTTGCTTTCATGTGTTTGTTTTTAATTTTAAATTTATTATTTATTTGAGAAAGGGAAGGAGGGAGGGAGAGAATGAATGGGCACAGCGGGGCCTCTAGCCACTGCAAACTCCAGACGCATGTACCACCTTTTGCACCTGGCTTATGTGGGTACTGGGGAATCAAACTTGGGTCATTAGGTTTTGCCAGCAAGCGTCTTAACTACTAAGCCATCTCCTCAGCCCTTGCTTGTTTTTTTGTGACCCACTGAGGTTTTGTGCCTAAGCATGGGTGGAGAGGTTATCCACTGGAGTACAGACAACTTATCAGTGAGTACACCACTTAAAACTTGACCCCCTCCCCCAGCAACCATAACCGGCAACAGCTCCTCCGGGAGGAGTGGGGTCTCATGAGCCCTCCATGCATTCAAGGGCTTAATCTTGTGCAAAATGCTCACAGCAGATGTAGTTTATGAGTATAATGGTATGGTGGTGCATGTCACCATGGGATTCAAACCCAGGGGTTCAAGGTTATCCTGTGTTACACAGGAAGTTTGAAGCCAGAGCAGGCTATACAAAACAAAACAAAACAAAAAACCATACAGGGCTGGGCATGGTGGCGCACGCCTTTAATTCCAGCACTCGGGAGGCAGAGGTAGGAGGATCGCCATGAGTTTGAGGCCACCCTGAGACTACATAGTGAATTCCAGGTCAGCCTGGGCTAGAGTGAGACCCTACCTCAAAAAAAAAAAAAAAAAAAAAAGTGGGCTGGAGTGATGGCTCAGCAGTAAGGTGCTTGTCTGTGAAGCCTAAGGACCCATGTTTGACTCCCAATATCCCACTAAGCCAGAAGCACAAGGTGATGCACACAAGGTGGCACATGTGCACAAGGTCATACACGTGTGCAGTTCTATTACAGTGGCTGGAGGCCCTGGTGCACCAATTCTCTCCCCCTCTCATTTTCGCTCATTTTCATAAAAAAGAAAAAAAAGCAGCCAATCTGTTGGGCATGCTTCAAAAACAAACAAACAAACAAACAAACAAATATATATATATATATGAACAGAAAGGACTGATAACAAGCTAGGCAGCTGGGTGTGGCAGATACCTATACTCCAGGTATAATCCAAGTACTCTGGGGGGCTGAGGTAGATTTTGAATTTATTCCAGGTCAGCCTGGGCTAAAGTGAGACCCCACAAAACCAAAACAAAACCTAGTTTTCAGCAGCAGTATCCTAGGGGTTCACAAGATGGCGCTGTTGCCCACACTGAAGATTGACAGGGAAATAAAAGAGGTCTGACAGAGATGGCCAGGTGGTTAAGGCACTCGTCTACAAATCCTAAGGACACAGGTTCTATTCCCCAGTACCCATCCCCTTTCCCCCTCCCTCCAATAAATAAAATATTAAAAAAATATATCAAGGAGGGAGGAGGAGGCAGGAGATCAGGAGTTCAAGGCCAGCAGTGAATTTCAGGTCAGTCTAGGCTAGAGTGAGACTCTACCTTGGGGGAAAAAAAAGGAAAAACAAGGTTGGAGATGTAGCTCAGCTGGTGGAGTGCCTGCCTAGATGCCCTGGGTTTGTTGCTCAGTACTGGATGACAACTGAACAATTGGGCAGGTGGTATACATGTGTAATCCCAGTACTAGGCATATGGAGATAAAAGATCAGTTTGAGATCAGTCTAGGCTACATGAGACCCTAGCTCAGTGGTTAAAGGTACTTTCTTGCAAAGCCTGGTCAGGGCCCGGGTTCAATTCCCCAGTATCCACAAGAAGCCAGATGCACAAAGTGGCACATGTATGTGTGGATCATTTGCAAGTGGCAAGAGGCCTTGGCATGCCCATTCTCTCTCTGGTTTATTTTTGTTTTTAAGAACTTGGGGGCTGGAGAGTGGTTAAGGCACTTGCCTGCAGAGCCGAAGGACCCAGATTTGGTTCCCCAGGACCCAGTGAGCCAGATGCACAAGGTGGTGCATGCGTCTGGAGTTTGTTTGCTGTGGCTGGAGGCCCGGGTGCACCCATTCTCCCTCTCTCACTCAAATAATAAAGTAAATAAAATATTTTTTAAAAAGTCGGGTGTGGTGGCACACACCTTTAATCCCAACACTCACAGAGGTAGGAGGACTGCTGTGGGTTCAAGGGCAGCTTGGGACTACAGAGTAATACCCTATGTCCAAAACAAAACAAATAACTCAACCCTAACGTCCTCCTGGCCTCTCAGGAAGGAATCACGTGCAGGGCCCCGGATCTGACCCTGTGGAGTGCAGCTGCCATAAGAACCGGTGCTTGAGGCAGCAGCGCGCAGTACAGAGAGCAAGCAAACGCCTCCGACCGCCCAGCCCCCTACAAGACCCACGGCCACAGCGAAACGTGAGCCAGGGTGCTTTAAGATGTCCCCTCAGTTTCCTATTCTGGAGTGTCCTGAAGCATCTTTATGAGTAGGAGCCATGACTAAGATCAACCTGGCCCTTCACTCGAGAACTGTCCAATTACAAACACCCAACTACGTGTCAAGCAGTTTCCTTCCTCAGCATACCTGTACGCAATGGGACCTTCTTATTCAGGCTTTCCTGTAAGACACTTCAGGTATGATGTACACATTCCACAAATAGATAATTCAACCCAACCAAAGGAGACCAGATTAAGAGATGGGAAGGATTTAGCAATTCACACTAATGTCTAAGAAATCAGATGGAACACAATGGAGTTCCGGAGTCAATACAATCCGGAGACTCTGTAGGAGGATGTTCACATGGACTGTGTGTGGACACTGAGCTCAGAAAGGCCTATAAGCTATGCTGCCTTTCAAAAGATTAATAAAAGATTATTTGCACATGTGGGTGTGTATGGGCACACCAAAATCCTGGGCTGCTGAGCCACCTCCCCAGGTCTAAATATGCATAGCTACTTTTTTTTTTTTAGGTTTCATGATCTCACTCTAGCCCAGGCTGACCTGGAATTCAAATGTAATCTCAGGGTGGCCTTGAACTCACAGCGATCCTCCTACGTCTGCCTGCCAAGTGCTGGGATTAAAGGCGTGTGCCACCACACCTGGCCAGAGCTGTTTTTTTAAACATGATTACTTAGAAGTTGTAAAAGTATGGGCTGGGATATGGCCCAGTGGTAGAACATTTGTCTAACATGCATGAGGCCCTGGGTTTGATTTTCAGTACTTGTGGGAATCACCCACCACCCAAAAGGAGCATGAAAGAAAGTAGACTTTCTTTTTCCCAGGAAAGCAAAGATTCTAAACCTGCCAATCTGTGCTAAGATTAGATCTTTTCAGTTCACTGGTGTGTATCGAAACAGTCAGTTCTTTTTAGAAGTCTGTGTACTTACTTGTATTAACACTTTTTGCAAATTCTATCTACTAGCCTATTAAAGTACTGAATTTTCTTGTATTCATTGAATAATCTAGTGTGTTTTTTACTATTTAGCAAACTTCCCACAGTCAAAATTCTGTGCTGGCTACCGGCTTATTTTAAAACCACTAATGAAGTATGAAGATTTTAGTTCCAAATGTGCATACAGAGAAGACCAATGTGGTTCCCCACGGCCCCCCCCCAAACAGGGTAGCTTAAAAATCTCTCCCTCTATTCCTTCTCTAACTTACAGTTGCTTCTTTAACCCAATAATATGCTTGAAAACTCACTTACTTACTCAACGAAACTTTGCAAAATGAGGCATTTTAAGCACTTGTTGAAAGATACAAGAAAATCTGTACAACTAGCCAATGTGAACAAAGACCACGCTCAAAAGACAGGGATTTCTTACCTTATCTGCATAAATTGGGATATCATGAAATGGAGAAATATATTGCCCCTTTTCATTTTCTGCAAAATAAATTAGAAAAGCTACTGTGACTAATTATATTTCCAAATACCTTAAAGTATACTTTTTTTTTTGTTTTTTCCAGGTAGGGTCTCGCTCTAGCCCAGGCTGACCTGGAATTCACTACGTAGTCTCAGGGTGGCTACAAACTCATGGCGATCCTCCTACCTCTGCCTCCCAAGTGCTTGCGGTTAAAGGTGTACGCCACCACGCCCAGCTGAAGTATACATTTTTTAAATTTTTAAATTTTTATTTATTTATTTGACAGAAAGAAGCGGGGGTAGAATGGGTGTGCCAGGGCCTCCAGCTACTGCAAACAAACTCCAGACACATGTGCCACCATGTGCATGTGGCTTATGTGGGCCCTGGGACATCGAATCTGGGTCCCTTTGACTTTGCAGGCAAATACCTTAACTACTAAGCCATCTCTCCAGCCCTGAAGTATACATTTTTTTTAATACCAAGATTATATTCCCAAGAAAGCAAACCAAAGGGCTAGAGGTATAGCTCTGTGGACAGCCCTCATTTAGCATGAGCATGGAACTAGATTTAACCTAGTAGCAGAGGAGAAGCAGTGGGTGTGGGAGGAACACCACCCCTCCAACAAGTGTAGTGGCACATGCCTTTCTGACACCTGGGAGGTAGGGCTGGTGGAAGCAAGAGGATCAACCCAAGGTGCTAAGAGTCCACACAGAGAGTTAGGGGCCAACCTGGTCTACATGACACTCTGTCTCAAAATGTCAAAAAAGCAAACAAAAAAAATGGTTGCAGCCAGGAGCGGTGGCACACACCTTTAATCCCAGCACTGGGGAGGCAGAGGTAGGAGGATCGCCCTGAGTTGTTGGCCACCCTGAGACTACATAGTGAATTCCAGGTCAGCCTGAGCTAGAGTGAGACCCTACCTTGAAAAACAAAAACAAAAACAAAAAAAAACAAAAACAAAACAAACAAACAAACAAACAAAACCAAAATTGGTTGCATATTTTGCCTTTCCTGTCCTTTTCCAACACCAAGTTTCCATCCTATGCACTCTGAAGGCATGCAGCAGGTATTAATCCCTGTTCTGAGACCTTATCCTGAGCCCAGCAGGGCTTAGTATGCAAAAGGTGATCAAATTGCTTTTGACTTATCTTATTTCAGTTAACTATTTACAGAAAAAAAATTTTTTGAAATGCCTACAGAGAAAGGAGACCAACTTGCTATATTAGAAACCCAGGAAGTGATACTTCATATAAACAGACATGATTTCCCTTAAGAATAGTCAGGTTGCAGGCTGGAGAGATGGCTCAACAGTTCAGGTGCTTGCCAGCAAAGCCTAATGATCTGGGTTCGATTTCCCAGGACCCACATAAAGCTAGATGCACGAAGAGGCTCATCTATGTGGAGTTCATTTGCAGTGGCTGGAGGCATGTGCTCTCTCTCTCTCTCAACTTGGAATTAAAAAAAACAAACACTATTGGGCACGGTGGCACATGCTTTTAATCCTAGAATTTAGGAGGCAGAGGTAGGAAGACTACCATGAGCTCGAGGCCAGCCTAAACATACACAGTGAATTCCAGACCAGCTTGGGCTAGAGCAAGACTCTACCTCAAAAAACAACAAAATGAAATTTTAGGGCTGGGGAGATGGCTCAGCAGTTAAATAAAGTTGCTTGTTCGCAAAGGTGTCAACCCTGGTTCAAATCCCC
The DNA here is from genome assembly GCA_036346955.1 of Dipus sagitta. Taxonomy (NCBI): domain Eukaryota; kingdom Metazoa; phylum Chordata; class Mammalia; order Rodentia; family Dipodidae; genus Dipus; species Dipus sagitta. The sequence continues at coordinate 26,358,581 of CM070790.1, read as the reverse complement.
AGAACTGTGAAAGCCAGATGCAAAAAGTGGTCCTTGCATCCAGAGTTCATGTGCGGCAGCAAGAGGCCCTCAACTGCCCATACTCTCTCCCTCTCCCCACCTGGCACACCTATCACACTCTCTCTACACCTTCCTAAAATATTAAAAAAAAAAAAAAACAACCAAAAAACAAGTAACTTTAGATTGGCATGGTGGTACACATTTGTAATCACTTGCGAGGTGGAGGCAGAAGGGTCTCAAATGTAATGGGAGCACAGGGTTAAGAAGCACTTAGAATCACATAGTTGGTTCAAATTATTGGTATTTCTTATTTATTTATTTATGGGGGGGGCGTAGATAGAATGGGGGAGCCAGGGCCTCTAGCCACTGCAAAGGACTCCATACGTATGTGCCACCATGTGCATCTGGCTTATATGGGTTCTGGGCAGACAAACCTGGGTCCTTAGGCTTCGTAGACAAGGGCCTTAACTGCTAAGCCATCTCTCCAGCCCCTAATTATTGGTATTTAAAAAAATATTATTTATTTACTTATTTGACAGATAAAGAGGGGGACAGAGAGAGAAAATGGGCGTGTCAGGTCCTCCAGCCACAGCAAACTCCAGATGCGTGGGCCCCCTTGTGCAACTGGCTAATGTGGGTCCTGGGGAATGGAACCTGGGTCCTTTGGCTTTGCAGGCAAGCGCCTTAACTGCTAAGCTGTCCCTCCAGCCCTTATTGGTATTTCTTAAGTACCATTTGATAGTTACTTTAGCTTAGGCCAAACTGAAAGAGTGGCTTTGGTTCCCACTAACAGACCTCAAATATTGCCAGTACATCATCTACGTAAAAACAGTGTGTTTGTTCTCATGTAACTGGAAGACAATTCCCAGAAAACCACCAGCCTTCAAACCAGTCACTTTTTAAGGCCACTTACAGGGGAAGATCTGGAGTCAACCCTATTTCCAGAAAAGCAGCACAGGCAGAAGTTCCTACCCTGTCCTTTATTTCTTAATTCTGAAAGGGAAGTCAACCGGGGAGTCCCACCCTTCCTGGATTTCACCTGGTGACTTAAGCTTTGGTTAGATGGGTAAACTTTCGATATCACTTTCTTTTTCCTTCCAAACCAGGCTGGGTCTAGGCGAGGCACTTTGTTTATTCTTTCCTTGTTCCCAATCCATCCCCTCTCCTCCCTGGTCTTCCTTCTTCCAAGTAACAGACTTCGCTGCATCTTCCCAATAAACTGTAATGAGGTCGTTCGAACAGAGGGGCCTTTTGATGTCACATTTCCAAGGCCTCTGGTACCCACATTAATCTTTCCTAGTAGCTGGGGATGAGAGGATAAAAGACAACCCTCAGGGAGGTTTTGCCTGGACCCACAAGGGGTCCTGGGTGCGCCAAGGAAGCCTGCAGCCTCCTGATTTCTTTGCAAGACTTGGGGCCGGACTCTGCCCTTGCATCAGGATAAAAATAAACCAACCAACAAACAAACACACAAACACACTTGGCATCTCTCAGTCCTGCTCCTCAGCTGACGTCACTTGGGTGACTGCAGAAAGCTGTTTCGTAATGAGCGCTCCCAGCACCGGCGCTACGAGACGACCTGGAGGATGATGGCTTCACTCCCTGGAGGAGGGGTCCAGCGTGATCTGGGCCTCAGTTTCCCCACAGGCAGAGCGAGGGGGGAGGGCCTGACCTCGCTGGGCGCGGACACCCCGGACTAAAGCGATGGAATTAAGGTCTTTGGGGGAAGTGGCCGCCCTCCCGCTCCCCTGTTCTCTCTGGACCAGCAATCCTCTTACAGGGATGGTCTGACCTCCGGGGACCTTCCTGGGGGGGCGCGTGGGCTTCCTTTCCCATCACCCCCCCGCCGGAGAGGGACACCCGGGGCTCCCCAGGTTCGGATCCCACGGGCGGCCCGGGGGTCGTGAAGGACAGACAAGCACCGCTCTTCGGCGCAGGGACGACGATGTCGGGACCGAGCCGCCCGCGGGGAGACGGAAGCCCGCGCTCCCTCCCTGCCCGCAAGGGCCGAGGGGCGCCCCCGAGCCAGGACCGCCGCGGCAAGCGAGGCCCCGCAATGAATGGACGAGCCCGACGAGGCGACGCCACGGGCCTCCGACACTCACTGAGAAACACTCGGTACTCGAGGGTGAAGGGCGTGGCGCGCTCCTCGCTGCTGAAGCCGCTCATGGTGCCCGACAACCAGCCAACGCCACCGCCGCCGCCGCCGAGACACCGACCGGCCCCGCACGCGGCGCCCGCCGACAAGGAGACAGCGCCCGCGCCTGCGCACCGCGAGCCGGACGCCGCGCGCACCCGGCCGCGCCTTTAACGCGCTCCGCTCCGCCCGCCCCGCCCGCCCGCGCAGGCGCACTGCGCCCGGCGCTCCGCCCTCCCGCCCCGCCCCTCCCTAAGGACCGCCCGCTGGCCGAGCGCCTAGGCCACGTGGCCGGTGCCGCGCTTCTGACTCTGTCCTGGCTACGCTGTCCGTGGGCTTTGGCGGGGGAGGTGGGGGGGGGGCAGCGTAGACACCCCAACACACACACACACACCCCTCCAGCCTGGCACACAGGAAGCTCTCCTTGGACTCTCGCACGCCTCCTCTTAGAGCAATTCCGTATCTCGGAGGCGTTCCCGAAGTCACCAGCTTGCCGTCCTAGCCCTGCTGGCCAAGGCTTAGTTAAGGGTGAGCGTTTGTTTCTGATACGTTTCAGCAGAAGTTGAGGCCTATGATGGACACCCTCTGATAGCTCTACCAGCAAAGGACTGTGTTGTTTTTTTTTTTCCCACCACCACGCCCCCCCCCCGCCACACTTTATTTTATTATTTTTGTTTTGTGTTTTCGAGGTAGGGTCTCACTCTAGCCCACGCTGACCTGGAATTCACTAGGTAGTCTCAGGCTGATCTTGAACTCACGGCGATCCTCCTACCTCTGCCTCCTCCCTTGTGCATGTGCCACCACGCCTGGCTTGCCTCCCCTCGCATCTAACGCTCCCCAAAATAAACCTCATCATTTACCTTTCTCTGAGTCCGCCTTTTCAGTAGTTTGCTAATGTGGGTAAGAACTTGAGAGGAGCTAGCATGGAGTTCTGATCCCGCACAGCGCTCTCTCTGCCATCAATACTGGCTCTTCCACTGGCTAGTGTAGGATATGGGGCAGAGCTAACCTTCCTGATTCAGTTTCTCAGCTGGGAATTGGACACACTAATAATCACTTTAAAAAATATTTTATTTATTTGAGGGAAAGAAAGAGGCAGATATATATAGAGAGAGGATGGGCACGCCAGGGTCTCTGGCCATTGCAAACAAACTGCAGACACATGTGCCACCTTGTGCATCCGGTTTCATGTGGATAGGGGGGAATCGAACCTGGTCCTTTGGCTTTGCAGGCAAGCAGCTTGACCACTATACCATCTCTGCAGCCTTAATAATCACTATTTTATGGATTGTTGGGATGACTAGCCTTGGAACAGAGCCCGGCTTTTTGTCAGCAGTGAGGAAGTGTAATTTGTTATTCCGGCCCCAGATGAGGATTAGTTTTTGCCTGTCTCCTTACCAACGCACCCCACATCCTCTGGGACTTTAGACAGAAGCACCCAGAAGGTCCAGACATGAGCTCAGAGCCCCTGGAGGACGTTTGTTTTTGAGAAAAAACTCCTCTGAACTCGTTTCTCTACTTCTCTTTCACCACCTCAGACCAGACCTCCAACCCCTCCCCCTGCAAGCCAAAGTCTTATGTGACAGATAGTGTGAATCACTTACTCCCCCAATCCTACATGATATATATGTGTGTGTGTGTGTGTGTATACATACATACATATATATATATATATATATATGTTCAAAATTCTAATTATAAGCAAGGGGTGGTGACTCATGCCCATAATCCAGCATGGCTGAGGCAGAAGGATTGCCAAAAGTTCCAAGGTCAGCATGGCCTGAGCTACAGAGTCTGAAAAACAAAGGGGGAAAAGCCCGGTGTAGTGATGCCCACCTTTAAGGTGGAGTTCCAGGCCAGCCTGACACTACATAGTGAATTCCATGTCAGCCAGGGCTTCAGGGAGACCCTATCTCGAAAAAACACCCCCCCCAACACCAAAAAAGGGAAAAGGTTAAATTTCTATTTAATATCCCTCTCTGTGTATCCACCCAAGTCTTATCCTGCTGACACCCATTAATTTTCAGAAGGCTGTGATGCACTGACCTTTTGAACACAATGCCACACTGTTTTACAACGCGAGGGCCAAAGAAGAATAATAGTGGAGCAATCGTGTAGCCGGGAACACAATGTGGGCATACACATGAAAATCTCTACAGAGCGAAAATAAGAGATCATAGGAATACGTTTGGGATAGTTTAAGGGGAGGCCACCTTTGAATTTTTTTCCTGTCTTTGAGCAGATGGAACCAATTTTCTTGGAAAAACCCAGGATCTCATCTCTTAAGTGACTTATGAGCAGACAAAAATGATGCAATAGAAATAGCTCCATGCACTTTCTCTTCTGCTTCCTGCCAGCTCAGAGCGAGATAATAAAGTCTCCCTGACCTCTGGACTTGCACTCTGCCTCCCATTAAATGGAACACGTTCCGAGGGCCAATCAGGATCTGCTCCAATAAAACACCCAGCCTTGCTGCATTGTAACTTTCCCTGGCAGGCAAGGGTAGTGAGCTCCGTAGGCCCAGAGGACCTTGTTCAGCGGGGCTTGGTGGCACACATCTCTAATCCCAGCATTTGGGAGGCTGAGAAGAGGGTCACAAGTTCCAGGATAGCTGGGGCTACATTGTCTCACAAAGCTAGAGTGGTGATGGAGCTCAAGTTGGTAGAGTGCCTGCCTGGCATACAAGAATCCCTGGGTTCAATCCTTGGCCCGGTGTAAACCTGGAATGTGATGCGTGCAAGAACCTTTGCTGAACTAGTGGGTATAAATCAATGAAAAGGAAGGGGAACAGGCTCAGAAATGGCTCAGTGGACAACGTGCTTGCTGCAAAACACTAAGGACCTGAGTTCAGACCCCCAGACCCCACATAAAAGCTGAAGGCAGGGCTGGAGAGATGGCTTAGTGGTTAAGGCGTTTGCCTGCAAAGCCAAAGGATCCTGTTGCAATTCTCCAGGATCCACGTTAGCCAGATGCACAAGGGGGCACATGCGTCTGCAGTTCGTTTACAGTGGCTGGAGGCCCTAGTGTGCCCATTCTCTCTCTCATATATATATTAAAGCTGGAGGTGTGGTGACTGCAGTAATTCCAGGAGGCATATGGCAAGAAGGGAGTGGTGGCACACGCCTTTAATCCCAGCACTTGGGAGGCAGAGGTAGGAGGATCGCCAAGAATTTGAGGCCACCCTGAGACTACATAGTGAATTCCAGGTCAGCCTGGGTTACAGTGAGACCCTACCTTGGAAAACCCAACAACAAAACAAAACAAAGAAGGGAGGTATTGGTAGGAGAATTTCCTGGAAACTCATGAACCAGCAACTAGAGACTTTACTTCAAAAAGAGGTGGAAGGTGAAGACTGACCTTGAAACTTGTCCTCTGACCTCCACATATAGGTTATGGTAGACCACACACTAAATTAAATTGAAAAGAAAGGAGGGCCCAAGACCCATGAGTATGACAAGAAAAAGGAAGCCACTGACTAGCACTGGATAAGCCATCTCTATTTCATCTGCCAGGGTCCAGGAAACATCACAGAGGAAGAGGCAGATAATGCGTGCTGCTCTCACTGCTAACCTGACAACCTCCTCCAGGGAGATGGTGGAAGACACTGAGGAGACTCAAAATAATTGAAGCAGAAAATCAGAGGCTGGGCTGGTTAAGGCACATGACTGTGACGCCTAAAGACCCCTGTAATTCTCCAGGTCCCATGTAAGCCAGATGCACATGGTGGCACATGCGTCTGGAGATCGTTTGCTGTGGCTAGAGGCCCTGGCGCGCCCATTCTCACTCTCTCTCCCTGTCTCTGTCTCTAATAAATAAATAAAAATAATTCTTAAAAATATCAGAGGCTGTTGAGAGCTAAACACTAAAGGAGTCTTCTAAGATGCCCTCCAAAGCTCAGAGAACATTGCAGAGGAGGAGATGGAAAGAATATAAGAGCCACAGGTCATGGAAAGGTGTATGCTGAGGCATTCCCCCGCCATAGATACTAACTGGTGCACTCATGACCCCACAGTGAATACTGATAACCCTGCAGAGGACAGCCCAAAGTGGAATGGGGACAGGGAGAGAGAACATAAGATTATAACCTTGAGGGCTGGAGAGACGGCTTAGCAGTTAAAGCATTTGCCTGCAAAGCCAAAGGACTCAGGTTCAATTCCCCAGGACCCACATAAGCCAGATGCACAAGGGCCACATGCATCTAGAGTTCGTTTGCAGTGGCTGGAGACCCTAGTGTGCCTGTTCTCTCTCTGTCTGTCTCTCTTCTCTGTCTCTCCTCTCATCTCTCTCTGCTTGCAAGTAAATAAATAATAACATTAAAAAAAAAGATTATAACCTTGAGGCTGGAGAGATAGCTTAGCGGTTAAGGCACTTGCCTGCAAAGCCAGACCCAGGTTTGATTCCCCAGGACCCAAGTAAGCCAGATGCACAAGGTGGCGCATGCGTCTGATGTTCGTTTGCCGTGGCTGAAGGCCCTAGAGTGCGCAGTCTCTCTCTGTATGGACCTCGTTAAACAAAACAAAGAAAAGCTTAAAACCCTAACCCTATTTTCATCCTTCTACATATAGATATCCAATTTTCCCAGCACCATTTGTGAAGAGGCCATCTTTTCTCCAATGAGTATATTTTGGCATTTTTGTCAAAGATCAGGTGGTTGTAGCTGCCTAGACTTACATCTGGGTTCTCTATTCTTGTCCATTGATCTATGTGTCTCTTTTTGTGCCAGTATCATGCTGTTTTTGTTACTATGGCTCTGTAGTCTAGGTTAAAATCAGGTACGGTGATACCACCAGCCTTATTTTGCTGTTCAAAATTATTTTGGATATTTAAGGGGTTGTTTTTGTGCTTCCAAATGAATTTTAGGATTCTTTTTTCTATTTCCATGAAGAATGCCATTGAGGGCTGGAGAAGATGGCTTAGCAGTTAAGGCATTTGCCTGCAAAGACAAAGAACCCCAGTTCAATTCTGCAGGACCCACATAAGCCAGATGCACAAGGAGGCACATGCATCTAGAGTTTGTTTGCAGTGGTTGGAGACCCTGGTGCACCCATTCTCTCTCATTCTCTCTCTCTCTCTCTTTCTCTCTTACTCACTGTCAAATAAATAAATAAATAAAATATTTTTTAAAAAGAATGTCATTGAAATTTAAAAAGAATATTTATTCATTTATTTGAGAGAGAGAAAGAGGCAAAGAGAGAGAGAGAGGGAGGGAGAGAATGGGTGCATCAGGGCCTCTAGCCACTGCAAATGAACTGCAGAAGCATGTACCATCTTGTGTATCTGGCTTATGTGGGCCCTAGGGAATTGAGCCTGGGTCCTTTGGCTTTGCAGCCAAGTGCCTTAACCACTAAGCAAGCTCTCCAGCCCATGCCATTGGAATTTTGATAGGGATTGCATTAAATGTGTAGATTGCTTTAAGTAAGATTGACATTTTCACAATATTGATCCTTCCAACCCAAGAACAAGGAATGTCTTTCAATTTCCTAGTGTCTTCTGCAATTTCTGTCTTGAGTGTTTTAAAGTTTTCATTGTAGAGATCCTTTACTTCCTTAGTTGGTTTTATTCCAAGGTACTTATTTATTTAATTTTTTTGAAGCAATTGTGAATGGGTGTGATTCTCTGATTTCATCCTCAGCATGTTTGTTGTTAGCATATAGGAAGGCTACTGATTTCTGTGTGTTTATTTTGTATCCTGCTACATGGCTATAGGTTTTTATCAGCTCTAACAGTTTGCTGGTAGAGTCTTTAGGGTCCTTTACGTACAGAATCATGTCATCTGCAAATAATGATAACTTGATCTCTTCCTTTCCAATTTGTATCCCTTTTATGTGTGGCTCTTGCCTTATTGCTATGGCTAAGACTTCCAGTACTATATTAAATAAAAGTGGGGACAGTGGACACCCTTGTCTTATTCCTGATTTTAGCAGAAAAGTTTTAAGGTTTTCCCCATTTAATATTATGTTGGCTGTAGGTTTGTCATAAATAGCCTTTATTATGTTGAGATATATTCCTTCTATCCCAGTCTCTGTAGGACTTTCATCATGAGGGGATGTTTGGATTTTGTCAAATGCCTTTTCTGATTGGCAGCATTGGATACCATGCAGTGGGGGGAGGGGGGTGAATTTCTTCACAGTTTTAACTGTACAGTTGAATTCAGTTGAAGGTTTCTTTGGCTTAAAACCAAAAGTTTCAAGTGGCTTAATGGTTAAGGTGCTTGCCTGCAAAGCCTAAGTACCCCTGTAAGCCAGATGCACAAGGTGGTGCATGCGTCTAGAGGCATTCCTTTGCTCTGGCTGGAGGCCCTGGCGTGCCCATTCTCACTCTCTTTCTATCTTTCTGCTTTTTTTTTTTCTCTCTCTCTCTACCTCAAAGAAATAAAAATTTTAAAAATTTTGAAAATCCTATTTTAAAAAAGCAGCTGGGTTGGGAGGGGAGTAAAAGAGGGTAATGGGGGCATATATGATCAAAATGCAATACCCATACATATGACACTGTTGGAAAATTAAGAATACTTAAGGTAAAAGAGGCTGGGGAGATGGATCAGCAGTTAAAGGCACTTGTTGCAAAGCTTGCTGGCCAAGGTTCAATTCCCCAGCATCTATGTAAGGCCAGATGCACAAAGTGGCCTGTGTGTCTGGGGTTTATTTGCAATGGCAGAAGGGTCTGGTGTGCACAGTTATAGTCTCTCTCTATCTTTCTCTCTCCCTAATAAATTAATGAAACATTAAAAAAAAAGAAAAGAAAAACGGGGTAGGCATGTGGTGGTGCACACTGCTAGTCCCAGCACTCAGAGGGCAGAGGTAGGGGGATAGCCATGAGTTAGATAGAGGCCAGCCTGGAGCTACATAGTGAGTTCCAGGTCAGCTTGGGCTAGAGTGAGACCCTGTCTTGAGAAAGACAGACAGACAACAAAAAGAGAGAAAGAAAGAAAGAAAGAGCTGGAGAGCTGGCCTTGTGATTAAAGGTGCTTGCTTGCACGGCCTGCCAGCCGGGGTTCAAGTGCCCAGTGCCCATCATGTGAAGCCAGATGCACAAAGTGACGCATGCGCCTGGGGTTCATTAGCAGTAGCAAGAGGTCCTGGCGTGCCCATTCCCTTTCTCTTTGCAAATAAATTAATAAAAAATATTTTATTTTTATAAAAGAGAGAGAGAGAAACTTCTACAACTATGTCTTACAAGATGGCCTTTCCAGTGTGGCCCTAACAAGCAACAGACACTGTCCCTGAACCCTCTGTCACAACACCCCTACATTGTTCTGGCCAAAACTGTGTCACATACCCACAGTCATCGGTCATTCCCAAGAGGAATGAAACCACCACAGTTAACCTTGACTAATCAGGACTCTCCTGGGACGGAAGCTGAGGCTGCCAACAAGCTTCCCTGAGCTCAGGGACATGCAGCGGCAGGAGGATGCAGGTCTGGAGGATAGCAGCCCCCTTAGCAAGAAGGACGGGAGGGCTGGAGAGATGGCTTAGTGGTTAAGGCGCTTGCCTGCAAAGCCAAAGGACCCGGGTTTGATTCCCCAGGACCCACGTAAACCAGACGCACAAGGTGGTGCATGTGTCTGGAGTTTGTTTGCAGTGGCTGGTGGCCCTGGCGTGCAGAGTGAACGGGTGTTGGGTAGCACCAGCCTGGGCAGGCCCAGCCTTGTGGAGGTAGAAGACTGACATTCCTACTCAGACCTGTCTGTTGGCACCTTCTCTATGGCCTTTGGTCCCCAGACTGCAGAGATTCCCTGGGGTTCTGTCCTTAGCTCTTGCTTACTTATTCTGTACAGTTGTTCTAGGTGAGGCGTACAGCTCGCTCTTGAACTGAGTGACAATAAAGTCATGCTGGTGGCTGACTAGGCACAGAGGAGACATATAAGGGTTGAGCGCCTCCTCTTCTCAGCCACCACCTCCCCCCTCCTTGCTTCCAATATGCTTATGTCCTGATCAACCTCCTTCCTCCCGGGCATTCCTTCTCAAACTCCTCTATGACCTTCAGTGCCTGGAATGCCGGGATTCCCTGGGGTTTTGCCCTGGGCCTCTGCTGTCCTCAGTCCCTGTAGTTCTTGAGGTCACCTCACCTTCTCTCAGTCCAACAGCTCTGGCCTCACTGGAGCTCACCCAACCATCCACTGGGCATCTGAACTTTGACTGTAAACCCTCCTCATCCTCATCTTTACAAAGTCCTGACCATGATCTGCCACTCGCACTTCTGGATTTTTCTTTTTCTGTTTTCTGTAAAGGATGATGCAAATGTGACTTTCAAGCTGACTTCTCTAACTCTAGTGCAATACCGAATGTGTTTGTCATTCTTTAGTCCCCTGCTCACATATATTGATGAGAGAGAGAGAGAGGGAGTTGGGGTTGGGAAGAACCAGTCCCTGTACACTAGTTTTATCAAGCAAGCTCTTGTCATAGGTATAGGAGATTGCACACAAGTTGGTTGTTTCCAATTATTCACTCTTGAAAAAAAAAACCAACTAGCTGGGCATGGTGGTACCAGTACTTGGGAGGCAGAAGTAGGAGGATTGCCGTGAGTTCAAGGCCACCCCAAGACTACATAGTGAATTCCACATCAGCCTGGGCTAGAGTGAGACCCTACCTCAAAAAAACAAAACAACAACAACAACAACAACAACAAAAAACCAACTATGAAATTCTACTTCACTTCAGTAAGGACAGAAAATATTAAAGAAATCAAATGAAAACAAATGCTAGTGAGGATGTGGAAAAATAGGAACCCTCATCCACTGTTGGTGGGAATGTAAAATGGTACAACCACTATGGAAAGCAATATGGAGACTCCTAAAAAAGCTGACTATAGAGTTACCAACAGATCCAGTTATTCCCTTACTGGACATTTACCCTAAAAGCTCCATGCCTCAGATGACAGACATTTGCCCAACCACGTTCGTAGCTGCTCAATTCATAATAGCTAAGAGCTGGAATCAACCCAGATGTCCATCATTAGACGAACGGATAACCAAGATGTGGTATATCTACACAATGGAATTGTACACAGAAGTAAGGAAAAATGCCACAATGAAATTTGAAGAAAAATGGTTGAAACCTGGAACAGATCATTCTCTGCGAACTCACCCATCACAGAAAGACAGTCAAGATAATTGTCACATGGTCTCACTTATCTGTGTCTCCTAACCTGAATCTGCCCGAGATGCTGACATACCTAATAGGCATCGCCTGGTTTTCTGTTCACCTTTTAAAAGGAGATGACTATTTTGCCTGAAAACCTTTTATCATGAAGACACAAAAGGAGAAAAACTAATAATACGATGGAAATAAAAATGAGATACCCACACTCTTTCACACTGAGTTTATTTTCCACAACTTTGCGCATAGGTACCAGGATTGTTTTCCAAAGACCTGGGAAGGGAAGAACAAAGGAGGTGATTATGACAGTTGGGGGTGGGCTCAGAGGACCACCAGACAAACAAACCAGGGGGCAGCCAAAACAGCAATGAAGGCTGCTCAGTCCCTGAACAGCTTGCCTTGGCTGTTCTAAGACTTGGGGGTGCTGTGGGAGGGGCGGCAGTGACTCCTCAAACACAGAGTGATTTACTATTCCCAATGGCCAAGGGACAGATAAACTCATTTCTCCAAATCCGAGTTTGGGTTTTTCCACCCATATTTATTGGGCTGTTTGTGCACGACAACGGTAGCATTTGTTGGTGGCCGGATTCAAAGACCTGAGGCACGGCAGTCAGCAAGAGAACACAAACAAGGCAGGACACCGGATGGGACAGCCGGGCCAGCAGCCTTCGCTCCCTCCGTGACCACAGGGCTGGGGCGCAGGGGGTTGCCTGGAGGGGCTTGATGTGGTATTGGATCATGTTCATTTTACCTTTTACTTAAACTGCTGGTGTCCCTCCCATTTCAAATCTTTGGAAGCCTTTGAATGGGATGGAAATGTGGCCTTGGGACCAAGGCAGCACGCTGGAGCCTGTGGCTGGCTGGTTTTATTTTTAGGATTATAGGAAACCTCCATTAAGCCTCATGCTTTAATTCTGAACCTCAGTTTCCCAAATGAGGGAAGAAGAGGCCAGATGGACCAAGACTTGGGCTTAATACCTCCTGGTTATGTAGCCTTCAGTAAGTGACTTCTTAGAGCCTCGTTTCCCCTAGCTATAATCTGGAAATACTTGACACTCACTCATGCCATTGTTTCACTCATTCCATAGCCATTTGTTGAAAACTCCTATGCACCAGGCAATGTTCCAGACTAGGTCCACAGTGAATGAACTAGCTATAGCTCTTGTCCACAAGGCTCCGTCATAAGAAATAAATAAGAGACGGGAAGCACTTCATACTTCACCTAGCTTTTTTTTTTTTTTTTTTTTTTTTGGTTTTTCAGGTAGGGTCTCACTCTAGCCCTGGCTGACCTGGACTACGTGATCTCAGGCTGGCCTTGAACTCTCGGCGATCCTCCTACCTCTGCCTCCAGAGTGCTGGGATTAAAGGCGTGTGTCACCATACCTGGCTTCATGTAGCTCTTAACAGGCACTGAACACATGTTTAGAATTGACTAGGCATTTAATTGCTGAAATTCAGTAGCATTTTGGTATATGTCAATCCCTTTTCCTTTTTAAAAATACTTTAATGCTTTATTTATTTTTTGTAAGGAGAGAGAGGACAAACTCCAGACACATGTGCCACTTTGTGCATCTGGCTTGTATATAGACATTGGGGAATCAAACCTGGGTTGCTAAGCTTTGCTGCTGAGCTATCTCTCCAGCCCTAGGTTTATTTTGTTCTCAAATGTCACCTACTTGGAGAGGCCATTTCTAATGTCCTCCAAGTCTAGCCTCTTATTTTCTTACTGTCCTTGATGGGTTTAAAAATGATCTCTTTTTTTTATGGTAGGGTCTCACTCTGGCCCAGGCAGACCTGGAATTCACTACATAGTCTCAGACTGGCCTCGAACTCACAGTGATTCTCCTACCTCTGCCTCCCGAGTGCTGGGATTAAAGGCATGTGCCACCATGCCTGGCTTTACATACAAAGACTTCTATATGGTTGTCTATAGCAGCATTATTCATAACAGCCAAAACTGGTAATAATCCAGCCAGGTGTAGTATCTCACGCCTTTAATCCCAGCACTCAGGCCAAGGTAGGAGGATCGTTGTGAGCTCGAGGACAGCCTGAGACTACATAGCGCATTCCAGGTCAGCCTGGGCTATAGACAGACCCGACCTCACACACACACACACACATACACACAAGTTTTAGCTGGACGTGGTAGCACATGCCTTTAATCCCAGCACTCGGGAGGCAGAGGTAGGAGGATCACCATAAATGAGTTCAAGGCCACCTTGAGACTACATAGTGAATTCCAGGACAGCCTGGGCTAGAGTGAGACCCTTCCTTGACAAACCAAAAAAAAAAAAAAAAAAAAAAAAAGTTTGAAAATGTAAACCTATGCATTTAAACTTAAAAGAAAAAAGATTGTGCATCTCTTTCACAACTTAGGTGCTCTTAATTTCTTTGTCTTTGCTCATCTAAGTTTTGTAAAAAAATTTCCACAAAATTATATAGCACTCTTTTGTAGAGAGAGAAAATTCCAATGCTAATGGGGTGATTCAGCAAGGACTCTATTTAGCATCAACATTGTTTGCTTGTAGTGAAGGGGCTGGTCACCTCTTTCTCATCTATCTTTCCTCAGTGGCACTTGGAGAGGTGATTTGAGGAAAAGGACGCAGGAAGGTCCAGAGCTTCAGAGCCGGCCTTTGTCCGTGCAGCCCTCTGCTTGGCTCACATCTGGGTCTCGGGATGAATGCACAGTAGGTTAATGATAGGGGCCCGGACCCCCTTTGCCAGGTCCAGCCTGTGTTCCAACCCAGGTCAACCCCCCCGCATCCTCCAGGTCCCAAGAGCACGGCGTTGGCCCCAGGCTGGCGAGACTGTGGTTTGTGGGCCGGGGTGGGCACTGCCTCCAGCTCCCACTGGTCAGGTGTGCGCGCGTGGTCTTGGGGAAGCCCAGAGCCCGTTCCTCAGTTGGAGACGTGCGTAGAGAAGGGCCGCTGTTGCGCACGGTACCGCAGGACACGGCGTCCTTCCAAGAGCCCCTCTGGGTGGGGCGCTCAGTGTCAACAGTCCCCTGGCCCTCTTCCCCATCACACGCTTGTTCATCTCTAAACTTTCCGCCCAAGGGCGGTCACCTCAGAAGACCCAGTTGTGTCACAGGTAGAACATGGCTACTTGGAAGAGGTCCTTGTCACTTGCTCTCTAGTGCCGTGTTTGGTTATACAAGGCTCCTAAGGACACAGGAATCCCATGAGGTCAACAAAGTTAGGATAGAAACAGATTCACACAAATATCCTATGGGCAGAACATACAATTTTCCCCCATTCCAGGCAAGTGATACAGATAAAAGAAACTCAGAGCAGCTGGATGGGGTCATACAGGAGTGACAGCGATGACAACTGCTCTCTAGGCCTCATCTTTGTCACTCCTAAATGCCAAAATGGGGGAGGCATTGGGGGTGTCTGCTCTCAGAGTTCACACAAGCATTATTTTCAGGACTTACTTTCATTATCGAACGCGCCACACTTTACTTGTAATAATCAAAATATCCATGGTGGGCTGGAGAGATGGCTTAGTGGTTAAGGCGCTTGCCTGCGAAGCCTAAGGACCCAGGTTTGACTCTCCAGGTCCCATGTAAGCCAGATGCACAAGGTGACACAAGGGCACTAGGAAGCACATGTACACAAGGTGGCGCACGCATCTGGAGTTCAACTGCAGTGGCTGGAGGCCCTGGCATGCCAATTACCTCTCCTAAGAAAATAAAAAAAAAAAAATTCATGGCACGTGCCCATTGATGGATGCATGGACAAACAGAAGTTGGCATACACATACAACTGGGATATGACTCAGCCCTAAAAAGGAAGGGAATCCTGGCACATGCAAATCACAGACAGGTCTTGGAGACGTTAGGCTCAGTAGAGGACCAGTCACAAAAGGATAAACACCGTGTGGTTTCACTTGTTCACGGAACAGCCAGATTCAGAGAGAAAGCAGCATGGTGGCTAATAAGGCCAGAGAGGAAGAGGGGGAGTTAGCGTAGTCTGGGGTGATAAAGTGTAAAGAAGTATCTAGTGGCTAATTACATAATAACGTGTGTCCATAATGCCACATAACTTACTTTAAAAAGACCAACACACGGCCACTTCTATACTGCATTTGACCATGATTTTAGGGACAAGTTTCCAATGTACTCACAGGGGCTGCCCACTTCAGTGACCACACCAAGTCCTGCCTGTTATCTTTCAAATCAAGTCTGTGGCAGGCAGGTGCAGCCTTTGATCTTTTCTGAGAATAAAAATAGCAAAACAGATGCATTGTGACTTATGCAGATTTTTTTTTTTTTTTTTGAGGTAGGGTCTCACTCTAGCTCAGGCTGACCTGGAATTCACTATGTAGTCTCAGGGTGGCCTCGAACTCACAGCGATCCTCCTTCCTCTACCTCCCGAGTGCTGGGATTAAAGGCATGGGCCACCACGCCCGGCAGTTTTGTGCTTTTTTTTCTTAAATTTGTTTTTATTTCAGACAGAGAGAGAGAGCGAGGGAGAGAGAAAGAGAGAGAGAGAGAATGGGCACGCCAGGGCCTCTGGCCACTGCAAAGGAACTCCAGATGCATGCACCACCTTGTACATCTGTCTTACATGGGACCTGGAGAATCAAACCTGGGTCCTCAGGCTTCACAGGCAAGTGCCTTAAATGCTAAGCCATCTCTCCAGCCCTGTTTTTTTTTTTTTTGTCAGTTACGCTAAAAGTTTTTGGGAGACATAAAGCCAAGAAATAAAGGTGGAAAGGCTGGCTTGGGAGTCATTCTGCCCCCTCCAGGCTGTGATTTTGTGCTCCAAGAGACCATGAAAAAAATAAAATAAAATAGAAAGAGCTCAGAGAGACCAGAGTCTCTAGACAGCTCCCAGCTGACCATAGGGACTGGCACGTGGCTCTTTGAGCTATTTTTAGAGCCTGAAGTCAAAAGCCTTCCCAGTAGACAAACAGCCAGCGACTGTCATGTTGTCATGACACAAAACACTGATCTCCTCTCACACCCTCACCCGGCTGACTCCGGGGACCAGGCAGTGTGGGGAGAAAGCTTGGCAGTCAGTCCATTCGGCCCAGCACAGCACGTTTGTCCAGAGCGGCTCAGGTGGGAAGTTGTAAGTACAAACACAATGGAGTCGTTTCCCAGCCTCAACACCGAGGCGAGGAGGCAAGATTCCAGTCCCTGGGGTGATCCGGTTGGGTTTCAAGGCACAGCACCTGGGAACTTCCAGCTCTCCTCTCTGCCTGGCTCTCACCCGCCTGGCAAGACACGATGCAGTTCTGAGAAGACCATCAAACACTAGCCTAGCCAGTCCTGCTCTCCGAGACTCCGTGACCTCAGCCCTGTTGGATCTTAGTCGCTTTGCGAAATGGCAAGAACAGCTGCGCCAACCTCATTTGCATAAATCTGATGACCTGGGGTCTTTCTTGGACATATGCCAGTTCTAGGCATCTTTTTCCATCCAGCAGAGTAAACTGGGACAAGTCGTTGAGCATTAAGGAAGCCACTGGCACTCAAAGGCCCACGACTGCGAATGCTTCTTTTTGATCCCTTAAGTGTCTAACCGACCTTGGCAATGGAAGTGAAGGTGGGAGGCGGGGGCAGGCGGGGGTATCTCGTTGACTGTAGGTTGCTGGGGCTCTGCAAGAGCCACCAGAGGCCAACACCATTTCTTCCCCTGGAGAGAAGCCTCACTCCTTCCAGGCCACGGACGCCGGCTGGGTCAGAGCCCCGGCGTACCCAGGAGCTCCTAGACCCCCCAACTGCTTTTAAAGGTGCATGAGTCACATGCTATGGAGCGGGTTCTGTTTGTCTGTCATTAGTCCCTCTGGGGGCCCTGGCTGCAGCTTCTCTTGGCCAACTTCTTCCTTGTAAGGGGAGATGAGAGGCCCGGAGAAGGCTTTCCGCTTGCAGCTCCAGCGAGACGTGTTTCCCAAGGGACAGCTTTCCGCTGTTGCAAGTTTTGCCTGGCTCTGGGTGATGGAGGCGCGGGAAGGTCTCCTCCTCCCTTCCCCTAGGCTCAGGCCCCAAGTGCCCAGCCATCAAAGCAGGCTCCCTAGGGGCTCTTTGTGCAGATGCGCAGTTGAGCCATCCTGGAGGAGAGCAGCCCTGGACGCTTCTTGGAACAAATCAACACATTTGAGCTGGCACAAACCTTTCCCAGGGAAGGGCTAAGGGGCGCTTCCTCAGCAATAGGACAGAGGGTACCTTCACACAGGGGACTGGTCATGGAAGCCTTTGGATCACCTCTTCCCAGCTATGTGATTAGAATGATATACCTTCCTGTGCTCTGCCGGGGGTGGGGGGGCACTGGAGATGTAGAAACCATAGAGAAGTCACGTTCCAGTGGGATTTCCAACTGAGAGCTCCAGCCACCTCTGTCCCTAGGCCTGTCCTCAGCCTCCGCATCGTATGAGAACTGGATGTCATGTCCGTATCATGGCTGCCTACCATGCAGAAGAGATTTGGAGAGTTTTAGCTCCTTCGCTCCCCCGTCATCCGCCATCACCAGCTGTCCACTGCTCTTTTTTTTTTTTTGACAAGAAGGCATTCTAGTACACAGTTCTAAGAGCCACTCCAGGCTACTGTGCCATCCAGAGATCGCCTTGCATCTGAAGCCACAGGCCGCGAGGTCTGCTCACTCTAACCCCCCCCCCCCTTCAGATATTCCAGGCTGGGATAGAGAGGGGCAGATGGTTGCAGCCGGGTCTCTCTTCGAGCCCAGCCTGGTGCCCCACTCGCCCATTGCGCAGCGGGAGGCGTCCGGACTTGGGCGGGGGCCCGGTGGCGCCCGCGCTGCTGGGGCCCGACTCGGATCGTAGCGCCGAGTCGCTGGGCTGCACGTCCACCAGGACCCGCCTGCGCAGGAGGCGCCCGGGCCTCTCGGAATAAGCATGCCGCGGCGCCTGGCAGAGCTGGGCTCGGAAGGCGGCCTGGAAGCCCCGGCGGAAGTTCTCGTTGAAGTAGCCGTAGATGACCGGGTTGGCGCTGCTGTGCAGGAAGGCCAGCCAGTGCGCCCAGGGGAAGGCGTAGGCCGCCACGGCGCGCAGCTGCGGCTCGCTGAGCTGCCCGTAGTCGATGAGCAGCAGCAGCACCCAGAGCGGCAGCCAGGACAGCGTGAAGAACAGGGCCACGGCCACCAGCATGGGCACCACGCGTGCCCGGCGGCGCGCCCCGCGGCCGCCCTCCGCCGCCGCCGCCGCCTCCTCGGGCGCGGGCGCCTGGCACAGCTTGCGCGCGATGCGCGCGTACAGGAGCACGATGAGCGCCAGCGGCGCGGCGTACACGTGCGCGAACAGCACGGCCGTGTACACCTTGCGCATGCGCCGCTCGGGCCACGCCTCCCAGCACGAGTAGAGCGGGTAGGAGCGGTTGCGGGCGTCCACCATGAAGTGATGCTCCTCGCGCGTGACGGTCAGCGTGACGGCCGAGGGACACATGATGAGCAGCGCCAGCGCCCAGATGCCCGCGATGGTGAGCAGCGCCTGGCGCACGGTCAGCTTCTCGCGGAAAGGGTGCACGATGCAGCGGAACCTGCGGGACCGGCCCCCCGGGGCGGGGGTGGGGGAGGGGGAGAGAGTGGCAGCGGGCTGGGAGGGTGCCCTGGGGCCCCAGCGGGGATGGGAAGAGAGGGCGAGGGTCTGGGAGGGTGCTGACCTCATTAAGGGGCTTCTGGATGGGTCACCTGACATCCATGGTCACACCCCTGGCAGCTACTGGGGACCTGTTGGACGCTAACTAAGTGAATTTGCCAGCAAATTGGATGCTCACCTGTGAGGGACGTGACTGGCCCGGCCGAGTCTGAGTGGCAGAGGCGGCTGGGGTCACAAGCAAGGGAGGATGGAGGAGCAGTCTACACTTCTTTGGGGGGGGGGGCTGGTTAGCTGGCACTGGGGCACAGCAGGCAGTGTGTGGTGCGCGTTCTGTACTTGAGAAGGCTGAGTACATCATCAGCAAGGGGATCTTTTAAGCTGCACTGATTCCCCAGAAAACTCTCGGGGCTAGGAGATCAAGGGTGGAGCCTATGTGACAGGCCTTCCCTCCTTAGAGTCCCTCTCAGCACAGTTTACATTCTTCTTTATTTTTATTTTTATTTTTGATTTTTCAAGGTAGGGTCTCACCCTAGCCCAGGCTGACCTGGAATTCACTATGGAGTCTCTGGGTGGCCTCAAACTCATGGTGATCCTCCTACCTCTGCCTCCCGAGTTCTGGGATTAAAGGTGTGTGCCACCATGCCCAGCTCTTTCTCTTTTTTTCTTTTCTTTTCTTTTCTTTCTTTTTTTTTTTTGAGACAGGGTCTGTAGCCTAGGCTGGCCTCAAGATCCCTGTGTAGCAGAGAATGAACTTGAATTTCTCATTCTCCTGCATCCTTACAGCCTTAATTTACTGGTCAGGAAAGGGACTCAGAGTAGTCAGGCAGTTGGCTCAAGGCCACATAGCCAGCAAGTCGTGTGGACCACCTTGAAATCCAAATTTGCCTTGGTCCACTGTACCATATAAGCCAGTGGCCATAAACCCTCTCTTTGCATCAAAGTTGAAACATTTTATATGGCATAACTTTGAGGGAAGGAGTTAGGAGTTTTAGCATTTTCTTTTGGTGTGCTTAGATAAATACAGGAGTGAAATTTCGGAGAGATGGCTTAGTGGTTAAGGCACTTGCCTGCAATGCCTAAAGACCCATGTTTGACTCTCCAGATCCCACATAAGCCAGACGCACCAAAGGTGAAGCAAGGGCAAAAATTGCATATGTCCACTAGGTGGCACAAGTGTCTGGCATTCTAATGCAATGGCTGAGGCCCTGGCGGGCCAATTCTTTCTCTCTAAAATAAAAAATAAGTCTTTCTAGGCCTCAGTTTTCTTATTTGCAAAATGAGGCCAATAATAGGCCCTCCTGTGTGGTGGTGTAAAGACGGTGTGAAATCACTCCACTTCTAAGGCATTCTGAGTGCATAAATGGGGAAAAAAAAAAAAAAGAAAAGAAAACAAGGAATGTCTCCTCATGTCCACTGAAAGCAGGCCTTGGGGCTGTTCAGTCAGCCTCATTTGTTTAATGGTGGGGGACCCCAGAGAGGGGAGGAAGGGCGGTCATACAAGGTCACCTGGCTCCTTAGGGGTAAAACCTGCCTCAGAACACGAGTGTGTTGTTGACTGTGGACCAAAGGTCCTCTGGGCGTCACTAATGTGCGTCTTGCCCTCCTGCCTCCGCCCTTTTCCCCCGGTGACAGCAGCTTTTCCTTCCCCACAGCCTGACTGACTCAAGCATGGCTTCCGTGGCCTGTGCCACCCTGACCTTCTGGCTTCACAGCGTCAGGCGCTCAAGGAGTCTCCTGAGAGCAGATGGCTCCGGAAGTACGTGGTACTTGCTGTGGGCACAACAGCAATGAACAGGAGGGAGAGACTCCTGGGGTCGGTCACCCAGGAAGGCTTCCCGGAGCAGATGGATCTTAACAAACTGCACACGTGACCCCTCTCTCTTCACCCAACGATGATGACAAAATCAAGGCTGGTGGAGGGGAGCACTTGGCGCATCAGCCAGCTAAGTGGCTTTGTGGAGATTGGAGCCCACCTCCAGCACACCAGCTGCCTACCTCACGGGGTTACAAGCAACCGTTCTGGGGAAATAGCTCAGTGGGTAGAGTGCTTGATCTAACATGCCTGAAGCCCCCGAGTTTGATTCCCCAGCACCGCACAAACTGGGTGTGGTGGCAGAGATCTGTAACCTCAGCACTTGGGAAGTAGAGACAGAAGGGTCAGAAGTTCATGGTCATCCTTCACTACATAGCTAGTTCGAGGCCAGCTGGGGATATGTGAGACCCTGTTTCAAAACAAAACAAGGGCTGGAGGGATGGCTTAACAGTCAAGGCATTTGCCTGCAAAGCCAAAGGACCCAGGTTCGAGTCCCCAGGACCCATGTTAGCCAGTTGCACAAGGGGCCACATGCGTCTGGAGTTCGTTTGCAGTGCCTGGAGGTCCTGGTGCACCCATTCTCTCTCTCTCCCTCTTTCTCTGTCAAATAAATAAATAAAAATAAAAACGAAACAATGACTTAGTGGTTAAGGCACTTGCTTGAAAAGCCTAAGCACCCAGGTATGATTCTCCAGGACACACATAAGCCAGATGCACAAAGTGGCGCATGCATCTGGAGTTTGTTTGCAGTGTCTGGAGGCCCGGGCATGCCCATTTTCTCTCTATCTGCCTCTCTCTACATAAATAAATAAATGAAACAAAACTCCTGGGTTTGGTGGAGACAGATGGAATACTGGGTTTTAGAAAGGGCAGCGCTAAGGGTGCATGGTGGAGAGAGGAGAGGGAGGAGAACGTGGGTGTGTGTGAGAGAAGTAACGTCACGGCGGACCTTTGGACTGGGCTGGAGGCTAAGACATGCCCAGAAACTCTGGCTGCAGAGGTTGTCTGAAGCCTGCTGTATTTCTCACTTTGCAGACAAGACTCCAGTGGCTCGGAGTAGCTATGTGACTTACCCAACAGCCTACAGGGAGGCCACGATGCCTTCTAATCCCTGGGTGAAGGCACCCACCAGGAGCCCTGACCACACTAAAGTGGGAGTGGGGGGACACGATGACAAAATGCAGCACAGTTCTGGTGGGCTCCGTGCTGGTCCAGTGCCTCCCTCACTCCAGCCTCCGTGCCACACCTCTGGCCACCGGAGCAGAACTGTGTGTATGAGGGAGTGCTGGGATCTGAGGCTGGGTGAGCAGCAGTGATGGCCATGGGGACTAAATAAGGCCTTGACTTCCAGGGCCCGGCAGGTAGGATGTGGGGGTAGAGGGAAGGCATGGAGAGACCCTTTCTTCCCAGCCACACCAAACCCGCCTGCATGCAGGCTCCCCTAACTCTGACTTCCTGGGTTTAAACACAGGGTAGGTGACTTCCTGAAGGCTCCAGGAAATCCTACACCACTCTGGGGTGGCCTCCATGCCTTCCAGATGGAGTTAGGGGGTACTGTCAGCAGGTCTTCCCCTGGGTGGCTCAAGCTGGATCCCCACCCGCCACAGAGTGGCCCCCAGCCCTCCAGCCAGCTCCATCACTGGGGCAGGCCCCCCGGGAGCCCAGGGGAACCTCTTACCTCTCCACGGCAATGGCCACCAGTGTGAAAACGGAGGCAGATACTGACATGCCTTGCACCAAGCCGCTCATCTTGCAAGTGGCCTTGTCAAAGGGCCACCCTGTAAAAAGAAGACACTGTTGGGTAAGAAATGCTTCAATGACAACGTGGCTAAGTGGTGAGAATCAGTGGGTGCTGGAGTCCTGAAGATGTCATGAACGGCCAGCACTGCTGTGGGCACCAGGCTGGTTCTGCTTAGGAGAACTAGGCCCTATAAGTACAAAAATAAATAAAAACCAAAACCATCAAAACAAACAAGCAGTTTCTCCCATTGCCAATTTTCTTTCTTTCTCTTAAAGTAGATTTGCCAATTTCTTTTTAAAAATATTTTATTTTTATTTATTTATTAGAGTGAGCAAGAGAATGGGTGTGCCAGGGCCTCTACCCACTGCAAATGAACTCCAGACACATGTGCCACCCTGTGCATCTGGCTTATATGGGTTCTGGGGAGTTGAACCTGGGTCCTTAGGCTTTGCAGGCAAGCACTTAACTGCTAAGCCATCTCTCCAGCCCAGATTTGCCAGTTTCTATTGTCTAACTTCATGGCACGGTTCAAGCTGCCAGTGTGTGAGATCATTGAACACAGTTGGGTGAACTGGCACTGTTGGCTGGCATGAACAGGACCATCAACCAGCTCTAGCTCACTACTGAATAGAGGCCCGCTGCTGTCTATCACAGGACACTGGAGGGCCACATGGGGACAGGTGGGGCCACCAGGCAGCTATTAAAATGACAGGTCAAAGCGGGGCATGGTGGAGCACGCCTTTAATCCCAGCACTTGGGAGGCAGAGGTAGGAGGATCGCCATGAGTTCAAGGCCACCCTGAGACTACATAGTGAATTCCAGGTCAGCCTGAACTAGAGTGAGACCCTACCTCGAAACCGCCCCCCCCCCAAAAAAAATCCTGGTGAAAAGGGTAAGAAATAGAAGGAGATTAACACAAAGCCATTCATTTAAATATATTCATAAGAATAACTTGGAAAATCTTGACACAGAGAAAATACCTCTAATCAGAGGTGGTTTGTTGAAAAAAAAAATAAACAAGATCGACAAGATCCAAATTCATAAAATGAGAGATAAAAATGTAGGGTATGGCCTGGAGAGGTGACTTAGTGGTTAAGGTGTTTCCCTGCAAAGCCAAAGGACCCAGGTTTGACTCCCCAGGACCCACATAAGCCAGATGCACAAGGTGGCACACACATCTGGAGTTCATTTGCAATGGCTAGAGGCCCTGCTGTGCCCATTCTCTCTCACTCTGTCTCACAAATAAATAAATAAAAATGAAAAGTATTTAAAAATAGGGTGTTAAGCTGCTCTTAGTCTTGGTTGGAGAATCTGCTTTATTTTACAGATGACAGAGAGAATGGAGGAGAACCAAGATCCACTGATAAGACCAGAAGCTAGCCGACTGCCCACCACGAGACATGCCACCTCTACATGTGCCAGGGGCCAGGAGAAATGGCAGAGGAAGAGGCAACATGGACATTGCTCTTACTGCCAGCTGACAACCAGCCCCAGGCTGATGGTGACAAACATAGTGATTAGTCAAAACCTACCAAAGCAGAAATCCAGAAGCTACAAAGAACTCAGCGCTAAATCAGACTGCCGACAGGCCTGCCATGGCTCAGGGCACATTGTGGAAGAGGGGACAGAAAGATTGCAAGAGCCACAGAGTAGGCAGGACTACCCTGAGGCATTCTCTCCCACCTACCCCTCAGGGACTGGCTGAGAACTTCATGACCGCACACTGAATACCATAACCCCTCTGAGGAGGGCCTCCAGGGTAAAAGGAGCTGGGATGAGGAAGGAAAAGAGAATAGCCTGTTATAATTTATATAAAATTTAAAAACAAGACAAAACAAAAAACAGCTTGCTACTGACACAAAAACAGACATGTGGACCAGGGTCCAAGTCAGGCAAGCTGGTGCATATTTATAATGCTAGTACTTGGGAGAGGGAGGCAGAGAGATCAGGAGTTCAATGTCATCCTTGGCTGAGTAGCAAGTTTGTGGTCAGCCCGAGCTACCAAGCCCCTGTCACAACGAGCAAGCCAGCAAACAAACGACAGAAGACCCAGGAGTAAACCTACGCAGCTTCCGTCCTTTAATCTTTGGCAAAGGCGTCAGAAACATTCAATGGAAAGAAGGCCGCCTCTTTAACAAATGGTTCTAGAAAACAACTTGATATCCACACTGAAAGAAACTAGATCCATCATCTCCTCCCCCTGCACAAAAACCAATTCAAAACGGATGAAAGACTTCACCGTGAAGTGTGAAACTTTGAAGCTACTAGACACACACATCGGCAAAGGCCTTCAAGATACGAGCACAGGCAAAGACTTTCTGAAGAGGACTCTGATCGCACAGGAAGTCGCCCTGAGAGTTGACAAATAGGATTTCATGAAATTAAAAACCTGCACAGCAGAGGAAATGATCAGCAGGGTGAAGAGACAGCCCACAGGTGGGGAGAAAGTCTGCCCAATTATACATCTGACAGGACATTAATATCTGGAAGCTGGGCTGGAGAGATGGCTCAGCGGCTAAGGCATTTGCCGGCTAAGCCTAACGACTAGGGTTCGATTCCCCAGTACACATGTAAAGCCAGGTGCACAAAAGTGGCACATGTGTCTGGAGTTGGTTTGCAGTAGCTGGAGGCCCTGGTGCGCCCATTCTCTCTATCTTCCCCTCTCCCTCTCTCTCTCTGCTTGCAAATAATAAATAAATAAATAAAATATTTCTAAAATATCTAAAACCTATAAAGAAATGGGCTAATAAATTGAACAGACAGTTCTTAAGGAAAAAAATACAAGCGGCTAATAAATATTTGGGCAAATAGTCAATGTCCTTTGCCATTAGGGAAATGCAAGTTAAAACTGCTTTGAGGGCTGGAGGGATGGCTTAGCGGTTAAGGTGTTTGCCTGCAAAGCCAAAGGACCCAAGTTCCATTCCCCAGAATCCACGTTAGCCAGATGCACAAGGGGGCACATGCGTCTGGAGTTCGTTTGCAGTGGCTGGCAGCCCTGGCGCGCCCATTCTCTCTCCTCTCTCTCTCTTTCTCTGTCAAATAAATAAAAATAAAATATTTTAAAAAACTAGGCTGGGAAAATGGGTTAGTGTTTAAGGCATTTATTTACCTGCGAAGTCTAAGGACTCCGGTTCAATTCCCCAGGAGCCAAGTAAGCCAGATGCACAAGGGGGCGCATGCCTCTGGAGTTCGTTTGTAGTGGTTGGCGCGCCCATTCTCTCTTTCTTTCTGCCTCTTCCTCTCTCTCAAATAAATAAGTAAATATTTTTTTAAAACCCTGCTTTTGAGATTCCATCTCAATGTAGTCAGACTGACAGTCATCAGGAAGACAAATGAAGTGAACCAGACTCGAGAAGACGAGTGCTGTGTGTCCTCTCCTGTGTGGGATCTCTGAGTCGAAAGGGGACTCGGCTGGGGGTGGGCGTGCACACCTTGAAGCAAGGTCAGAGCACTTCAGTTCCAGGCCAGCGTGGACGACATAGCAAGTTCAAAGTCAGCCTGGGCTATGTACTGAAACCTTATACCAAAAGAAAAAAAAACTCATAAGAGGTTTAATAAACCATGATACGTACACAATGGAGTATTGAACATGGGCAGAAAGGACTAAGGCAAACCTCTGGGAATGGCACGCTAACTTGTAGGACGGTTAAGTGTAAAAAAGCAGTCAAAAGCCCAGTGCTGTGGCATACATGTTCTGTGTTTTATATATTTTATTTTTTAATTTTTATTTATTTATTTCTTTTTGGTATTTCAAGGTAGGATCTTACTTTAGCCTAGGTTGAGCTAGAATTCTTTATGTAGTCTCAGGGGTGGCCTTGAACTCATCCTCCTCCCTCTGCCTCCCCAGTGCTGGGATTAAAGGCATGTGCCACCATGCCCAGCTTCTAATTTTATTTTTGAGTGGGGGGGAGGGCGGGTATGCCAGGGCCTTTCAGCCACTGTGAAGGAACTCTAGACACAGGCACCCCCTGGTGGCGCATGTGTGACATCGCATCTTGTGTCATTGTGTCTGGCTGGAGGAGACCTGGAGATTCAAACATGTGTTCTTAGGCTTCGCAAGCAAGCATCTCAACAGCTAAGCCATCGGCAGGGTCTCACTCTAGCCTAGGCTGACCTGGAATTCACTCTGTAGCCCCAGGCTGGCCTCGAACTCACAGTGACCCCCCTACTTCTGCTTCCCAAGTGCTGGAATTGTAGGCATGTGCCATCATGCCTGGTAACATGTTCAGTTTTAGAGATGGGTATAGACTGGCTGGCCTGGAATTCACTACATAGACTTGACTGGTCTTGAATTTGCAGCAATCCTCCTGTCTATGCCTCTTGAGTGTTGGAATGACCATGTGCCAGGATGCCTGGATGAGCCCAGAAATTTGAGGTCAGCAGAGCACATAGCAAGACCATGCTTCCTATTAAAAAAAAAAAAAAAAAAAAGGGCCGGGCATGGTGGCACACTCCTTTAATCCCAGCACTCGAGAGGCAGAGGTAGGAGGATTGATATGAGTTTAAAGCCACCCTGAGAGTACATAGTGAATTCCAGGTCAGCCAAGTTTAGTGTGAGACCCTACTAAAAAAAAAAAAAAAATGAAAAAAGTGTGTTCATATGTATTACCCTATACAAGAAAGAAAGGGCTTGAGACAAAATGCACCTATCTTTTCATTTGTACAAGAGACATCCAGAAGGTACATCAGAAAACAGTGAGCTTGGCAGTGGGAATGATCGAGGACCCGGCGGCGTAGATGACGGGTGCTTTTCCGTGTCTCTCTCTGTATGTCTCTGACTTTCTCAAGCCATGATAATGTTTCAACATACTGAAAAGATAAATGATTAAAGTCTTCTAGGAGCTGGTGATGTAGCTTAGTGGTAGAGCACTTGCCTAGCATGCTCAAGGCCATGGGTTTGATCCCCAGTCTCACCAGAAATAAAATCTATCAAGACATAGGGGAACTCAAAGTGGGATACAAACAAAAATAAACTTAATTGTTTTATGGATAGCTAATCAATCACATGGAAGGGATTGAGGAAGATACTAACCTGAGTAATGAAAAATTAGTATTTTGGGGGCACTGGAGAGGTGGCTCACTGGTTAAGGTGCTTGCCTGCAAAGCCTAATGACCTAAGTTTGATTCCCCAGTATCCACATAAAGCCAGATACACAAAGTGGCCCATGGTTCTGGAATTAATTTGCAGTGGCTAGAGGCCCTGGTGTTCTCTCTCTCTCGCTCTCTCTCTCTCTTCTCTCTCTGTCTGGTATGGTGGTGCATGCCATTAATCCCAGCACTTGGGAGGCTGAGGTAGGAGGATTGCTGTGAGTTCAAGGACATCCTGTGACTACATAGTGAATTCCAGGTCAGCCTCAAAAGAGAAAAATAGTATTTTTCACTGATTTCTAAAGACAGAAACAATCACTGCATCACTCATGCAAATTCCACACTCTCCAATAAATTTGCGGTATTACAGGCCAACACGCATACACGAGATTTAACTTGGGCAAAAGGGAAGATCAATTCTCTGAATCTAATGTGCACACTAAGAAGGAACAAACACGGAAACATGCTATGGATAAACACAGATTTCTCACTGAGCAAGAAGCATCAAGTAAGGAAAAGTGTAAAGTGAAAATGAATCTTGTGGGACTGGGTAGATGGGTCAGTGGTTAAAGATACTTGCTTGCAAAGCCAGCTGGCCCAAGTTCAATTCCCCAGCAGCCACGTAAAGCGAGTTAGTCTGATGTGCCATTGCAGTCTGGCAGAAGGTGAGGCCCAGGTGCCTCGAAGCTATCCTCTGATCTCCACATGTGTGCTGTGGCATGTGCACCCACGCAAACAAAAAAAAAAAAAGGAATAAACAGGGCTGGATAGATGGGTCAGTGGTTAAGGCACTTGCCTGCAAAGCCAAAGGACCCAGGATCAATTCCCCAGGACCCACGTTAGCCAGATGCACAAGGGGGCGCACGTGTCTGGAGTTTGTTTGCAGTGGCTGGAGGCCCTGGTGTGCCCATTCTCTCTCTTTCTCTCTCTCTCTCTTCCTCTTTCTCTGTCAAATAAGTAACTGAATAAAAATAAAATATTAAAAAAAAACTCATGGAGCGGAACTCCAATTAATAAGTTTCAAAGGAATGATATTAGCAGACGATCTTTATTCCGAGGACAAATGACAGTGATCACCGAATACGGCAGGGACCCACTGCTGCATTCTAAAATAAGTGTGCAAAAATATGAGAAACAGAACGCCTGCATAGTCTCCAAGGAGCTCCTGATAACATTAATTATAAATGGCAAAGTGCTTGCTTTACAGATGAGAAACAGCGTGCTAACTAACCAAAGGATTAAAGCAAGCGCCTCTGCCAGCGACGACAGCTCCTCCCCCCGCCTGTGCTGTGCTCTTACAAAAGGCTTGAACCCGATCTAATTGGGGCCAGGCACCAGGCAAACTATTGTACAGCATTCCCCACAGGTAACTGATCAGCACTCTACAAACGTGTAGACGTCATCACCAACCACCCGTCACAGGTCGGAAGAAACTAAGAAAGCCATTCAGTGAGCCGGACTTGCTGGTTTAGACCTGTCTCTCCAGCTACCCTGAGGCCACGGCTGGAGGACTGCAAATCCGAGACCTGCCCAGACAATAGAGTGAGTTCAAGACCAGCATGAGAAACGTAGTGAGATTCTCTCTCAAAATAAAAAGTGAGGGCTGGAGAGATGGCTTAGTGGTTAAGCGCTTGCCTGTGAAGCCTAAGGACCCGGGTTCAAGGCTCGATTCCCCAGGACCCACGTTAGCCAGATGCACAAGGGGGCGCACGCGTCTGGAGTTCGTTTGCAGTGGCTGGAGGCCCTGGCGCACCCATTCTCTCTCTATCTGCCTCTTTCTCTCTCTGTGTCTGTCCCTTTCAAATAAATAAATAAATAAATAAATTTTTAAAAAGTGAAAACAGGGCCCCAGTCAATGAGCTGCCGTCGAGGACTCAGCTGCCTCCCTGTTGAACCCCCTCTGTGCCCCCTGGCCGCCTTCTCCCGCAGCCGCCTTCCAGAGCCTCCACTCCTTCGACCCTTTTGCTGATGCAGCTGGGGTGGTGACCTGCTTCCTGCCGGCACTGTAAGAATTCAACAGAGGAACGGCAGGAAGACCCTGAGCACTGTCCGAGGGGTCGCTGATGATTATGATGAAAAGAAACTAGTGCAGGCGTTCAAGGGGAAATTTGCCTGCAGTGGTGCTGTGATTGAGTGTCCAGAACATGGAGAAGTGACTCAGCTACAGGGGACCAGCGTGAGCACGTCGCCCGTTCCTCATAGAGACCAGGCTGGACAGTGCGAGCACATCGCCCGTTCCTCATAGAGACTGGGCTGGACAGCGCGAGTACATCGCCCGTTCCTCATAGAGACCGGGCTGGACAGCGCGGGCACGTCGCCCGTTCCTCACAGAGACCGGGCTGGACAGCGCGGGCACGTCGCCCGTTCCTCACAGAGACCGGGCTGGACAGCGCGGGCACGTCGCCCGTTCCTCATAGAGACCGCGCTGGACAGCGCGGGCACATCGCCCGTTCCTCATAGAGACCGGGCTGGACAGCGCGAGCACATCGCCCGTTCCTCATAGAGACTGGGCTGGACAGCGCGAGTACATCGCCCGTTCCTCACAGAGACCGCGCTGGACAGCGCGAGCACATCGCCCGTTCCTCACAGAGACCAGGCTGGACAGCGCGAGCACATCGCCCGTTCCTCATAGAGACCAGGCTGGACAGCGCGAGCACATCGCCCGTTCCTCATAGGACCGGGCTGGACAGCACGGGCACATCGCCCGTTCCTCACAGAGACCGGGCTGGACAGCGCGGGCACATCGCCCGTTCCTCACAGAGACCGGGCTGGACAGCGCGGGCACATCGCCCGTTCCTCATAGAGACCGCGCTGGACAGCACGAGCACATCGCCCGTTCCTCATAGAGACCGCGCTGGACAGCGCGAGCACATCGCCCGTTCCTCACAGAGACCGCGCTGGACAGCGCGAGCACATCGCCTGTTCCTCATAGAGACCGGGCTGGACAGCGCGAGCACATCGCCCGTTCCTCACAGAGACCGCGCTGGACAGCGCGAGCACATCGCCTGTTCCTCATAGAGACCGGGCTGGACAGCGCGAGCACATCGCCCGTTCCTCATAGAGACCGCGCTGGACAGCGTGAGCACATCGCCCGTTCCTCATAGAGACCGGGCTGGCTAAAGACGACCAGCTGAAGGCTCATGGGGTTTCAGTGCTTGCGGCCCTCTGAAGCATAAGTGAGGATTTCCTTGCCATGAGAATGTCCCTTCTGTCCCTTGTCACAGCCTGTATAATGTAACAGTGGGGTCCACGTTTAACTTGGACTAGTGTAACTTCATGCAATGAACTGAAAAGAGCCCCCCCCCAAAAAAAAAGAAAAGAAAAGAAAAGAAAAGAAAAGAAAAAGAAAAAGAAAACAGGTCTGGGAGAGATGGCTTAGCCGTGAAGGCGCTTGCCTGCAAAGCTTAATGACCTGGGTTCGATTCCCCAGTACCCATGTAAGTCAGATGCACAAAGTAGTGCATGCATCTGGAGTTCATTTATAGCAGCTAGAGGCCCTGGTGTTCTCTTTCTCTCTCTCTCTCTCTCTCTCTTTTTCTCTGCTGGATGTGTGGCACACACTCTTAATCCCAGCACTCAGGAGGTTGAGGTAGAGGATATTTGTGGGTTCAAGGCTAGCCTGAGTTCCAAGTCAGCCTGGGCTAGAGCAAGACCCTACCTTGAAAAGCAAGACTGGGATGTGGCTCAGTGGGCACAGCACTTGCCTAGCATGAGTGAAACCCTAAACTCTATCCCCAGTAAAGACAGAGAGAGAGAGAGAGAGAGAGAGAGAGAGAGAGAAACAAACCAAAACAAAACAAAAACAGCCGTGGTGGGCACACCAGTAGTCCTAGCACTGTCGGGCAGAGGAAGGAGGTCAGGTGCTCAAGACCAGCCTTGGCTACAAAGCAAGTTCAAAGGCACCTTGAGATGCATGAGATTTCAGGAGAGACGCAGAGAGATACAGAGAGACAGGAAGGAGGAGGAGGAAGAGGACAAGGAAGAAGAGAGGAGAGGAGAAGAAAAGAGACAGGCGGCAGGAGGAGGAGGAACGGAAAAGGAAGAAAAAATTCAATGCAATGCGTCATCAGATCATGGACTAAACAAGGGCGTCGGCCATCGTCCTGAGAGACAGCTCCAGAGCACCGCAGAGGTCCACATCTGAAAGGCTCCAGTCCAACACACCACATTTCCCAAATCTTGAAAGACTCGAGTCCAACACACCACATTTCCCAAATATTAAAGTCCTGAATTTACACACATATATATTTGAGAGAACACACACCAGGGTCACTGCAAGGAATGAACTCCAGATGCACACACCACGTTGGGCATCTGGCTCTACGTGGGTACTGGGGAATTGAACCTGGGTCCTTTGGCTTTGTTGGCAAGTGCCTTAACTGCTAAGCCATCTCTCTAGCCCGCACAGAATTCTTTTTTTTTATGTTTTTTTTTTTTTTTTTTTTTTTTTTTTCGAGATAGGGTCTCACTTTAGTTCAGGCTGACCTGGAATTCACTATGAAGTCTCAGGGTGGCCTCAAACTCACAGCGATCCTCCTACCCCTGCCTCCTGAGAGCTGGGATTAAAGGTGTGTGCCGCCATGCCCAGCTTCTTCTTCTTTGTTTCTTTAAGCAGTTTATTTGTGATCAGTGTCTGAGACTCTCTACATCCTTCACAAATTTAATTTTACATAATTTGATATTCTGTTAAAACTTAAACTTTGAGCTGCTAGACTTATTTCCCTAGAACAAAAGGGCTGGTATAAATTATTTTCCAGAAATGAGGTTCCGTTTCACAGACCTGGCTTCCTTTTTGCTTGTTTTTAAGTTTTAGAGAACTAAATTTGCATTTGTTAAAATCAAAACATAGGAAAGATGTTCTTTACAAATAATTTTGATCGTGTGTCAAAGAAAGGATAAAAAGGCTTTATCTCCAGCATTCCGCATTGTGCTGTATTGTCTGTCGTTCAGTGGGAACAAGCTTCTGTCAGACGGAAGTGGGTCCGTCTCTGGCACTTTGTCAATCTGGCCAAATGCGGATAATCTAGGTGCACGCGGTGCGCTGTGCGTAATATCTTCTTCTCTTCTTCTTGTTGGGCAGCCGTGCGGCTCAAAGCGTCGGCGGGGTCTCGCTCACAAGGATCATGAAGCCCAGGACCACCAGGAAGCTGCATTCCAGATGCCAAACACTCCATTACTCGTCTCCAGCCCTCCCCAGCGCCCGAAGGTCTATTACAAGTACTACAGACTATAGTGACCACCCTTTCAGGGGCTCTGTTGTGCAGATCACACAGACTGTGGAGGACAATAACACATTTTATTTGTTTATTTGAGAGAGACAGAAGTAGATAGAGTGAGAGAGAGAGAGAATGGGCACACCAGGGCCTCCAACTGCTGCAAATGAACTCCAGACACATTCTCTGCCTTGTACATCTGGCTTACGTGTGTCCTGGGGACTTGAACCTGGGTCCTTTGGCTTTGCAGGCAAGTGCCTTAACCACTAGGCCATCCATGCAGCCTGGAAATTACACATGATTTTAATCCATCTGCCCTTGCCTGAAACCACTGAGCATGTCAAAGAGAAGCCAAGGCATTCAGGCATTTCTGCCCATCCAATTAAGTCCGGAGGATCTTCCATTGTAACATTTTCTCCATCTTTGTTCTCCAATTCGTCCCCAATTAGAGGGGAGTAAGTATTACCTTCCAAGTTAGTTCTTTTGGTTTTGAATTATAATAGCTGCCTCATTTACACATTGTGCCACTTGATATTTCTCCTCTGTGAGTTTCTGAGCCCCAATAGGAAGATTATCTGCAGAGTCCCTGTGGGTTTGTCCTTGCACATTAAAACAGGTTCCAGGTCCGCATCATCCTTACTCAGTAAGCCTTTTGCATGAGGCCAATCCTCCCTCATGACACCACATAATGTCCGACCACCTTGGCCCTTAGAATGACTGCTTTCCACGGTGGCTTTCTTCACTTCTGTTTCACCCTCAGTTGTTGTGCCTTTGTTTCATCCAACCAATCTGAGACATGGTTAAGAGCACATTCGAGCCCCTTGTGGTGGTGCACACCTTTAATCCCAGCACTGGGGAGGCAGAGGTAGGAGGATCGCCGTGTGTTCGAGGCCACCCTGAGACTATATTAGTGAATTCCAGGTCAACCTGAGCTAGAGTGAGACCCTATCTCAAAAAACAGAAACAAAACAAAAAAGCACATTCAACAGTAGATACCTTTTGTTGTTGTTGTTTGGGTGGGGAGGGGGTAGTATCTTGTTCTACCTTAGGCTGACCTGGAATTCACTATGTAGTCTCAGGGTGGCCTCGAACTCACGGCGATCCTCCTACCTCTGCCTCCCGAGTGCTGGGATTAAAGGCGTGCACCATCACGCTCAGCTAAAATATTTTATTTATTTATTTTGAAAGAGAGCGAATGGACTTTCTTTTATTTCTTTTAAATTTAAATTTATTTATTTGAAAGACAGAGAAAGAGGAAGGTAGAAAGAGAATGGGCGTACTAGGGCCTCTATCCACTGAAAACGAACTCCAGATGCATGCATGCACTACCTTGTGCATCTGGCTTATATGGGTACTGTTGGAATCAGACCTGGGTCCTCAGGCTTCACAGGCAAGTGCCTTAACCACTAAGCCATCTCTCCAGCTCAGGACTGGGTTTTCTTACATAGAAGAGAGATGCCCCCCTTCCTCCCACTTCTTTCTCTGGCTCCATTTCTGCCCGCGGGAGCTTCCTGAGAGAACCAGGCTGAAAGGGTGTCAGGTAGCTTTGTTAGGTAGTTTAGGATGACTGGACCCAAAAAGTAAAAAGCAGAAATACCCTTAAGTTTGCCCTTGCAACTTCCACTTTTCTAGATCAGAGAAGGATCTCTCCTCTCCTTATGTCTCTCTCTCTTTTTATTTTTATTTATTTGCAAGCGGAAATAAAGAGAGAGAGAGAGAGAAAAAAAAAAAAAAAAACAGAGAGAATGGGTGTGCCAGGGCCTCCAACCACTGCAAGTGAACTCCGGATGCATGCACCACTTTGTGCATCTGACTTTATGTGGGTAATGGGGAATTGAACCCAGATCATTAAGCTTGCAGACAAGTGCCTCAACCACTGAGCCATCTCTCCAGTTCTTCCCTTATCTCTTGACTAAAGGAGTTTCCTAGATCTGTCTTTCCATAAAACAACCTGAGCCCCTGCCTGGGAGAAAGTTCCCCTTTTCCTAGAATTTAAGTCTGATCCTGGTGTTGTGGTTGGTTAAGCTCAGGCCCAAAACTTGGTCTTATGTCTGTCCTCTTCCCGCGCCAGCCCCCCGAGTGCCCACCAATCAGCTCTCTCTCACACTCACCTGAGTCTAATGGTGAAGCCCACGATCAGGTTATATATAGATCCTTACCAGGTGGGCAAGCCTCTTCTTGTTGGCTGTTCATCAACCCTGAACCTCCAGGTCCCTGTCCTGCCAAGCCTGTTCTTGTCTCAGGGAGACCCCATCCTCACCCCTACTCCCACATGGGCTCCCTCCCTACCCCTCCTGTCTTCCACATGGCAGAGCCCTGTGCACTTTCTTCTCTTTCCTTTCTAAATCCTTTTTTAAAAAAAAAAATATTTATTTATTTATTTATTTGAGAAGGAGAAAGAAGCAGAGGAAACAGAGAGAGGGCGCACCAGGGCCTCCAACCACTGTAAAGGAATTCCAGATGCATGCGCTCCCCACCCCTGTGCACCTGGCTTATGTGGGTCCTGGAGAGTTGAACCGGGATCCTCTGGCTTTGCAGGCAAGCGCCTTAACCGCTAAGCCATCCCTCCAGCCCCCTAAATCCCCTTTCATGTTTTAGTCTCATGCTCACTTCCTACATGGGCTCTCAGACCCCGTGGGTGTATCCATTCCTCCTTCCTTGGTCCCAGAACTCTCCCTTACCCCTCCCGACTTCTGAATAAATGTCATACTTTGATAATTATCCTCTCAGTCTTGTTTTATTTCAATCCTTTGGTAAAATAGACACGAACTCAGGGTTTGAAGTTTAAGAACCTTTCTTGAATCCCCCCACCCCGAAAACTCCATTACAAGGGTTCAGTGTATGTAATTAGATAGTGGGGTATGAGAATGTGGGTCTTTTTTTTTTTTTTAAAGGTTTTTGAGGTAGGGTCTCGCTCTAGCTCAGGCTGACCTGGAATTCACTATGTAGTCTCAGGGTGACCTCGAACTCATGGTGATCCTCCTACCTCTGCCTCCCGAGGGCTGGGACCCTGACAGGCTGAGTAACCACAGACCAGTCCCTTAACTGCTCCTAGCAGGCATCCTCGCCCATCCAGCGAGGAAAATCACAAGCGCGAACCACTGTGGGGATTCATTAAGATAATCACAAAGCCCATGGAACTCAATGCCCGCCGCAAAGAAAAGGACGGATTCATCACAGCCATTATGTGTCACCTCGCAGCCACAACCCAGAGTGGCCAAGGGGCCAGCAACGCACCCTGTCTCCTAAGCTTCTGCCTCAGGTTGAGCTGGAGAGTGGAAGGGTGGGTGGGGGGCGGACAGGGGCCCTCTTGCTGCCCCTTGGCCACAACTCACCAGTGATGAGGTTGTCCACAAGGGTGGTGGGCATGCAGAAGATGCCCACCAGCAGGTCGCTGACGGCCAGGTTGAGGATGAACATGTTGGTGACGGTGCGCATGTGCCTGTTCTTGAGCACGATGAAGCAGACCAGCGCGTTGCCCACCATGCAGAGGAGGAAGATGAGCGCGTAGACCACGATGAACATGGCCGCCACGGGCGAGGAGTGCTGGTAGTAGGAGAAGGTGAAGTTGGCCGCCGGGACGGCCTCGCTATCGCTCCCGTTCGCACTGGGGGGCCAGCTGCCGTTGGGAGGCTGTGAGGGCTCCCCTGGGACCAAACGAGTATATGTTAGGACCGAAGCAAAGAGCTCACAGCCAGCTTTTCACCACTGAAAAGCTGCCCCCTCTGTGGCCGTACCCTGGGCCTGCCCAGGACTCTGGTCACTGTTCAACCCCAAGGGCAAGCTCCCACCACCAAGGTTCCTTCTCTAGCCTTGGTTCTCATCCTTCCCTCCTTCCTTCTCTCTATCTCCAGCATCCTAGGTAGCCCAGGCTGCCCTTGAACTCACTATGAAACTGAAAATGACCTTGAAGTTTTTTTTTTTTTTAAAGTTATTTAGCTGGGCACGGTGGCACATGCTTTTAAACCAAGCACTTCGGGAGGCGGAGGTAGGAGGATTGCTGCGCGTTCGTGGCCAGCCTGAGACCATAAAGTGAGTGGCAGCTCAGCCTGGACTAGAGTGAGACCCTACCTTTGGAAACAAAACAAAATTTATTTATTTTGAGAGACTGAGCAAGAAAGAGAGTGTGTGTAAGGGCGAGAGAGTGTGTGTAAGGGCATGCCAGGACTTTTTGCAAACTCCAGATGCATGTGCCACTCTGTGCATCTGGCTTTACACAGGTGCTGCAGTTTGAAAGCAACCTCCAAAAGTTCAGGTACTGGGGCTGGAGAGATGGCTCAGTGGCTAAGGCGTTGGCCCGCAAAGCCCAACGACCCAGGTTCGACTCCTCAGTACCCATGTAAAGACAGATGCATAAAGTGGCACATGCATCTGGAATTTGTTTGTGGCTAGAGGCCATGGTGTACCCACTCTCATTCATTCTCTTTCTTCCTCTGCTTACAAATAAATAAAATGAAACAAAATAAAATTTAGGTACTGAAAATTGAATCCCCCATGTCATATGTTAATGATATTCGGAGGTGGGGCCTTTGGAAGGTAATTAGAGTTGCATGAGGTCATACGGGCGGGGTCTTGTAATGGGTGGTATTAGAAGAGTCCTGAGCTGGGGTGCTTGCCATCTCCCACCATGTGATAGTCTCACTGTTACAAGGCAGAAGGCTCTCACCAGAGACCGATGCATGCTTTTGGACTGTCCTGCCTCCAGAACCATAGGCTAAATAAACCCCTATTTTCTCTATATTAGTCACTCACATAGTTATATTAGTCACTCACTCCTCTTCCGTGTCTCTTTCAGGCAATAGTAGCAACTGTCCTCTCTCTCTCTCTCTCTCTCTCTCTCTCTCTGCACCAACAATGCTGCTGGTGGGAACAGCATCCTGTGGTTGTTAGCCCCACAGTGAGTTTGCAGCAGAAATGGCCCTGCTCATGTTTTTAAATTTATTTATTTATTTTTGCTTTTTTTAATTAATTAATTTATTTATTTGAGAGAGACAGAGGAAGAGGCAGAGTGAAAGAATGAGTATACCAGGGCCTCCAGCCACTGTAAAGGAACTCCAGAAGCATGAGCCCCCTTGTGCATCTGGCTTACATGGGTTCTGGGGAATTGAACCGGGGTCCTTAGGCTTCGCAGACAAATGTCTTAACCACTAAGCCATTTTTCCCAGTCCTATTTTTGTTTTTTTTTTGAGATAGGTTCTCACTCTGTTCCAGGCTGACCTGGAATTCACTATGGAGTCTCAGGATGGCCTCGAACTCACAGTGATCCTCCTATCTCTGCCTCCTGAGTGCTGGGATTAAAGGCATGTGCCACCACGCCCGGCCTTTAAATTTATTTATTTATTTATTTGTAAGCAGAGACAGAGAGAGGAGAGAGGGAGAGAATGGGCATGCCAGGGCCACCAGCTGCTGCAAAGGAATTCTAGACTCGTGCCACCACTTTGTGCGTCCAGCTTTATGTGGGTTCTGGGAATCGAATCTGGGTTGTCAGGCTTTGCAGGCAAGCTCCTTAACTGCCGTACTATCTCTCCAGCCCACTGCTCATGTTTTTGACTCAAGACCAGACTTCAGTATGTGCTTCCCTGGTCCTGTGTTGAAGGGAGCAGCTTAGTGTCCACCTGTAGCTCTTCTGGGAAGTCATTAGCTGTGGTGACACATGATGCTGCCTCACAGACTCTCCCTGTGTCCTCCTCTGGCACTGAACGGAGGCCACTCCGGAGCGTGGAGGGTCTCTCAGGAGTCTGTCACACCCAGAGCTCAGCCACTAGAGTCTCGGCACCTGGAGGCTGGAAAGACACCTGGAGAGGGGGCCATCAGGGCCAGTGAGCCAGCACCATCAGGGGCTGCACAGACCAGTGGGTGTCAGAAGGGGTTCCGGTAGGGGCCAAGGGCTTGCCGGGGGAGAAAAAAAAAAAACAGCTAGAAAGTTCTGGTGAGGGGAAATGATACTCCCAGTTAAGATTTTCAAGGGCCTCTAATTGCACTCAAACACCCTGACCACAATCTGAAAACATCAGACATGTACAAGGGAGACTATTATGATGACCATACACAAAAGTTATGAGGGCTAATGAACCAGTCTGAGAAGCAATGGTACAAAGAACTCCCAGGTAACTATCATCTCCCTTCAACAAAGACAGGCTCAAGGCCAATTTTCTTTCACCCTATTCACTTCTTTTTGAATAATGTGGAACAAATACTGTTGCTTTTCACTGACAAAAGCTTATGTCTCTAAAAAACAAGGATTCTAAAATGATTATATATGCTTGGTTTTTCGAGGTAGGGTCTTGCTCTAGCCCAGGCTGACCTGGAATTCACTACATAGTCTCAGGCTATCCTCACACTCACAGTGATCTTCCTACTTCTGCCTTCCAAGTGCTGGGATTAAAGGTGTGCATCATGACTGACTGATTTTTTAAAATTTATTTGAGAGAGCAAGAGAGAAAGAGGGAGAGAGAGAGAGAGAGAGAGAGAGAGAGAGAAGAGAGAGAATGGGTGCACCAGGGCCTCCAGCCACTGCAAACGAACTCCAGACACACGCGCCACCTTGTGCATCTGGCTTACGTGGTCCTGGGGAATCAAACCTGGGTCCTTATGCTTCTCAGGCAAGTGCCTTAACCACTAAGCCATCTCTCCAGCCCACAACTGTATCCTTAAAGGCTGTGTATCCAGTGGGGTTTTCTGCAGGCTGGTCTTTACTGATTGTTCCTTCATGGTGTCATTTCATTCATTGTCTCAGTGCCTCATACATTTTGCAATCAGCAGTAAGAATGAAAGAAAGATGTGTGTGTGGGTGTGTGCGCGCGTGTGTGTGTGTTACGTGCAGTGCTTATCCACGTACATGTGAATTCAGGTGTGCACATGCCCCGGTGAGGAGTGAGGTCAGAGGACCTCCTTCGGGTCAGCGTTGGCATTTCCATCTCATTTGAGGTAGTGGATTTTCTCTCTCTCTCTCCTTTTCCTGGTTCTAGCTCTGCTGTTCCCAGCTGCACTTGCCATGAGCTTTTCTGGGGAATTCCCCAGCCTCCACCTCCCGCCCTGGTCGACATCACAAAGCTGGGATGACGGGAGCCCGCCGTGGCTTCGGGCTTCTTCCGTGGGTGTGGGTGTTGAACTGTGGCACTCCACCTTGAGCGACCCACCCCAGACCTGAAGTTTTTGTTTTTAATTTAAGAATATACATATGTTGGGCTGGAGGGGTGGCTTAGCGGTTAAGGCATTTGCCTGCAAAGCTAAAGGACCCAGGTTCGATTCCCCAGGACTCACGTCAGTCAGATGCACAAGGGGCCGCAAGCATCTCTAGTTTGTTTGCAGTGGTTGGAAGCCCTGGCATGCCCATCTCTCTCTCTCTCTCTCTCTCTCTCTCTCTCTCTGTCCCTCTCTCCCTCTTTCTCTGTCAAATAAATAAATAAAATAAAAATATACATATATTTATTTGTCATCAGCTTCCCACTTAATATCTTCAGCTGACACTAATGAGCTTTGTCTAGACCCCTAACTGCGTTTTGGGACAGCGTCTCTCGTAGGCCAGCTTGACCTGGAAATTGATAGCTGAGAATGACCACGAACTCCTGATCCTCCTGCCTCCACCTCTCAAGTGCAGGGATTACAAGCATATGTCAGTTGTGTCTGAAATGCCAGTCCAAACCCTTGATCTCGCTCTGATCCCAGCGGACACCTCCTTGACTTGGAGCAGCGCCACTCACTGGTCCTTTGTCTGCTGTGCTCCAGTTTGTGTTTTTATATTTATTTATTTGCAAGCAGAGAGGAAAGAGAGAAGATGAGAGAGAGAGAGAGAGAGAGAGAGAGAGAATGGTGTGCCAAGGTCTCGCCACTGCAAATGAACTTGAGATGCGTGCGCCACTTTGTGCGTCTGGCTTTACGTGGGTCCTGGAGAATCGAACCTGAGCTGTCAGGCTTGGCAAGCAGGTGCCTTTAAGCGCTGAGCCATCTCTATAGCCCTCTCCTTGTTTTGTTGGTGACAGTATTCCTGGCATCTTGCCAGTACCTGGCCATAGGAAGTGGCTCAAGAGACAACCAGTGAAACAGACTTGGGAGAGAGCTCAGATGGTAAACGTGCTTTCCTCACGCGCATGAAGCCCGAGCTCAGTCTCGCTGGGGAGGTAGAGAAGGCAGACTCTTGGGGTCAGCTGGCCATTCAGTCTAGCTTACTTGGGGGAGTTTCAAGCCAATGAGAGAACCTGGCACAAAACTATGCGGGATACCAGAAGAATAACACACACACACACACACACACACACACACACACACAGCAATTATGAAATGAATAAATATTTGTAGGAAGCAGGAAAGGAAGGAAGGGCGGCTCTTGCTCATGGCAGGCAGTGCTGTGTTGGAAAGCCTTCCCTAGAAAGAGGCATGGCTTATCAAGAATCTACAGGGGGGTGAGGGGTGGGGGTGGCTGGAGAGATGGCTTGGTGGTTAAGGCGTTTGCCTGCAAAGCTAAAGGACCTTGGTTCAATTCCCCAAGACCCATGCAAGCCAGATGCACAGGGTGGTGCATGCGTCTGGAGTTTGTTTGCAGTGGCTGGAGGCCCTGGTGTGCCTATTCTCTCCTCTCTGTCTTCCTCTCCTTCTTTCTGTCTCAAACAAATAAATTAAAATTTTAAAAAAATCTACTGGGAAGCCAGGAGTGATGGCGCATAGCTTTAATCCCAGCACTTGGGAGACAGAGATAGGAAGGAGGATCGCTGTGAGTTCGAGACCAGCCTGGAACTACAGAGTGAGTTCCAGGTCAGCCTGGGCTAGAGTGAGATCCCACCTACAAAAAAAAAAAAAAAAAAAAAAAAAAAAAAATCCGGGTGTGGTGGCGCACACCTTTCATCCCAGCACTCGGGAGGCAGAGGTAGGAGGATTGCCATGAGTTCAAGGCCACCCTGAGACTACATAGTGAATCCAGGTCAGCCTGGACTAGAGTGAGACTCTACCTCAAAAAAAAAAAAAAAAAAAAAAAAAAAAAAAAAAAAAAAAAAAAAAAGAAAGAAAAAAGAAAAAAAGAAAAGAATCTACTAGGAAACCAGTTCAGCTCATCTGAGCCTCAAAATCAACCACTTTCATGAGTGGAGCAAGTTGTGGCTGTGGAGGAAATTGCCAGAATCTTTGGGGCAGAATTCCTGTCTGTGTGCTTCCTCTACTCCCTTCCCCTGGCCCTCAGGTAACCTCATTCCCCAAAGCCTGTTGGCTCCAGGAAGCATCTGGAGTGACTGTCCCTTCTCTCCACCAAGCCTGGGCATCCATCCCTGCACTCGACAATGATTCTCGTGCTGCATTTCCCCTAAGGGAAAACCTCCTGCTCCTGGCAAATCCCCCTGCACTGGGCGCCTGCGCACTTCCACTCATGCCCACCAGAGCCCCGTGCCAGCCCCCAGGGACCTCATTAGCCAGGACCTGTTAGGTGTTCCTTTGATGACATCCTGTGAGATTATCATCCACTGAACCCAATTAAGCTGTTCCCCTATGCAGGGGCTTCATGGAGGTCTCGGGCATAATGATGATTGTCTCCAGGGCACTGAGGTGCGTGAGCTCAGAGGACGGGTCTGGACTACTGAACGCCAGGCTGGGGAGGAGGGGGCAGCTCCCAGCATGCACCTGGAACTTGTCAACCATCCTTACTCCTCATTCCTAATCCAGGGAACCAGAGACCCTGAGGGGCTGAGGCTAGATCATTTGCTTTTCAATGTGTTTTATTTTATTTTATTTTATTTTTTTCAAAGTAAGGTCTCACTCTAGCCCAGGCTGACCTGGGATTTACTATGTAATCTGAGGCTGGCATCAAACTCACAGCGATCCTCCTACCTCTGCCTCCCTAGTGCTGGGATTAAAGAGGTGCGCCACTATGCCCAGCTATTTTATTTTATTTGTGAGGAGAGGGAGAGAGAGAGAGAGAATGGGCATGCCAGGGCTTCTTGTCCCTGCAAATGAACTCTAGATGCATATGCTACTTTGTGCATATGGCTTTACGTGGACGCTAGGAAATTGAACCTGGGCCAGCAATCTTTGCAAGCAAGTGTTTTAACCACTGAGCCATCTCCCCCAGCCCCTATTTATTTTAAATTTTACAGCATTAGCTGGAGGTGTAGCTCAGAGGTGGAGCCCTTGCCTAGCATGCACAAGGCCCTGGGTTCAGCCCCCAGCACCACAAAGCAAAATAAAACATCTTCAGATATTTCTTGGCTATGACTTAGGGTAGGTCACCTCACCTTTCTAAGATTAAACTTGCCACAGCGGACACAAGCGAAGACTCAGAGCTGAGGTGCACGCTGGTGCGCGGGGACTAGACGCATGGTAGCTGAGTCGTGCACAGTGGGTGCGAGCAGTGTTCTATCATACTCTGGCCAGGCGTGCTTGTTCAGGCCTCTAATCCCAACCACTGCAAAAGAACTCCACTTTGTGCATCCGGTTGTAAGTATTGAGCCCAGGTTGGTAGGTTTTGCAGGCAAGTGCCTAACCACTGAGCAACCTCTCCAGACCTCACCTGGATTTTTTTTTCAGTATTAAAATTTTTTTGTTGGTTTGTTTTTTTGAGGTAGGGGTCTCACTCTAGCTCAGGCTGACCTGGAATTCACTATGTAGTCTCAGGGTGGCCTCGAACTCACAGTGATCCTCCTACCTCTGCCTCCTAAGTGCTGGGATTAAAGGCGTGCACCACCATTCCTAGCTCAATATTTAAATATTTTTTGAGGCAAGCCCAACAGACTGGCCTCTTTTTTATGCAAGAGAGAGAGAGAAAGAGAGAGAGAGAGAGAGAGAATTGGTGTGCCAGGGCCTCCAGCCACTGTAATCAAACTCCAGATGGTTGTGCCACCTTGTGTGCATGTGTGACCTTGTGCATTTGTGTCACCTTGTCTGTCTGGTTTACATGGGACCTGGAGAGTCAAACATGGGTCCTTAGGCTTCACAGGCAAGCACCTTAACCACTAAGCTATCACTCCAGTCCTCTTACGTGAATTTTAAGA
Source organism: Dipus sagitta (assembly GCA_036346955.1). Taxonomy (NCBI): domain Eukaryota; kingdom Metazoa; phylum Chordata; class Mammalia; order Rodentia; family Dipodidae; genus Dipus; species Dipus sagitta. The sequence continues at coordinate 26,314,967 of CM070790.1, read as the reverse complement.
ATGCACTTTCTGGGCTGGACAGATGGCTTAGTGGCTTAAGGCGCTTGCCGGCAAAGCTAAAGGACCTCAGTTCGATTCCCCAAGACGTACATGAGCCAGATGCAGAGGTGGTGCATGCATCTGGAGTTCATTTGCAGTGGCTGGAGGCCCTGGCACACCCATTCTCTCTCTCCCCCTGTGTCTTTCTCTTTCTCAAATAAATAAATAAAAATAATAAAATATTTTTAAAAGAAAGAATGCACTTTCCCCCATGCCATGCACCCGCATGTCTGAGGGTGGCGCTCTGGCTCTGATTCTTTTGAAAAGCTGATGACTTCCACATGCTGTGAGAACCAGCGACTCACATGATAGGAAGATCGTCATGAGTTCGAGGCCAGCCCGGGCTGCAGAATGAGTTCCAGGTCATCCTGGGATATAATGAGACCCTGCCTCAATAAACTAAACCCCTAACCAAAAAAAAAATCATTTTATAATATTCTTAGCGTGGACCTGTTAATCCTGAAAGATGTGCCTTCCTTTATGGCCCTCTCCTACTACTGACAGAATCATTGGCGCCACCTGCTGGCAGTATATGGAAGTTTCACCCCAGATTAGACACCTGCGTTGGCTCCCCCATTCAATACCACCTGAGAGTATGCCAGTGAACCCAGAAACTGGACCAACGAAACACTGCCGTAAGCACAACACAGGCCAAGTGGTAATAGTTACATAAAACAAAAGTTCAAGTTCACTGGTAACGTAAGAAATGCCATTTAAAAAAGAGTTAACGAGGTGTACTTAGCTTGCAGTGACACCAGGACTGACAGTGGGGCCTCTGATCCCCTCAGCCCACCCTTTGTCTCCTCTGTGAACTGGAGAGACCAGCTTCCCCTGTGTCCTTGTGTCCTCCATGCCTAGCCACGGGTGACCTGGGCTGCTTGTCCCCCTCCTCTGCCTCACCAGGCTGAGAGCTATAGCAGCGTGAATTACAAAGGGCCTCGCGGATCTGGGCAGTCTTCCAGGCAGCCTCGGGGCACCGAGGACCATAGTGAGGTGCTGTTCATTTTGGGTTTGTGTCAAGGAAGCCTGCCTACGCAAGACCTGTGGTTGAGCTTCTCGGGAGAGTGACAGGAGGAAGAGGATCCAAGAGGAAGAAGGCTTCCCCAGACCCCGCTCTCCACCCCCGTTCCTCCCCCACCCCCGCGCCCGCCCATCCCGCACACAGACCCGCAGCCGCTGCTCTCCCGGCGCCCCGCCGCCCTGTGGACTCTGCAAGCCCCGTCGTTCTTGGTCAGGAAGAGCAAGCGACTTTGCCAAAGTACCATTTGGGTTGATCAAGGCCAAAGACTTGAGAGCTGAGTTCCATGAACGGCTGACAGGGACTCCCAGAGAAGCCCCACCCCCTTTTATTCCCTATGCTGGACCAGGGTTACAGGCACGTGAGCCCAGGCCCGGCTGTTGATGTGGGTGCTGGGAACTGAACTCAGGGTGAACCCAGCCCTCTCCTGTCCTCTTGCTTACCCGGCAAGCACTCTCAGCCCTGAGCCAGTCATCTCCCCAGACCAAGAGGCCTTTCCATTTCTCACTTCCTCCAGGAGCTCTCCGATTAGTTTTTGCTTTTACCCATTAAAACCTGAATTCAGAGGCTGGTGAAATAGCTCAGCGGTTAAGGCCCTTGCCTACGAAGCCTAAAGACCTGAGTTCAATTCCCCTAGTACCCACGCAAAAGCAGATGTACAAGGTGGCACATGGCTTAGAGGCCCTGGTGCATCCATTCTCTCTGTCTCCTCTCAATCTCTGTCTGCTTGCAAAAAAATAATTAAAAATATTTTTTAAAAAACTGAATTCAGAAAAGCTTTTTTTTTGGTTTTTCAAGGTAGGGTCTCACTGTAGCTTAGGCTGACTGGGAATTCACTATGTAGTCTCAGGCTGGCCTCGAAAAGCTTTTGAGAAGGCATTTGCTTTTCAATGAATACTGAGTTGACTGGGTGTGATGGCACATGCTTTAAATTTCAGCATTTGGGAGTCAGAGGTAGGAGGATCACCACGTGTTCGAGACCAGCCTGGGACTAGAGTGTGTTCTAGGTCAGCCTGGGCTAGAGTGAGGCCTTGCCTCAAAAAATAATAATAATAATAATAAAATAACTGAGAGCTGGGCATGGTGGCGCACGCCTTTAATCCCAGCACTTGGGAGGCAGAGGTAGGAAGATCGCCATGAGTTCAAGGTCACTCTGAGACTACATAGTGAATTCCAGGTCAGCCTGGGCTAGAGGTAAGCCCTATCTCAAAATAATAATAATAATAATAATAATAATAACTGAGTTGGGGCTGGAGAGAGAAGGAAACAAGGGAGTCTTCTCTCTTGCTCCATCTGTAGCTTCTCTGGCTGCTGCTTGGCTGTTTCACGCAGGCTCTGGGCTCCGAGCCGCTGACACACAGTTGACGCAGTGTCGAGCTACCTCGGATGAGGCAAAGAGAAACGTCAAAGTTCAGAGACAAAGAAACTTGCTCTCACAATACAGAGAGACATAGTGATGGAGCCCCAGGTTTGGCTTGACTTCGGGGTTCGGGGTCCACCGGATAAGCCAAGGGCTCTGCTCTGAGCTGGAGCCTCGGCTGAGGGTCTGCCGTCGCCCACATTTTTCAATTTTCTCTGGGTCCGCGAGGTCATCTTTGAAGGCCTCCGGTGCCCAGTTAGAGGTCCTTGATTTGAGCGTGCCTTGACTTCCCGATGCCACTGTTAAGAAGCAGTACCACTTAAAACAGTGCTGGAGGTTGGCCATTGATTGACCCTGTGAAGCCCCAGCACTTGGGAGGTGAAGACAGGAGGGTGAGAGGTTCAAGGTCAGCTACATAGGGCGTTTGAGGCTGGTCTGAGCTACACAAAAGTCTATCTCAAAACACACACACACACAAGGGCTAGAGAGACGGCTTAGCAGGTAAGTACTTGCCTACAAAGCTGAAGGACCCAAATTCAATTCCCAGGACCCATGTAAGCCAGATGCACAAGGTGGCACATGTGTCTGGAGTTGGTCTGCAGAGGCCCTGGCACTCCCATTCTCTCTCTCTCTCTCTCTGTATAATAAATAAATTAAAAATAAAAATAGGGTTGGAGGGCTGGAGAGGTGGTTTAGTGGTTAAGGCACTTGCCTGCCATGCCAAAGGACCCAGGTTTGATTCCCCAGGACCCACATAAGCCAAATGCACAAGGTGGTGCATGCGTCTGGAGTTCATTTGCAGTGTCTGGAGGCCCTGGTGCACCCATTCTCTCTCTCTCTCTCTTTGTCTTTCTATCTCTTGCTCTGCCTCTTTCTCTCTCACAAATAAGTAAATAAAAATAAAATATAATTTTTTTTTTTTGGTTTTTTGAGACAGGGTCTCACTCTGCTCAGGCTGACCTGGAATTCACTCGTAGTCTCACGGTGGCCTCGAACTCTCGGCAATCCTCCTACCTCTGCCTCCCGGAGTGCTGGGATTAAAGGTGTGTGCCACCACGCCCGGCTTAAAAAATATTTTTAAAATATGGTTGGAGAGATGGCTTAGTGGTTAAGGAGCTTGCCTGAGAAGCCTAAGGATCCATGCTCAACTCTCCAAGTCCCACGCAAACCAGATGCACAAGGAGACGCAAGCGCACAAGGTCGCACATGCATACAAAGTGGCGCACATGTCTGGAGTTCGATTGCAGTGGCTGGAGGCTCTGGCATGCCAATTCTCTCTCTGTTTCATAAAAATTACAAAAAAAGCCGGGTGTGGTGGTGCATGCCTTTAATCCCAGCACTCGGGAGGCAGAGGTAGGAGGATCTCTGTGAGTTCGAGGTCACCCTGAGACTCCATAGTGAATTCCAGGTCAGCCTGAAAAACCCTACCTGAAAAAAACAAATTCACACACACACACACACACACACACACACACAGACACACACACCAATCCCAAAGAAGGAAAAATATAGGGGCTACTTGGCTTATCTGAGGTCATGAAAAGAGACATGTGGGGTCCAATCCTTCCTCTCTACCACACTTGCCCAGCCACGGGTCAACAGCCAGACCTAGAGTGACCTTGTCCCAAGTCACTGTTTCTCAAGTTCTCTCTCCTCCATCCATACCAGGATGGTGTTTAGCAGCGATGGGGATAAACTTGTTCCCTCTGAAGAGCAGAGACTCCTGAGAGCGAGCAGCACGCTGGGTGCCTCTGGGCCATTTGCATTTCAAAAGGAGTCAAGCCTCAAATCAGAAAGCACGCCACTCTTTATGTGATTTCTACTACTGATTTCTGCTACTAATGAGAGCAAACGAGCTGCGGAAGGCTTCGGGAAGGGGAAGCTGGATTTGGTTCTTTGATATCTGCAGCTAAGTATAACTGGAGGAGATTAGCCATGCTCCACTGACAACGTGCCTCAGTTTCCCCTTTTCACCACTCAGCCTTGAGCAGCTGCTAACCCAGATCCACGAGCCTAAAGCCACATATGTAACATTCATATATTATTTGAGGGTGTGTGAGAGAGGACGAGGCATAGAGAGAGAGAGAACGGGCACACCAGGGCCTCTAGCCACTGTAAATGAACTCCAGACACATGTGCCACCTCGTACATCTGGCTTATGTGGGATCTGAAGAGTCGAACATGGGACCTTGAGCTTCACAGGCAAAGGCCTGACCTGCTAAGCCAGCTGTCCAGTCTGGAAAAAAAAAAATTTTTTTTTCTAAAAAGAAGCTTTAGGGCTGGAGAGATGGCTTAGTGGTTAAGGCGCTTACCTGCGAAGCCTAAGGACCCATGTTTGATTCTCCAGATCCCATGTAAGCCACATGCACAAGGTGACACATGTGCACGGTCACATATAAACATAAGGCGGCACATGTGTCTGGAGTTCCATTATAGTGGCTGGAGGACCTGGCATGCTAATTCTCTTCCTCCCTCTCTCTCTCTCTCTCAGTAAAAAAGCCCAGTCTGTTGTGTTTGCCTCGAAACTATTTTTCATTTATTTACATGAGAAAGAGAGAGAGAACGGGTTTACCCGGACCTCTAGACGCAGCAAACAGAATCCAGATGCATGCATGCAGCACTTAGTGCATCTGGCTTTATGTGGACACTGAGGAATCAAACCAGGGCCTTCAGGTTTTGCAAGCCAGCACCTGTAACCATTGAACCATCTCCCTAGTGTGGCTGTTTTTGAGACAGCATCACACCTTGTAGCCCAGGCTGGCCTCAAACTCTCAGCAATCCTGCCTCAGCCTCCTGAGGGTTGAGATCACAGACAAGAGCCACCGTGTCTGGCTGAGCAGAAATATTTACACTAAGTATCTCAACTCATCGACAGAAGAAGCAGGGCAGATTTTGCTATCCCCAAGGAGCACAACCCAAGTGAGAACAGAATTACGCTCACCTGTTCGGTCCTTGCTTTCCTGACAGCCAGTGACTCCCCTCCCATGTCCCACTCCCAGCCAGACAGGAAAGGTGCAAAGGTCTTTAGGACAAAAGTGAGCTCCGTGAAGGCCACAGCCCCAGAGTGTCCCTAGAACCAGGGCCCCTTGTATAGAAAGAGCTATTAGACCTACTATGGACCAAGTCAAGGTGAGCTGGACCCGCTGGGCCTTAGTCTTATCGTATGCTACCTGGGGGTGATGTCATATAGTGGTAACCCTCCAGGGCAATGAAATGAAGGACAGGACGCAGGGACTCTGGAAGCAGTGGACTGCGCCTGGACTTCCAAGGGGCTGCTGTGTGCTGAGCTGCAGGGAGACCAGCTGGTGCTCTTCTCTCTACTGACCTCCTGCCCTTCCTTGACCTCCCCTCTACAGCTGTGCCCATCTCCAGTCAGTGTGGGCACCCTTCCCAGCCTCTGGGCTTCCCTCAGTCAGAGCTCCCACGGTGGGTAAACAGCTGTGGAGGCCACCAGGGTCTCCCAGGAAGCTACCACATTGGGGTCAGGCTAAGCGGGGACCAGAAAGCAGATCCGACTTTCGGTCCTTCTGCAGACGTATCCCACGTCATATACCCCCTAGACAGCCCTGATAATGCTTGGCGGGTAGGGGGTGGCTCGGCGGACTGCAGCATCGGTCTCCGGGGGCTGGGGGAGGCTTCCGAGTCCTCAGAGACCCTTCAAGCTATATTTCTGGTCTAGCCACCAACGAATTCCCCCTGTACCCCCAAGCGAGGAATCAGACCTGTGGTCACCCTGCTTCAAGATAGATAATGGGAACTGGTGACGAGATGGGCTCCAGACCAGGTCTAGGTGGAAATTCTCTGCTGACGTAGAACCACGCGGTCATTTGCACCTCGCCCTGTCCAGTCTCGGTCCTGCTCCCTGGAGCCCTTCAGTCCCCAATTCGCCTCAAGAACGCCAACTCTCTTAAAGGGGTGTCACTGATATTTTGGACCCAAATTCAGGGCTTGTCATTTTGTGTACATTCACATTCATTTTTAAAAAATTTTTTGTCTGTTTATTTATTTATTTGAGAGCGACAGAGAGAAGGAGGCAGAGAGAGAGAGAGAGAGAGAGAGAGAGAGAGAATGGGCGCGCCAGAGCTTCCAGCCTCTGTAAACGAACTCCAGATGCGTGCGCCCCCTTGTGCATCTGGCTAACGTGGGTCCTGGGGAATTGAGCCTCGAACCAGGGTCCTTAGGCTTCACAGGCAAGCGCTTAACCGCTAAGCCATCTCTCCAGCCCCACATTCATTTTTTAAAGATATTTTATTTATTTATTTGTTTGAGGGAGAGACAGAGGAAGAGGCAGAGAGAGAGAGAGAGAAAGAATGGGCGCACCAGAGCCTCCAGCCACTGCAAACAAACTCCCAGACGCGTGTGCCCCCTTGTGCATCTGGTTTATATGGGTCCTGGGGAATCGAACCCAGGTCCTTAGGCTTGGCAGGCAAATGCCTTCACCGCTAAGCCATCTCTCCGGCCCCCACTTCATTTTTTTTTTTTTTTCTTGAATTTAAGCTAGTGTTCTAGTGGTGGGATCACCAAACATCTTATATCTACTGCCTCCTGGGTGTTTTGGTTTCTAGCTGTAGAATTGATAGGCATGCCTCTTGCTTTCCCTCTCAGGGACCCTGAGACTGGTGGCATCGATGCTAATGAACCCCAAGGCGAGTAAGCTCCAAAATTCCCCCCCCACATGGCTTCGTCAGTGCCCAGGGTCTCAGGAGCGATCTCCACAGAACAACTGCAATTCATCTTTCCTCCTCCCAGAACCCCAGGCTGAAAGAGGAAATCTGTCAAATTCAGCAGGGCTTACTCTTCCAGAGAGCTCTTATACAGACACCTCAAGAACAATAAATTGTTTTCTTTCATATGTATGTATTTGTTTTGCAAATGCTGGGGATTGGAGCCCAGAGCACGCTGAGTTTTATTCCTGGCCCTTACTGTGTTGTTGCAGTCATTTAATTTTAAAAGACCTGCAAGGGAGATGTCTTAGTGGGAAAAGTGCTTGTCACTCAAGCATGAAGTCCTGAGTTTGGATCCCCTCAACCCACAGAAAGTTGAACATGCCAGGCATAGTGGTGCACACCTTTTATCCCAGCACTTGGGAGGCAGAGGTAGGAGGATCGACATGAGTTCGAGGCCACCCTGAGACTACATAGTGAATTCCAGGTCAGCTTGGGCTTGAGCGAGACCCTACCTCGATACACCAAAAGAAAAAACAAAGAGAGAGAGAGGGAGAGAGAGAGAGGCATGCCAGGGCCTTAGCCACTGCAATCGAACTCCAGATGCTTGCGCCACCTAGTGGGCATATGTGACCTTGCTCTTGCCTCACCTTTGTGCGTCTGGCTTATGTGGGATCTGGAGAGTCAGACATGGGTCCTTAGGCTTCGTAGGCAAGCGCCTTAACCGCTAAGCCATCTCTGAGCCCCAATAGTCTTTTTTATGTGCTGAGCTGGGGAGATGGCTCAGTGGTTAACAGTACTTGCTGCTTAAACATGAGGGTCTCTCAGCCAGAGACCACCTGAGTTTAATTCCCCAGAACCAACATACAAAGCTGAACATGAACTGGAGAGATGGCTTGGCAATTAAGGCACTTGCCTGCAAAAACTGATGACCCAGGTTCAATCCCCAGAACCCACATAGAGCCAGATGCACAAAGTGGTGCACACATTTAGAGTTTGCAGTGGCTGGAGGCCCCAGGGCATCCACACTCAACTCTCTCTTCTCTCTTTTTCTGCTTATAAATAAATTTAAAAAGGCTGGGCATGGCCACACATGCATGTAATGCCAGTTCAAGGAGGGCAGAGACTAGAGAACCACTGGGGCTTGCTGACCAAAAACGGCAGCTCCGGGATGAGGGAGAGACCCTGTCTCAGGAAGCACGTGGATGGGTAGTGGAGAAAGACACCCCAAGTTCTTGGGCCTCTGTACACATGCACACAGAGTGCTCATCTGCACACACATGCATACAATACACACAGAGGTGTGTGTGCTATAAAATAGTTCTGAGTGCTACCAAAGAGAAAGAGGAAACATCCCTGGACCCTCACCGCCAAAGATAAACAATGAACTTAGGACGCTTTGCACCATGCCCCTTTCGTCCAGAGGGTTCAGCCGGGGTGCGCAGTTCCTCGCGTAGTCAGCGCCCTGTCATCGTAACACCTGGGATCTCTCTGCTCCGCTTTCTCCAAAGCCACACACAGGAGCAACCCGAACTGCGGGGATGGGATAACCTCAGCCTGCAGGGGGCGCCAGTGACCACTGCCCACCGCACGTGGGGCAAATTGTCCCTGCATCCTATACGGTGCTGAGATCCTTGAATGGGGTTGAATTTCCAAATGCCCATGGCATAGTTCACTCAGCACTCACTCCTTGTTTCTTTCCTTCCTCTTCCTTCCCCCTTTCCTTTGCTTTTCTTTCTGCTTTCCTTCCTCCTTCTTTCTCTCTCCTTCCCTCTTTATTTTATCTTATTATTTTTAAAGTTTTTATTATTTATTTATTTGAGAGAGAGAGAATGGGCACACCAGGGTCTATAGTCACTGCAAACAAACTTCAGACACATGCGCAACACCTTGTACGTCTGGCTTACGTGGGTCCTGGGGAATCGAACCTGGGTCCTTTGGCTTTGCAGCCAAGTACCTTAACTGCTAAGCAACCTCTTCAGTCCTATTTTTTTTTTTTTTTTGAGGTAGGGTCTCACTCTAGCTCAGGCTGACCTGGAAGTCACTATGTAGTCTCAGGGTGGCCTTGAACTCACAGTGATCCTCCTACCTCTGGCTCCCGAGTGCTGGGATTAAAGGCGTGCACCACAACGCCCGGCCCACCATGCCTGTTTTATGTGGCATTGTGCATGCTAGTCAGGCACTCTACCAACTGAGCTATATGCCAAGCCCAACCTGCCTTTTAATACTCATATAATATATTCAAAACATAAACTCACATAACAATCTCATCTATCCTCAGTAGACGATGAACACATTTCTATAAATGAATTCCTAAGCAGTCTTTTTCTTTTTCCTTCTTTCTTTCTTTTATTTTTTCTTTTGGTTCAGTCTCAGCGGTTGAACCCAGGGTCTCATATACTATGTCCAGCCTAAGTGCTGTCTTTAACGTCTGCCTCCCCAGGCAGGCCTCATCTTTTATTTAACTTACTTAACTTACAGACATCTCGATGGCTTCCAATTTTGTCTGGTGATGAGCACACTCGGGTACACATCTTTTCAGGCGTGCAGAATGGTTCCCTCTGCAAAATATCTGAGATGTGCCACTGTTTCCTTGTCACTCAAGTGTTCCCTGTGTGTTCCACGAGTTCTTCTGGAATTCTAATGGAGGCCAATATTCATTTTAGCAGTTTGGTGGGCTTAAAGAAAACATTTTTCTCTCCTTTTGTTGAAAATCAGGACATCTGCCCATCTTTTTTTTTTCCGGGGCGCTTTCATTCACTGTAATTTCCTCTAAGGCAGTGATTATATCTGCAACCGCTGTCAGGTCTCTGGGATGTCATGTGTCTGGGTTTTGAGGGGGGAGTTCATTGTAGGTGGCTCAGGGCCTTCTTCCCATGACATCTCTCTGGGATTTCAATTTCCTCCTTAAAGCGTTTTAGTTCTCAATTCAAACCAAAACTGCCTGTGCCCTGCCCTGCCCTGCTCCAAAGCCCCAAACCCTGAGCAGTTATCATCTTGTTAGCCTTACTTTGCTTTTTCTGCCAGCTCCCCCTGCCCCCCGCTTCTGTTCACTGGGGCTTTGGCACTTTGCTGACACCATTCTAGTAGACCCCGTCAGTCTTCCCACTACATCCCAGTCATGCCTTCCCCTTTGCATCTCGTGCGAGAGAGAGAGAGAGAGAGTGTGTGTGTGTGTGTGTGTGAGTGTGTGTGTGTGTGTGTGCTTTGCAAATCCCAGCTCACTGGAAATCTACAAGTGCAGTCTCATAGGATTTTCTGTAACTCGCCCCCCCGCCTTTCATTCCCAATGAAGGCCTTTCCAATTACTTATGGGAATCTCGGAGCTTCATTTCCTCTTGTGGCAACCCTTCTCTTACTGCCGTGAATTTGTACAGCATACCTTGTGTTCTGACAGCCTCCCTGTGGAGCCTGCTGTATCTAAGTCCCTCCATTCAACAGCTGGGTAGCCAATGGCACAGAAAGCCCTAGGAACCTTCTCTGAGACACCCAGCAAGCCAGGCAGCCAGCTCCTCAGGCCTCTGGTTTCTCAGCTTAAATACAGCTCTCCTTGCCTCCTGGGACCAAGAGAGGGCTCTGGTCCTCATCTGGTATGCCCGAAGCAAACAGCCCAGGCCCTGGGCCACCGTCCCCGAGGTTAGAACCCTTCCCCCCCACTTTGCCCATGGGGATCACGGAGGCCATCTTCTCTAGGATTCTGTCCCCCTCCCTCACTCTTACTAGCAGGCTAAGTTGGAGACAGGTCCCAAAGCTAGTAGCTAAATTGTCCTCTCCTGGTCTCAGTTGAACCTCTGCTCCAGCATGGTGGCCCATGTCTGCCATCCCACCAGTTGAGAACGTGGAGGCAAGACACACTCCATGGACACAGAAGTGCCCCCCCTTTCACCATGGACATGTATGTATGCACATCGCTGTATACGTCGTATACATGTACACACATGTGTAGATCGCTGTCTCTTTCTGTATCTCTCTCTCTGCCTCTCAGGATCGTATACACCACCGACATAGAGGAGCCCCCACATCACACTGTCTCTCGGTATCTCTCTCTGTCTCTCGCACACACACACACGTCTGTCCATCTTTGTCTCTGAACACACTCCTACACACACGCACACACACGCACACACGCACCATGGACATAGAGGCGCCCTCTCCACTGCCCTGTCTCTCCATCTCTGTCTCTCTGTGCGTCTGTCTCTCACTCTCACACACATGCACACATCATGCACACAGTGTCACCCCCATTCCCATCTGTGCCCCTCTGTCACAGTGTCTCCGAGTCTCTTGTCACACACACATGGATGGATTTGGCTCAATGTCTGGTTCTGGACGCCGCTGTGACCAGCGCACCTCCTGTCCCTTTCCTCTCTCCTGGGTCCCCTCGTTCTTGAGTCAGTACCCTACCTCACCTGACCCCCCGAGCCCAAGGGTCACTCACCTTCCATGCTGCCCCACTCCTGCGGGCGCCCAGACACTCTCACTTGAGGCAGTGGGCGGACGCCCGTGGACTGGAGCAGGGGGTCTTGGAGAGGGGCGGGTCTCGGCGTCCCCAGCCCTGCTCTCCCGGGTCCGGGTCGGGGTCACCTCCGGCAGTGGCAGGGGGCGCTCGCAGGCCCCAGCCCCCGCAGGGTCTCTGGGCCCCCGGGGGTCCGGGGAGAAGCTCGCGCGCAGCGCAGCGCGGCGGCGTGGCGGGCTCGCTGGACTGTGCCGCGCGCCCCGCGCCTCCGGGGCCGGAGGGAAGGAGGGAGGCTGGCGCGGCGCCGTCACCATGGCATCCGGCACACCTGTGCCAGCCGAGCGAGGGCGCCCAAAGCCCCGGCACCCCTCGGAAGTGAGGGACACTCGCCTCGCGGCAGCCCGGGGGGGGGGAGCACGCCCTGAGAACTCCACCTGCCCGCCCTGGCCAGGGTCCTCGCTGTTCACGGACCGCAGCCACGCGCGTGACGCCCTGCCCCTCCGGGCACTGGGTGGGGGGCTGCGAAGACCCCCGGAGGACCTCCGGAGGCAGGGGCCGGCCTCCATCAGTTCTGGGCTCTCCTCGGAGAATGGGGACAAGATACCTCTCTTCTTTTTTTCCTCTTTTTGGTTTTTCGAGGTAGGGTCTCACTTTAGCTCAGGCTGACCTGGAATTCACTATGTAGTCTCAGGCTGGCCTCGAACTCACGGCCATCCTTCTACCTCTGCCTCCCGAGTGCTGGGATTAAAGGCGTGCGCCACCACGCCCGGCTATCTTTCTTGTCAGTGCCCACCGGCTTCGGAATTAGTCTCCGTCTCTGCATTTGTAAAGGGTTAACGTAGGGGCACAGTAGATGCTCCACTAACCGTCCCCCAGGTGGGCTGCAGAATCTCGGCCCTTGCATTCCCAGGCAGCCCTGCAGAGACGTTATATGAATGAAGACACCAGGCCCCACACAGAGGGAAGTGAACCGAGGACCCCTTCCCTTATTGGGGGTCGGGAGGCAAGCACCTTAATCACTAAACCATCTCTCCAGCCCTGTTTCTACTAATAGTACAAAATGTAATTTTGTCATGTGCTCTTTGACACTCGTCATATGGTATTTACTTGATTTTCTATAACTGTATTATTTTGTCTGTGGATCCAGCTGTTAGCCAGAATTTAGTATTTTTGTTTTGCATGCATTTCATGTAATAAAATTACCATAGAGATGAGGCTTAACTTCTCTGTTTTTCTTTTCTCTGTGCGTCTTATTAGAAACTTCTGAAATCCCTAGAGACCAGCAGTCTGTATCCTGCTCACACAGGGTGGTGGTGGGGGGGCACTTAAATCAGTAGTGCCCAGACCCCTGTGCAGACTGAGGCACTGTCCCGCGCTCCAGTGGGGTCAGAACATCAGAGGTGTCTCCACCGCTGGTGGATGTGTCCTGCGCATGCGCGGTGGTTTATCAAACCTCCCCAAGCAATTCCAATGTGCGGACCAGGGAGAGAATTATTGCTACAGCCCTCCCGCGGGCTCCGCAGTGCTCACTGCCTACCGTGGGGAACACGCATGAAAGGGGAGTGAATAAATGGCAGTTTTAAGCAGGGCACGGTGGCTGACGCCGGTAATCCCAGAGTTTGGTAGGCCGATGAAGGAGGATTGCCACCAGTTCAAGGCAGGCCAGGCTGGTGTACTGAGTGAGACTCTGCCTCAAAAAAATAAAGCTGCTGGGTGTGGTGGCGCACGCCTTTAATCCCAGCACTCGGGAGGCAGAGGTAGGAGGATCACCGTGAGTTCGAGGCCACCCTGAGACTCCATAGTGAATTCCAGGTCAGTCTGGGATAGCGTGAAACCCTACCTTGAAAAACCAGAAATAAATAAATAAAGCTAAAAATAAAAAGCATAAAACCAAGTTGGGCGTGGTGGCGCACACCTTTAATCCCAGCATTTGGGAGGCAGAGGTAGGAGGATCTCTGTGAGTTCGAGGCCACCCTGAGACTAGTGAATTTCAGGTCAGCCTGGGCTAGAGCAAGACCCTACTTCAAAAAAAAAAACAAAACAAAACAAAAATTAAAAAACAAACAAAAAACAGACAGAAAAGGCAGGACAAACAATAAATGACCTCCTTGTATGTGGCTCCTCCATCTTATGACCCCCCCCCTCCCCAGGGCTCTTCCCAGATGATGAATGTCATCATGGCCCAGCCTTGCTGACTCCCCACCCCCACCCGCAGGCTTTCAGGTACCTCCTGGTCTAAAGCCCATCGCCTCTCCCTCACCCTGTCCTGCCTGCTGTTCCACCTCTAATCCTGATTCCCTCCGTTGCCGGCACGCCCCTCGCTAGCCACCCCCAGGTTCCTCTGCCTCCGCTGTGCCTTAGCGTATGCTGTGCTCTGCCCGGCTCCTGCCGTCCACCCCTGTCACCTGCCTGTCCCTACCCTCCGGTCACATCCTCTGTTCCCCCTTCCCAGTCTCTAGAATGCTCTTAGGTCAGAGGTTCCCAAATCCTCAGGTAGATTTTTTTTTTTACTTTTTCAAGGTAGGGTCTCACTCTAGCTCAGGCTGACCTGGAATTCACTCTGTAGTCTCAGGGTGGCCTCGAACTCACAGCCATCCTCCTACCTCTGCCTCCTGCGTGCTGGGATTAAAGGCGTGCGCTACTACGCCTGACTATATATATATATATATATATATATATATATATATATATATATTTAAGACAGAGAGAGGGAGAAAAAGAGAAAGAGACAGAGAGAGAGAGTACCATACCAGGGCCTACAGCCACTGCAAACAAACTCCAGACACATGTGCCACCTTCTGCATCTGGCTTACGTGGGACCTGGAGAATTGAACCTGTGTCCTTCGGCTTCACAGACAAGCGCCTTAACTGGTAAGCCACCTCTGCAGCCCACTTCTTTTTTCTTTTTCTTTTTTAAATTATGTATTTGTGTATGTGTGTACAGACACATGTGCCACAGTGTGCCTGGACCAGAGGACAACTGTGAGGCCTCTGTGCTCCACCTCCTTGGAGACAGGGTCTTTGCTGTTGCACAGAACGGCCAGACTGCAAGGGAGTGTCACAGAAGCAGACCTACGAGGAGCTTCCGAGGCTCTGGGCCTTTGTCCCAAGTGTGTTGGGATCCCAGATGCATGTGCCACTCTACATGGGTACTGGGGACCAGAAAGGAAGACTTTACAAATAAGAGCCTTTAACCATAGTCATCTCCCCTCCCTTCCTTCCCTCACTCCCTCCTCCTTTCTTTTCTCTCTCTCTCTCTCTTTCTTTCTTTTTGGTTTTTCGAGGTAGGGTCTCACTCTGGCCTAGGCTGACCTGGAATTCACTTGTAGTCTCAGGGTGCCCTCAAACTCAGGGTGATCCTCCTACCTCTGCTTCTGATTAAAGGCATGCACCATCACGCCCAGCATTTTCTTTCTTTCTTTCTTTCTTTCTTTCTTTCTTTCTTTCTTTCTTTCTTCTTTCTTTCTTCCTTCCTTCCTTCCTTCCTTCCTTCCTTTCTTCCTTCCTTTCTTTCTTTTGGACAGGCTTTTACTGTGTAGCACAGGCCAACCTCAAACTTGACATCCTCCTACCTCAGTCTTCCAAGTACTTGGATTAGATTAGATTTTTTAAAATATTTTATTAGTATTATTAACAACGTATTTCATATGGATACATCATTGTCGGTACCCTCTCTTCCCTTGTCCCTGCCCCCATTCCATTGGGGACCCTCCTCAGTGGGGTGGCAGGTGTTCCCCATGGGTTTTATGCATTGTGGGAGCAGCAGTCAGTTATTTCTGGGGGGAGGGAATGCCTCTGGGCATGATGTCTCAACCTGTGGCTCTTACAATCTTTCATAGAATTCCCTGAGCCGTAGTGGGTGAGTTTTAAGTCCATCTCAGTGATGAGCTCTCAGGAGCCTCTGGATCTCTGCTTTGGTAGGTGTTGATTATCCTCAGGGTCTGTCTCCTTCGCCCTGGCACTGATTATCAGGTTCAGCATGGAAGCAATGCTCTTCCTCAACTCCCTAATTCCTCTGTGGTTTCAGCTGGGGCTTGGATGAAGTGGGGGTAGTTTATCTCGTCAGGCCTCGCTACCTTTCTGTGCACACACCCTCCGGCCGAGGTGTGTCTTTTATTAGTAATTTAATCCTGGGGGACCAGATCCCACCCTTAAGACTGCATTTACCCTTAATTAAGTCCTGTAATCTATACAGACAAATGCAGTCACAGAGGATGGGACTTAACAGAGTGATATTGGAAAGCCGCATGCATTCCGTCCAGAAGACCCCCAAGGGGGCCCCTTCTCATTGGCCGCAGTGCACCGCATCCCAGCATCTGTCTGGTGGTAGCTTCCGCAGGTGCTGGTGTCGGGGCCTGGCCACGCACTCCCTTCTCTAAGAAGGCTGCAGGTGTGCTCTGAGACGCTCAGCAGCCTTGGCAGGTGTCCAGGAGGAGGGCTGGCATGAGGGCAAAGAGGGCCCTGGGGGACATCTCCAGTGGGAGACTCATTCTCTCTCCCTGCCTGGAAACACACTTCTTTGCCTCGGGGGTAAAGAAGACCACTGGGGTAGCTGCTGTTTTGGAAAAGACTTAGGACCCCCGAGCAAGGGCACAGGGATGTCTGAATGGCGGTAATGTGGTCCCTGAGAGTCAGGCCCCTGGCTCTCTGCCAACGTTGGCAGTATTTGCTTAATGGAGGAGGAGGGGGAAGGGGGAATGATGCCCACACAGGAATGGGATGACTTCCTGGGAGCCAGAAACCAGCCCCTGGGGAGCATTTTATACCAAATGTCTTAAAAGGCTTATTAGCGAGCACTCTCCAAGGAAGCAGGTCAGCGCCTCTCTCTGCATTTATAAATGACAAAGGGACGACTCGGTGGCTGATTCTATCCAGCTGCACAGCCGGCAGCGGTGACTAAGTGGGAGAGGCCAGGAGCATCAAGCCAGAAGGGCTCCCAATCACCAGGCCCCTGCGGGCCCCAGAAGGAACCCAGGCGGGGGGGGGGGGGGGGGGAGGGACGGGGTATTTGCCTGGGCTCTGCTTCCAGCTCCCTTCACACCCTTGGGTGAGTCAATCCCCTTGCCTTCAAGACTATTCCTTCAGGAACTTGGTGTTCCTGTCTCTAAAGTGAGAGAGGTTTGGACCAGAAGAGAGCCTCACACATAACAGTATGCCTCCCCGAATCGACTTGCATGAAGTCTTCCTGGGGCACCGGGGCACTCTGTCGACCTGGGGTTGACCCCCGCAGTGGCAATAGTGAGAGCTTCTAGGATGGGCGCTAGGGCAGCAAGGGCCGGGGCATCTCTAAGGCAGCACACAGACCACAGAGGCCCAGGGTAGCTCTCGGGGATGGCTGGGAGCAAGCTACAGTCTTTGTGCAGCATAGGTGGGGCCTTCTGTAAACTACTGCCAAGAGCACAAGGACTGGTTCTAACCCATAAAGACTCTGTTACATGGCCTGGGCTGGGGCTGGGGAAATGGCTTAGCAGTTAAGGTGCTTGCCTGCTAAGCCTAAGGACCACAGTTCAATTCCCCAGGACCCACATAAGCCAGATGCACAAGGGGGCACATGCATCTGGAGTTTGTTTGCAGTGGCTAGAGGCCCTGGCATGCCCATTCTCTTTCTCTCTATTTGTCTCTTCCTCTCTCTCTCTCTCAAATAAATAAAATATTAAAAAAAAAAAAGGCCTGGGCTGGCACCAAGCTGCCCTCTAAATCCTTATGTTTGCGACTATATATTAATGCTACTCTCACTTTTGATTAGAGAAGCTTCTCTTTGCAGATAGTGGTGACCACTGGGGTGACTCAGAACTCACCGAAGTGCTGAGAAGTGACAGACAGTGGAGCGTTCAGCACTAAATGAAACATCTCTATCGAACCCTGCGAGGCTCAGGGGCCACTGCGGAAGAGGTGGCGGGAAGAACGCAAGAGCCAAAGGAAGGGGAGGAGTGCTTACAATGCTGCCTTCCAGAAAGAGGCCTTGATGTTCGTGTGACCTCGCAGTGGCCGACGCTACCTACACAAGACCTGCGTAATAGGAGGGAGAAACTGATGACGTCCAAATAAAAGAGAGACTATTTGGAAAGAAGGGATTCAGTGGAGGGGGAATTTGGGAGGGAGATGGGGAGGGCGGTGGGAGGGGATTATGCTCATAGGTATACTGTTTATGGAAGTTGTCAATAAAAATGTTTGCTGTTTTTAAAGGTCTTTAATATATATATATACATATATATGTATTTTTGTTTGTTTGTTTGTTTCTTGAGGTAGGGTCTCACTTTAGCTCAGGCTGACCTGGAATTCACTATGTAGTCTCAGGGTAGCCTCGAACTCTTTAATATATTTTTAAAAATAGTTTTTGTTTATTTAAGGGACAGAGGGCTGGAGAAGAGATGGCTTAGCAGTTAATGCGCTTTCCTACAAAGCCTAAGGATCCAGGTTCAATTCTTCAGGACCCATGTAAACCAGATGCATATGGTAGCACATGTGTCTGGAGTTCGTTTGCAGTGGCCAGAGGCCCTAGAGTGTCCATTCTCTCCTTGTATCTGACTCTTTCTCTCTCTCTCAAATAAATAAATTAATTAAAATATTTTTAAAAAATAGACAGAGATAACTTAAAATGCATCCAAATATGGCTGCAGAGATGGCTTAGTGGTTAAGTGCTTGCCTGTGAAGCCTAACAAAACCATACCACAACTAAGATACAAAACTTTCCTTTCATGCTCCCAAATTCTTTCATAACATTTTTGTGTCAATCCCTTAGCCCTTGGCCCAGAAAGCCAGTTATCTTTCTTTTGTCACTTTAATTTGCATTTAAAAAAGTATTTAGAAATAGTTTCATATTGTCCTGATATTTTTATGCCTGCCTTCTTGCATTAGGAAGACAGGTGAATTTTATCTGACTTTTCTCTGTCTGTGTTTACATTTGCATCTTATGACTTAAATGCTAAATTCTATATTTATTTTAAATGTAAGGGGATGTAAAAGAATCACTAGAAAGGAAATTCCTAAAGTTTTCAAATTAATCTTAAAATTGTGGACAGATAACAGAAAAAATCCTATAATTATTATTTGTACGTTATTAGCATGAAAAATAAGATAGGCTGATATTGTAAATATTGAGGTTAAACAAAATATGCTTTTCTAACAAACTTTACTTACAAATGAAAAAAAATAGACAGAGAGAGGGAGAGAAAGAGGTAGATAGAATGGGTGCATCAGGGCCTCTAGCCACTGCAAATGAGCTCCAATCATATGTGCCACCTTGTGCACCTGGCTTATGTGGGTCCTGGGAATTGAACCTGGGTTTAAGCTTTGCAGGCAAACACCTTAACCACTAAGCCATCTCTCCAGCCTTGGCCTTTAATTTTTTTTTTCCAAGGTAGGGTCACACTCTAGGTCAGGCTGACGTGGAATTCACTGTCATCTCAGGGTGGCCTCGAACTCATGGCAATCCTCCTACCTCTGCTTCCAGAGTGCTGGGATTAAAGGCATGTGCCACCACGCCCCACTTGCCTTTAGTATTTTTAATATTAAAAATTAATATTTATAAAAGGCCTGGGCTAGGGGCTGGAGAGATGGTTCAGAGGTTAAGTTGCTTGCCTGCAAATCCAAATGACTTGAGTTTGATTCCCCAGTACCCACATAAAGCCAAATACACAAGGTGGCGCATGTATCTGGAGTTCATTTGCAGTAGCTTGAGGCCCTGATGTGTGTCCTCTCTCTCTCTCTCTCTCTCCCTCTCTCTCTCTCTCTCTCTCTCTCTCTATATATATATATATATATATATATATATATATATATATATATATATATATATGCGTGTATATATGCCTCTTTCTCTCAAATAAATAAATAGTAAATAAATAAAAAATTGAAAAGGCCTAGGGGGCTGGAGAGATGACTTAGCAGTTAAGGCACTTGCCTGCAAAGCCTAAGAACACAGGTTTGAATCTCCAGTTCCCATGTAGCCAGATACACAGTGATGCAAGTATACAATGTCACACATGTGCACAAAGGAATGCTTGCATCTGGAGTTAGTTCACAGTAGCTGAAAGGCCCTGGTGTGCCCATTCTCTCTCTCTCAAAAAAAAAAAAAAAAAAAAGGCCTGGGCTGGCATGTACTCTCATCTGCAGTTTCTAAGTGGGATCAATTGGAGGAGATAAGTACAAACAGTAGCAAGAACCAGGAATACGGGGCATAAAACCAGAATAAGACTAGTAGAGAGAAGAGAGGAGGAGCTACCTGACAGGTTAGTAGAGGGACAGAATATATGGGAGAGAGGGGCTTGGAGGGGGAGAGAGTGGGAGGGGAGGGAGGGAATTACACAAAAGTTGTGACATGAATCAGTTCTGTAGAAAACTCCGCTTCTGGCTGGCATTCTACAAGATATAGCCATCAATAAAGGAGGAAGGGAGACGGTCCAGACAGAAGGTGGGAAACGCTTAACCTTCTTAAGACCATGGACTCTGGCCGGTAAATCCCAGGCCCATGCAGTGAGCTGTTGGCCAGGGAGACCTGTGAGGTCCCCAAAATAATGTAGGCCCTTGCCAAACACCCGATTATCTGCCAGAGCTAAAAGGTAAGACCCTGTTGCTGCAGAGGCCACAGGCTGTGGTCACAGGACATTGAAGTACCCATGCTGGAACCGCAAGGGAAACGAGCTCCCTCCTGGCTGGCCCTCATAGTGCCGGAGAGCCCTGTGGGAGCCACTGGAAGAAAATGGTCACCAATAACACGAACAAGTAGGGGTCCCTGCAGACTATGAAATCAGCCAGCCAGACAAAAAGAACACACTTGTGCAATAGTGGCACGCAGCCTCTGTGGGCAGGCAATTGTCCTCTGATTGGACATGAGGCCTGCTCAGCGGGGAAGAACTCATATCTGGTATTGGAAACCAAGTCCGAATCCCATGGTTAGGAACTTACAGACTTCAGAGAGAAATCACCACTGTTCTGTGGAAAAGAATGGGCTTGCACACCAAAAAGCCCCTCAAATACCTTTGCATACCCCTTTAACCCAAGCTGCTCTCACACTTGGTTGGACAACCTGTTTTGTTTTACAGGAGGAAGAGAAAATGGAGGAGAACCAAGATCCACTGATAAGACAAGAAGATAGTTGACTGCCCATCACAAGACATGCCACCTCTACCACATCTGCTGGGGACCAGGAGAAACTGCAGAGGAAGCATTGGCATGAACACTGCTCTCACTGCTGGCCTGACAGCCAGCTCCAGGGTGATGGTGACAGACACAGTGATCAATCAAAACCTAGCAAAGGCCACAGAGAGCTCAGCCCTAAATCAGACTGCCAACAGTTCTGCCACAGCTCAGGGAACATTGTGGAAGAGGGGTCAGAAAGATTGTAAGAGCCACAGAGTGGGTAGGAATACCCTGAGGCAGGATCCCCTGCTACCCTGCAGGGACTGACTGAGGCCTTCATGACCCCATAGTGAATACCATAATCCCACTCAGGAGGGCCCCAGGGAAACAGGAGCAGGGGTGAGGGGATCAAAGACACACACACACACACACACACACACACACACACACACACACACACACGTAGTACCCAGAGTGCCTATGGGATGGAGGAGAATACTGGGGAGAACCGGGATATATTAACACATCAAAAAGAGAGAGCCAACTGTCTACCATGAGGTGGGTCACCTCCACCTCATCTGCTCGGAGCCAAGAAGTCATTACAGAATAATGAGCACTGTGCTCACAGCTGGCCTGAAAACCAGTTCCAGGGAACCGACACTGTGGTCACTCAAGCCTCACTGAAGCAGAGATCCAGAACACTAAATCAGATCTCTATCTTGCCTGCCAAGGCTCAGGGAACATTGTAGAAGGGCGGGGGAAGACTGTGAGGTCCTTCGGGTGGGCTTAGGAACAGCCTGAGGCACCATGTTCTTCTCTGCTCATGCCTTGCTTTCCCCTGCCATTGTGAAGCCCAAATGAAAGCTTTCCTCCCACCAGCTGCTTTTGGCGGGTGCTTTGTCCCAGCATCAAGAAGGTGACCACAAGAGCCACCCCGCCCCGTTTCTGTGGGGATGGAGCACCAGGCGCCCTGCTTGCCAGGCAGGCACCCTCCCGGCTGAGCTCTATCTCCCCAGCCTCCCACAGTGTCAGCGAGGCTGGCCGCCTTACACGTCCACTGCCCCTGTCCTTAAGTCTGAGTGGCTTTCTCTAGCAATTGCAGGACCAACCGATAATACATGTCATCCCAGAAGTGTTGACACTCAAGAGCCACCCTCAGATTTTTGAGGGGCGGGGGGGGTGCCTGTTCTTGGAAGCTCTCTCATGAAACTGAGAACACGCTCAGGTGACAGTGGCATGTACAAGGTCCAAGTTGACAGACTTGACCCACGACCACACACCAATGCAGTTTTGTTGTTACTATTAAGGGCACAGAGTCTTCCTTCCTCCCTTCCTCCCTTTCTTCCTTCCTTCCTTCCTTCCTTCCTTCCTTCCTTCCTTCCTTCCTTCCTCCCTTCCTTCCTTCCTCCCTTCTCTCTTCCCTCTTCTCTCTCTTTCTTTCTTGTGGTTTTTCGAGGCAGGGTTTTGCTCTAGCCCAGGCTGCCCTGGAATTCACTATGTAGTCTCAGGCTGCCTTCTAAGTCATAGCAATCCTCCTACCTCTGCCTCCTGGGTGCTGAGATTAAAGGCGTGCGCCACCAAGCCTGGCAGATTCTGAGAAGTTAATATCAATTTAGGGATCTGTGTCCAGTAGAAGACAGAGAACTCCATCCTGACATAGTGATTCATACCTGTAATCCCAGTGCTTAGGATGATGAGGCAGGAGGATTGCCATGAGTTTAAGGTTAACTTGGGCTGCAGAATCAGACCCTGTCCCCCCAAACAAAAGAAGAAGAGAGGCTGGAGGGATGGTTCAGTGTGTAAGGCGCCTGCTGCACAAGCCTAAACCCCAGGTTCAGACACATGGAGGGAGTGTGTCACCCAGTGAGCCTATGGTGAGCAGGGAGGTGGAGACAGGATGACCAGGAAGCCTGTGATCATCTCACCTGGGGAGGACAGTGGTGAACAAGAGGCTCTGTCTTAAAAGCAAGGTGGTGGCCGGGCGTGGTGGCGCATGCCTTTAATCCCAGCACTCGGGAGGCAGAGGTAGGAGGATCGCTGTGAGTTTGAGGCCGCCCTGAGACTACAGAGTGAATTCCAGGTCAGCCTGGGCTAGAGAGAGACCCTACCTAAAAAAGAAAAAAGAAAAAAAAAAAAAGCTAAGCATTACGTAGTAGAACGCTTATGTCCATCAGTCACATGAAGATCTTGGTAAAGGACAGATTCTGAGAAGGGCTCTAGACACTGTGTACGGGGGCAGGGCGAGGTGGGTACTGACTACATACCCACACACTAAGCTAAACCCATTCTAAGCCAGCGAGCCACACCTCCAGCCAGACTGTTTCTAGCACACACCGTCCCAAGGTGCTACTGCCGCTGATTGGCTGAGGCAAGGGTCTGCTCCAACCTGTCCCCTTTGTCTCTCTGAATCCCCTTGACAGCCCTGATGGGGATGAACATATGGTTACAGGGAGAGGGGAAAGCCTGGCTGAAATCAGAGCTCGTAAGGGTGGGATCTTCACCAGGGATGGGGTCCACCCATCGGCTCATGCACGCCGGCTTCTGGTCACTGCACAGTACCGTGACTTGAGCGAGGGTCGTCGTCAGTTCCGCTGCTGGGGCAAACCTTCAGACCAGACACAGTTTATGGGAGGAACGGGATTTATTTTCAGCTTACAGATCCAGGGGAAGTTCCGTAATGGTGAGAGAAGCTGGTCCCCTTTACCAAGTGCACAGAGAGAGAAAAACCACCACCAGTACCACAAGCAAGCACACTCTGGGACCCCAGGCAGAGCTACCCTCCTCCAGCCAGGTGGCTGGAGATCCAAGCTACAAGCTGGGGCTGGACAGATGGCTTAGTGGTTAAGTCGTATGCCTGCGAAGCCTAAGGACCCAGGTTTGATTCTCCAGGTACCATGTAAGCCAGATGCACACGGTGGTGCATGCGTCTGGAGTTCGTTTGCAGTGGCTGGAGGCCCTGGTGTGCCCATGCTCTCTCTATCTCTCTCTCTTCCTCTAATAAATAAATAAATAAATAAATAAAATGTTTAAAAATCTGAGTCTAGGGCTGGAGAGTGGTTAAGGTACATGATTGTGAAGCCTAAGGACCTAGGTTTGGTTCTCCAGGTCCCACGTAAGCCAGATGTACATGGTGACGCATGCTTCTGGAGTTTGTATGCAGTGGCTAGAGGCCCTAGTGCCCCCATCCTCTCTCTCGCTCTCCCACACCTCTCTTTCTGTCTCTAGTAAATAAATAAATAAATAAAAATAAATCTTAAGGGCTAGAGAGATGGCTTAGCAGTTAAGGCGCTTGCCTGCAAAACCAAAGGACCTCGGTTCAATTCCCCAGGACCCACATAAGCCAGATGCACAAGGGGGCGCATGCATCTGGAGTTTGTTTGCAGTGGCTGGAAGCCCTGGCGTGCCCATTCTCTCTCTGCCTCTTTCCCTCTCTCAAATAAATAATTAAATAGATATTTTTAAAAAATAATATAAACCTTTTAAAAAGTCTGAGTCTATTGGGGGACATACATTTAAACTATCACAGTCGCGGAAAGACCAGCATGAGGAGAACAATTTCCTGACATGCTTCGGTCCCTGGGAAGCAACCGCCCCTGGTGGGAAATGGATTTAATATGGGACCTGACTTTGAGCCCAGGACCTCAGACATCAAGGTATTTCGACATTCACCTGCTCAGCCATCTTGAGGGTGGCTAACACTGGCAGGCTACTGTGTGTAGGCACTGGGGATAAGGGATGCAGCAGAGACCTACACAGACAAAATTCTAGTGGGCATGGACAACAGACAACAGGAAAATGCAGAGTATAATAGGTGATGGGCACAAAGTTGGGGGCTGGGAATGTAGACCAGTCATCTGTTAGATAAGTAAAAGGGGGCGTGGTACTTGGAATGGAGTTTTATTCAAGCTTGGAGGCCGGCTGGAGGAGGTGTCGCTGTGGGTGGATCCTGTCCTAAGGCCGGAAGCAGATCTGGACATCCAGCCTAAGATATGCAGAGTGTTTGAGCTCTGCCTGGGGTTCCTGGAGAGTGCGTGCGTGCTTGTGATACTGGTGTGGTGTTCCTCTCTGTGTGGACCTGTGAAAGGGGACCAGCTTCTTCCACCGTTCCGGAACGCCCCCTGGATCTGTTCAAATAAATGCCATTCCTCCCATAAACTGCGCCTGCTTTGGAGGTTCATCCCAGCAGTGTGAAGCTGACCACGACAGGGGCAGATGACACGAGACCAGGAAGACCCTGGTGGTGCCTCTGTTTACTCGGAAAGCAATGAACCTGGATCGGATGAGCGACCTAGGATCTAGAAGGATCCTCTGGATGCTGTGCAGATAGTAGGAGCTCTTCAAGGTACAGAGACGTGGGTCCTACTTCCAGAGTCTAGTTAGCTGGGGGGCCGGGGAGGTCTGGGGCTCTGCATCTTACAAAGCTCCCAAGGACCTGTCGTCGCTGTGTTCCTCGTAGATGGCCCAGCTATGGTGACTGCAGTGTGCAGTACCTCTCTTCCCCTGGAGCCCGGCACCAAGATGGGTCCACAGAGCCTGCCTTGGAGGACACCCTATGTTAGGTGCTCCATCTACAGAAAAGAGGCAGAAAGAGGGAGAGAGAGAGAGAGAGAGAATGGGCACGCCAGGGCCTCCAGCCTCTACAAACAAACTCCAGACGCATGTGCCCCCTGTGTGCATCTGGCTTACGTGGGTCCTGGGGAATCGAACTGGGATCCTTACGCTTCGCAGGCAAACGCCTTGAATGCTAAGCCATTTCCCCAGCTGCAAGCAGATCTCTTGGGAGATCTGGAGCTCATAGCAAAGACCCAGGACTCAGAGCCGCCCCGCGCAATCCATGTCAAAGCTGCTTCCTGGTGGGGTGCTAATCCTCTTGGCCTGCCAGTCAAGAGGAACAAGGTCTATGGTCAGTGAGGAGACGCCACGTCTCTCCCCAGGGCGCGTGAGCATGGAGAGCCGGGGCTGGCGTGCCAGGGCCTCGAGATGCTGTTCAGAGCACTGTCTGGCTCTCCAGTCCGGTGGCTCTGGCTGCGCACTTCTCTCAGGCCACTCCTTGTGGCCTTGGAATCGCTCCTAGGACTCTATTGAAGCCTTCTGGGATAGCTGCCAACCCTCTCTGCGACCCTGGCTGGCTTTCTGAGAAGGGCCAGTCATTTCAGGTGAAAAGCAGCTTCAAAGCAAGATTCTGGAGTCCAACTTGCTATTTTGGGGGAAAACTATTAATTTATTTGATTTTACATTTATGTGTATATGCTGATGTATGTGTGTGTGGGGGTGTCACACCTGACACACGTGCAAGTATAGAGCTCTGAGGACAACCTCAGGGTGTTGGTTCTCTCCTTCCACCTTATTTTTTTTTTTAAAAATTTTTGGTTTTTCGAGGTAGGGTCTCACTCTAGCCCAGGCTGACCTGGAATTCACTATGTAATGTCAGGGTGGCCTCCAACTCATGGCGATCCTCCTACTTCTGCCTCCCCGAGTGCTGGGATTAAAGGTGTGCGCCACCACATCCGGCTTTTATTTATTTTGAGAGAGAGAATTGGCATGCCAGGGCTTCCAGCCACTGCAACTGAATTCCAGATCTGTGTGCTACCATGTGCACATGGGTGACCTTGTGCATGCATCACCTTGTGCATCTGGTTTACGTGAGATCTGGGGAGTCGAACATGGGTCCTTTGGCTTTGCAGGCAAGCACCTTACCCGCTAAGCCATCTCTCCATCCTCCCCCGCCCACCTTATTTTGAAATGGTTTCTCTTGTTGACTTTACCACTGGAAAGGCTGGACTGGCTGACCCTGTGGGCTCTGGGCTGTGCACTGTTGTATGTATGCTGGAATTACAGATGCATGTGCCACTTTTGTGTCTGGCTTTCAGGGGTCTGAAGTGAAGTCGGCTGTGGGGGAAGTGCGCCTTTCACCATTAAAACCATGCGGCCCCACACAGCGTGCCGTCCCCATGAACCCCATTATTCCCTTCAATATAGCTGCTCCGATATGAGAATCTCTTGCCCAGGAAATAAAAGCCAGCACATAATTTTATTTATCGGGAGCTTTGTGTGTCACTTGAAGGAACATTAAGCTGCATGAAGAGCAGCCAAAGAGATTTTACAGCCCAAGACTCTTGGAATCTTTGGCTTCAAAGTGCCCCCTTGCTGTGTCCATCCATTCCTAAGCTATGCTATTATCACGTCTTGACCCAGGCTTTCTCCTCTGCATGGGAGGCCCTGTCTAAAGCCTGGCCACCATTCTCAGCCCCCTCCAGACACCCTCTGGTTGGGCTCCTTACAGGAAGAGCACCGCAGGCCTTGTCCACCAGCAGGCTGACCTGCTCACGTCCTGTGAGGCAGCATTTGCCGGGAAGCCCTGCAGGCAGGAGAGCGCTGTGACCGTTAGGGCTGGGGGCGTCCTGGTCCTCAGGAGGATGTTGTGATAGCCAGGCCCTGACAGTTGGAGAAACCTGGGCCAGGTGGGCTCCAGAGAGAGCCTCCGGGATCTCCTGGCACAGTCTTGTGATTTCGCAGATGCAAAGCAGGGGCTACGGAGAGGCCCGAAGTTCTGGAAATCACAAAGCTAAGCAAAACAGCTCCAGGAGAGAAACGAATTAATAGTTACACCTCATCTGGAACCCACAGAGCTCCCCGTGTCTGTTAACTGAAACAATGCAGTATCTGGCCTAAAATTCAAAAGAAACCCAAGTTGGGCTCTCAGATTGGAAACAGTCAATTCCTCAGGACCCTCGTAAACCAGATGCACAAGGGGGCACATGCATCTGGAGTTCGTTTGCAGTGGCAGAAGGCCCTGGTGTGACCATTCTCTCTCTTTCATACAAATAAAATAAAAAAAATTAAAATATATTTATTTATTTGAGAGACAGAGAGAAAGAGATTGAGGCGCTTGGGCAACATCGTGTGCTTGTGCCACCATGCATCTGGCTACGTAGGACTTGGAGATTTGAACATGAGTTCTTAGGCTTTGCAGGCAAGCCCCTTAACTGCTAGGCCATCGCTCCATGCCCCTTCCCACTCTTTAAAAATGTTTTATTAAAATAAATAAATGATAAAATGTTTTATTTATTTGAGGGGGGAGGCCGGGAGAAAATGGGCACACCAGGGCCTCCAGGCACTGCAAACGGACTCCAGATGCACGCACCACTTTGTTCACCTGGCTTTACGTGAGTACTGGGGGATGGAACCCAG
The DNA here is from genome assembly GCA_036346955.1 of Dipus sagitta. NCBI lineage: Eukaryota > Metazoa > Chordata > Mammalia > Rodentia > Dipodidae > Dipus > Dipus sagitta. The sequence goes on along the minus strand of CM070790.1, from coordinate 26,287,158 downwards.
CTGCCGAGCCATCTCGCCAGCCCCCTTCCTGCTCTATCAATGTGGGCGTGGGCGCATGCAGAAACCAGCAGATAACCTCAGGTGTCACACTGAAAAAAAAAGCCATCCAGCTTCTCTGAGACAAGGTCCCTCCATGGCTTGGTGCCTCAGCAATAAGGCTAAACCGGCTGGCCAGTGGGCCCAAGGGTCCTCGGGTCTCTCCCTCTCCAACACTGGGACTGCAGTCATGGGCCGCCATGCCATCATGGGGAGATGTGAACACACGTCTGTCCGCCCCAGCTAGGGCACCACTGCACCCAAACCAGTTCTTGCGGGGCAATGAGTTGAATGGGGTTACTTTCAGAGCGGGGTGAGGGGCTGCTTACGGGAGCACGGATGGCTCAAAGGTAGCTGCATTGCCACCAAGGCCCACTCGGCCCAGGGCACGACTTACGGGCGCCGTGCGTCTCCTGCTCGGCTTGCTGATCTCCTCTCCAGCAGTTGTCAGCCTTTCTTGTACCTCTAGGCAGGGGTCTTGCACGGCTTTGGCAACACTTACTGGCTGCTTAAGTCTACTGAACGTCGTGCCTTCCCCCTTCCAGGGACCGTTTCAACTACTACCAAACGCTGGCCGGAGTCCGCCCCTCAGCAGTCGTTTAGCACTTAGTTATAACCTTGGGGGGAGTTATAACTCCTAGATTTTGATTAGCCCTCCCTCCACCCTGCCTTTACTCAATCTCTTCCCCTGACCTCACTTAGGCCTTTTCACCCCCCATTAATCTGTTCCTCTACTTACATATATACAATATCATAGGAGGGAATATTTCGGTTGGGAGCAATCTGCTATAGAGCGCACGCCCAGCGTTGTATACGGCCAGGGGGCTTTGAACTCACAGTCATGCTTGTGAGATAAGCACTTTACCCGCTGAGCAGCTGCCTTCCCAGCCCGAGACACTGCCTTCCCATCTCTGGTGGTTTGAACCAGATGCACCCATGAACTCGTGAGCTGGTCCCCGGCTGGTGGCAACGTGGGCGGTGCCGAGCCTCGCTGGGAGAGGCGTGTTGCTGGGGCGAGTCTTGCGTGCAGTGGGCAAACACTAGCTTGCCAGTGTCAGTTCGGCTCACTCTCCTGATACTGGTTTCCACCTGCTGTGGCAGAGGGGGTGTCCGGCCTCTGCTCGTGCCATGCTGTCCCCTGCCATCATGGAACTTCCCCTCCAGACTGCACACGAACCCTTTCCTCCCCTCACCCGCTTTTGGTTGAGTGTTAGGTCCCAGCAATGAGGAGGTAACCACATTATCTAATGAGCTCCCTGAGGGTGCCTAACCAGCAACCCCTCTCTGAGAACCACGGGACTCAGAGACACAGATGACCAGGGCACAATGTCTGGCACTGGCAAGGGCATAACTAGGCTCTGCGGGTGGGGCTCTTTAGCCTTTCCCAAGGGCACGACTTCCCACGGGTTAAAGTCCCGTTTTCTTACACAGCTGGTGCTGCGTACCACGTGTCATCTGGTGTGGCTGTACCTCACAATGTGCATTTCTTCACCTTGTCACTCCATACGAGGGCCAGCCCCCTAAGCAGGCGGGCAGGTGCCACCTAGGTCCCCTGGGGATCTGCGCCAGGACAGCGAATCAAACACCAAGCAGGCAGATGAGACAAACACATTCATGCTTTATTGCGGACTGAAGCGAATCGCTTACTGAATCCTGTGAGCCTGGATTAGGAAGTTTCCAACTGCCCAAGCTTGCCCAGACAGGCCAGGGCACACTATCCTGGCCGAGCAGAGAACACCTTCAAAGCACCTGGGGCCAGGCCCTGGGACAGCAGGCAGCGTGGCACACAGGGCTGGCACAGAGAGAGGCAGATCAGAGCGCCAGGCACACGCAATCCTCACCTCCCGATAACCATGCCCACTCTTCCCTGGGAGTGTCAAGGAAACTCTGGAAAGATCTAAGAGGCCAAGGGTCTCCCACGGCTGAGTTAAGAGGAGGCTGGGCACACACTCAGATCCAGACTCCCATGGCAGGGAGAAATGGGGTCCCTCACCCCCGACTCCACCTCTGAAGACATGCCCAGGTCATTCTAAGGGCCCCCTCTTCTCAAACAATACATTCCTGGAGGAATCAGTGGTGAATTTGTTAAAATCCAGCTTGTGACTCAGAAACTGAGGCAGGGTGCCAAGGCTGGCCTTAACTGGCTATGCAGCCAAGGCTGGCCCTCAACAGCCACCTCCCAAGCGCTGGGATCACAGGTGTGTGCCACCACACCCGGCTGAGACCTCACACTTCTAACAAGGTGGCACTGGGTGACACTGCTGTGCTCCTGCCCCAATCACACAGCTCAAGGCTCCGGCCCTACATTGTCTCTTACATGCTCGACAAGGCGAACCCTTCCCCCGCCCACCCAGGAAGCCAGGACCGGAGGGGTCAGCCCCACGTGGACTGCACCTCAGCTCTCCACTTGGCCCCTGTGGCCACAGCTGGACTCAGGAGTCCTGGAGACCCTGTATTAATCTCCTCGTCTGGAATTCTTCTCACCTATGCCTTGGGATATAAGCTGAGTAGGGAAGGTCTGTCTTGTGGCACCGAGCCCAAAGTGACAGTCCAATGGCGGTCCACGCTGTGGGCTCCTTGCCGAAAGACGGGGACCCCAGAAGGAGCCGGGTGTATCCTCTGGGACAGGCTTCTGCTCTGAGCTCTGAACCGCCAACCCTCGGAGAGTAGAAGCTGCCCAGTTCTATCCATGTCCCGGGCCTTGGCCGCCTGCACAGACCTACACAGAGGCGCAGGTCAGTACAGGCTGGGGCGGGCGAGTCGGCCCGCTGCGCAGGTCGGGGGCGGGAGGTAGATCCGGAAAGCACGCGGTGAAGGGTTCTTTAACCAGGAAGTGAGAGTCCAGCATCTTCACGGGAGGGGACCTACCTGGACCGCCGCCGCGCTAGCTCTGAAAGTCATACATCCTGGGAAATGGCTCTGTCCTAGGTGCCCTGGGAGGGTTTGACACCCTCTTGCCTGGCCACCCCCTGGGCCTCAGAATGACCAGGTCATCTGGGATTTGGGTGGTGGTCTTGGAGCTGGCTGGTTGTATATGCAGTGGTCCACCATGTCTTCTGTCCCCAGGGGCCACAAGGCAGCCACAGGAAGGCTATAAGTGAGGGAGGCCACCTAATTCCCTCAGGCCACAGTCACAGACACAGATGGCTTTGTCTTTTGGGCCACCTCTCTACGGCCCTGGGGGTGACGACTGGAAACACCTGGCCACTTCCAGGGAGGGACGTAGTGCCCAGAACGTCCTACGCACTGGTGCCTTTGTCACGAGGAAGGACAGAGCTGCCTTGAGTTGTGCCTCAGAGCCTGGCCTGGCCTGGTGGTCCTTGGGCTCCTTCATAAACACACCTGCCCTGCCACAGGACCACGCCCATGCCCCAGGCATGCCCAGAACTAGTTCAGGTTCCTGCCAGTCTGGGGACTCCTATGGCCACAACAGAGTGCTATAAGCATCTTATCCAGTTTTATACCATTCAGTCTTCAAGAAGGAATGGCTGGAGGCTGTCTTCCAGTCGTCTCAGGGTAGCAACTGGCTCTCAGCACTACAAACAAGGCCTCAAGCCTGCAGGGCCCCAGAAGGTGCCCAACAGGGAAGGCTCCTCACAGGCTCGCGGAGAGCCTGACCCTGTGGAGGCGAGACGTGGAAGGAGCCCCACGCAGGCGACGACTCTCCGCCGCCGTCCCTCTTTCCAGAGCGGGCAGTAGACCTGCCCAATGTAGAGGGCAGCTGCGAGCGCCCACAGCCCTGGCCTGCCTCCTCCCTCTGGGCGTCCCAGGGCCCACTACTGTGCTAAGCTATCTGTCCCGGCTTGGCTGCACCCTGCCAGCTGCACACCATTCTGCCCACCCCACCCCCACTCCCCCAAACTTGGCCTCCCATAGGCATCCCTGCTCTCAAGAGTGCCAGGCCAGTGGCCTCTGTCCCTTGCCGGGTGGGCACGAGGAGACCGGTCTAAAGTGGAGGGGCCCGTGCACCCTCGGGAGACATGAGTAGGTCAAAGTGGATGAGCGGCGGGGCGATCACGCGCACCTCGGCTGCCAGCGGGTTGAGGCGGAGGTTGACGAGGCGCAAGGCTGGCATGGCGGCCAGCTTCTCCACGGGCACATCTGTCGGGGAGAGAGGGACAGGTGAGAGGGGCGGGAGCAGGCAGGCAGAGGAGTATGATGGATGGAGCAGGAAGACTGGATGGCATAGTGGCAAGGGCCAGCTCTCCAGGGGCCACCGCACATGGGCTCAGCTCAGGGTGCCCAGCTCTGTGGGGGCAGCAGTGCGAGAACTGCCAGGATATCACAGCTACATGCAGAAAGGCATCCTCGCCAATGGTGTGCCGGAGCATCCAGGATCAGAAGTTCAAGGTCATCCTTGGCTACATAGAGAGTTTGAGGCTAGCCTGGGCTATGTGAGGTTCTGGCTCAAGAAATAGGGTGGGGGAGCTGGGAGAGATGGCTTAGTGGTTAAGGCGCTTGCCTGCAAAGCCAAAGGACCCAGGCTTGATTCCCCAGGACCCACGTGAAGCCAGATGCACAAGGTGGCACATGCGTCCGAAGTTTGTTTGCAGTGGCTGAAGGCCCTGACATGCCCATCCAATCTCTCTTTATATATATCTACCTCTTTTTCTCTCTCTCAAATAATAATAATAATAATAATAAAATGTTTGTAAAAAAAAAAAGGAGTGGGGGAAGGAATCAAGTGCCTCAAAAAGTTAAACAAAGGATTGCCATTTAAGTCAGCCATTCTACTGCTAGGTAAAGTCGAAAGAATTAAAAGATAGGTACTCAAATCCTATCACATGAAGGTTTATATGGTGCTATTGACGACAGCCTAACCTTCATCCAAAGATACGAGATGTGTTCTATACATGTAGTGGGATGTTATCCAACCATGAAAAAGGGTACAAAACTCTGATATATGCTTCAACATGGACCAACTCTGAAAACACTGTGGTAATGAAAGAAGCCAGGCGTAGGGACAAAGGCTGCCCAGTTCCATTTGGCACTGAGAAGAGTCGAGTTCAAGGGGACAGAAAGTAGCACTGAGGTTGCCAGGACTTGGGGGAAGAAGCCGGGGGAGTGCTTGCTTAGTGGCTCCAGCATCTGCTGGGGTCGCGAAACATTTCAGAAGTAGGTGGCGGTGACAGCAGCAGGTATTGGCAAAGGTGAATTAGTGCTATTGAGTGGAACACTTGAAAAACTTTTATCAGCAACATTTAAAAAATAATTCCACAGCCGGGCGTGGTGGCGCACGCCTTTAATTTCCAGTACTCGGGAGGCAGAGGTAGGGGGATTGCTGTGAGTTCAAAGGCACCCTGAGACTACATAGTCAATTCCAGGTTAGCCTGGGCTAGAGTAAGACCCTATCTCGAAAAACCAAGAAACAAAAAAAAATTCCAGGGCTGGAGAGATGGCTTAGTGGTTAAGGCGGTTGCCTGCAAAGCCTAAGGACCCAGGTTTGACACCCCAGAACCCACGTAGGCTGGACACACAAGGCCACACATGCACACAGGGTGACGCACAAGGTGGCGCTCAGTTGTGGCACACACACCTGGAGTTCTATTGCAGCGGTTAAGGGCCTACACACCAATGATCTTTCTCTCGCTCTCTCTCATACAAAACGATAATGATTCAGGGCTGGAGAGATAGCATAGCTGTTAAGGTGCTTCCCAGAAAAGACTAAGGACCCAGGTTTGATTCCCAAGTACCCACCTAAAGCCAGATGAACAAAGTGGTGCATGTTTCTGGTTTGTTTGCAGTGGCTGAAGGCCCTGGCATGCCATTCTCTCTCTCTCTCTCTTTCTCTCTCTGTGTGTGTGTTTGTGTGTCTGTCTGTCTCTCTTTCTCTCTCTGCTTCCAAATAAATAAAAAAATTTAAAAATTCATAATATCACCATTTTTATTTTTTATTTATTTGTGAAAGAGGGAGGCAGACAGAGAGAATGGACATGCCAGGGCCTCTAGTTACTTCAAATGAACTCCAGACACATGTGCCACTTTGTGCATTTGGCTTTCAGTGGTCACTGGGGAATTGAACCTGGGTTCTTTGGCTTTACCGGTAAGTGCCTTAACCACTAACCCATCTTTCCAGCCCCATAGTATCACCATTTTAAAATTAATAACATGCTTTGCCAAGCCCCTCTGTACTGCAAGTGTGACATGTATGGTGTAACTTATGTCTCAATATAGCTATTAAGAACAAAGCATGTGGTGGGGGGACATGGCTCACTGGTAGAGCATTTGGCTGAAGAACAAAGAGATGAGGGTCCGGACATGTAGCTCAGTTGGTAGAGGGCTTGCCTAGTGTGTATGAAGACCTGCGTTCCATTCCCGGCACTGCTTAACCGGGGTAGGGTGGTGGGTGCCCGTAATCCCAGCACCTGGCATCAGAAGTGGCTGCACAGTGGCTTCAAGACAAGCCTGGGCTACATCTTTCTGTGATGGTTTGAAAATAAAATGTCCCCCATAGGCTTATGTGTCTGAATACCTGACTCTCAGTTGGTGGTGGTGTTTGGGAGGGTTCTGGAACTTTTAGGGGTGGAGCCTTGTGAGGAAGTGTGCCACTGAGGAGAGATCTTGACGGGTTTTAGTCCCACCCTGCCTGACCCTCTCTCCCTCTGCTTTCTCTGATAATGTGATGATGGGATTCCAGCTTCTTGTTCCTCTTATGCCAACCCTGCCACGATACGCTCTACCCTCTCGAACTATAGTCAGGATTAAACCCTTTTCCTTCCGGAAGTGGTCTCTGGTCGGGTAGTTTGTCCCAGCAACAAGAAGGGAACTGATCCATCTTGTTGCCAAAAAAAAAAAAAAAAAAGTGACACGCCAGGCATGGTGGAGCACACCTTTAATCCCAGCACTCAGAAGGCCGAGGCGGAAGGACTGCTGTGAGTTTGAGGACACCCTGAGATTACATAGTGAATTTCAGGTCAGCCTGGGCTAGAGCGAGACCCTACCTCAAAAAGCAAAACAAAAAGTAAGCAAGCAAGCAAGCCCACAAAAGGGCTGGAGAGACAGCCCAGCAGTTAAGGCTTTTGTCTGTGAAGCCTAAGGACCGAGGTTCAATTCCACAGGACCATCTGCACAAGGGAGTGCATCCATCTGGAGTTCGTTTGCAGTGGCTAGAGGCTCTGGTGAGCCCATTCTCTCTATCTACCTCTCTCTCTCTCTCTGTCTGTCTCAATAAATAAATAAAATAAAATAAACAAGATGTTATGAACACCCTTGTTGAGAGAGAGGAAGCTATAACTGGTGACACGTGGAAATTCTCACTGACGGTGGCCGCCCCATTCTCTGCCCTAAAACCTGGCCCATTACGCATGTGAGATGTGTGCCCACACCTGACCTGTGCTGTTTATCCATCTGCTGCGGTCTGAACATAAAACGTACCCCCACAGGCTCATGTGTGTGACACGGCCGCTGGTGCTGCTGTTTGAAGGGTTGAAGAATCTTTTGTTGTTGTTTTGTTTTTCAAGGTAAGGTTTGGCTCTAGCCCAGGCTGACCTGGAACTCACTATGTAGTCTCAGGCTGACCTTGAACTCATGGCGATCCTCCTACCTCTGCTTCCTGAGTGCTGGGATTAAAGATGTGTGCCACCACGCCTGGCTGGGTTGAAGACTCCTTAGGAGGTGGAGACTTGCTGGAGGAAGTGGGTCACTGGGGGCGGGTCTTCCGGGATTATAGCCTGGCCCCATTTCTTTTAATTTATTTTTTTTTATTTATTTTGCAAACAGACAGAGATAGATACAGAGAAGATAGACAGATAGAGAAAAAGAATGGGTGCGCCAGGGCCTCCAGCCACTGCAAAGGAACTCCAGACACATGTGCCCCTTGTGCATCTGGCTTACGTGGGTCCTGGGGAATTGAACCTGGGTCCTTTGGCTTTGCAGGCAAACGTCTTAACCACACTAAGCCATCTCTCCAGCCCGGCCCCATTTCTTTTCACTGTGCTTCCTTATTCTGGTTGCAATATGACCGGTGGGCTTCCCGTTCCCGCTTTCCCCCACCACGACAGAATGCATCTTCTGAAAACTGTAAGCCAGAATAAATCGTTTCCTTCCTTAAGTTGCTTCTGGGTAGATAGTTTGTCCCAGCAATGAGTAAAGTAATACCATTTTCTTCCATTCACTCATGCACTCGTCCATCCATCTACTCACCCCCCCCCACCCAGTCGCCCATGGACCAGTATGTGTTATGCACAGACAGCGGCCATCTCGGATCCACCTAAGGGAGGCCAGCTGCAACCTGGCTTCATCAGGACTCTACCGTTGCCCCCTGTGCCACCAGGTCCATAGACGCTCCCCGTGAATTTCCAGACTACGAGTGGTAGGAGAGAGTGTATTCTCTGAAGCCGGAGCAAACACATCTCCTCCTGCAGTCACCAAGCTCTGATGCGAGGACTGCAGAAACCAAGCTTCAGTTTGTCGTCCACCCCGTTTAGGGGACGATAATAGCACGTCTGAAAGTGCATCCAAAACGCCACTTTGTAACACATAGAGTTGGTAATGACCTGATTCACAGTCCAACACACAGTGATGAATGAGGCGGCAGCAAGCAACATGGTATAGACAAGAAATTGCTAGACCTAAGCAGAAGTCCAGCTTTAGGACTTCCTGAGTCTCAGTTTCCTAATATGAGAAAGGCAAGAGTTGTTTGGTGGGCTTGTCCACGGGTCCCTCAGCTGAAAGCCTGCATAAGCAGCGTGTGCACTGGGCAGCACACACAGTCCATCTTAAAGGTTTGTTTTGATTATTCTGTCAATGTGGTACTTGATTTCTCCACTGTGTAATTACTGTTTTTTTTTTTTTTCCTCCCTTGTATCTAACAAGAAGTCTGCGGTGGGGGTAGGGGGACACACTTTTGGAGCAGGCAAGCACGTGGCTCCTCACCAGTATTTCGCATCCGCTGCTCCCACCCTTGGCATCCGCTAATGATCCTTGCCTGATCGATCAAGACAGCTTTCCAAACCCAGCGGTCCCCTGGCATCGCACTGTGAGCCGCAGTTTATCCCCTGGCCCATCGATGTGCTTATCCACGGGGCCTCCTATGTTTCTAGTGATTCGTGATTGTTCTGTTTAATTCGTCTGTGGCTGAAATCGTTCCAGATTTGGCGGGCAGGAGTCCTTCCAACCTGCCTCCCGTTGGGGTTTTGTTTGCGTTGTCTGCAGTGCTGGGGGGGGGGGCTGAGCTCCACATGCTGGGCAGCACTTCACCCCTGTGCTTCCCACCACTGCCCCCCACCCCGGACCCTCCTGCGCGTCTGCTAAGCCGTGTTGTACAGGCCATTTATGAGGCTTTTACCATCTGCTTTCGAATGCAGCCTAGCATGCCATGCTATGTGCCCAGCCCACTCTTCCCCTCTGTGCCGCCAGAGACAGACACCCAAGTGGTGCCATCTGTCTTTAAAACCTAGCCTGAAAATGCCTTTGGACGCCTGCCAGGAGCAGAAGCGGTGGTTCCATCAAAGGACACAACTCTGCCTCTGACAGCTCCTGGACTCCCCCAGAGACTTTCACCCCCACACCAACGCAGACCCTGCAGCAAGGTCTCTGCGGCCTCCTCCCGCCCCGGGCCTCGCCCGTTGCTGGGGCTCCATGCTCAGGAGGAGGTATGAGGACAGGACCTACTCTCCCCTCTGAGCTCGGTCACGGGGTGTGCACCTCCCTAACTGCCCTGGGGAGAGGAGCGGGGGGGGCGCAGCAGGAGCACAGGCCAGTCCTCCTTCCTGGGCACGCACACCCCGAGCTTACACGGCATTCCTGTGGACGCGCCCCACACAGCGGCTCACTTGTAAACCAGGAGCCTGAGGCTAAGAAAGCCCTTGCTCAAGGGTACCAGCTATTGAGCAGAGCAGGGGTCAGGTGTGGGGATGCGCGCCCCACAGCAGGTTCTAGCAGTCCAGCTGGCTGGGGCGCGGGGGGGGGCGAGGGAAGACAGTTCTCAAGACTTTAAGCCTCAGAGCCTGTGGGGGCTCTCAGGGACCTTTCCTCCCCAAAGTTTTCAGCCCAGGACCTTTCCAGCAAAGGAGTGTTCGCAGGGATTTGGGCTTCGGGATCTCTATGCTGCTGGCTCACATTTAAAAAAATATTTTTTTTTAATTTATTTGAGAGAAAGACAAAGAGGGAGGGGGAGAATGGGCATGCCAGGACTTCCAGCCACTGGAAAGGAACTCCAGACGCATGCGCCACATGTACATCTGGCTTACGTGGGTCCTGGGGAATCGAACCTGGGTCCTTAGGCTTTGTACCTTAACAGCTAAGCCATCTCTCTAGACCACTTTTTTTTTTTCCTAAAGCTTGAGGGCAATTTTACTGGCCACAGGAAAAGGCAAATGGCAATGCTCCGCAGCTGCTGGGAGGAGGGAGATGGATAATAGAGAGAAGCATGCCTTTGAGTGAGGGTCCAGAAAGGAGCCAGGCAGGCTCATCCACAGAGGGGCAAAAGCAACTGCATGCTGGTGGTGTCCTTTAGAGACACGGGGGGAAAACCTCAGAGTGTCTCGGCAAGCATGCTCAGGATTCCAGCCAGGAGCCAAGGAAGAGATAGAAAGGGAGAAAAGAGGGCTGGACGGATGGTTCAGCAGTTAAGGCTTTGCTGGCAAAGCTAAAGGACCCAGGTTTGATTCCCCAGGACCCTCATAAAACCAGATGCACAAGGTGGCACATGCGTCTGGAGTTCATTTGCAGTGGCTAGAGGCCCTGGCATGGCCACTATTTCTCTCTCTCTCTCTATCTGCCTCTTTTTTTTCCCCTCTCTCTCATAAATAAATAAATAATTTAAAAAAAAAAAAGAAAGGGAGAAAAAAGGAAGTTACGCTGTTTCAGTTAGAACTGAGAAAAGCAGGCTTAACAGTGAGGAGCTGCAAGGAACTGCCGGGGTCAAGTTCTGTTGTGGATGGTGATTTGTTTTTGTTTCTTTTTGAGACAGGGTCATGTGTCCCAGGCTGGCCTTGAACTCAATGCATAGCCCAAGATGACCTTGAACTCAGTGTATAGCCCAGAACGGTCTTGAACTCAAGTGTATAGCCTAGGATAACCTTGAACTCTGATCCTTCTGCTTCCACTTCCACATTCTGGGCTGACAGGTGTGCGTGGTTTGTGTGGTGCTGGGAATTGAACCCAGGGCCTTGTGCATGCTAGACAAGAACTCTACCCACGGAACCACATCCCCAGCCCACTGGCGGTTTTCAAGCAACAGACTGACTTGTGAGCTCCAAAAACAATCCAACCCTCACGAGAGCTGAATGAGTTGAGCGCTGTCTCCACGCTCTGGCAAGATGAAGTTCAGAGCAGTTAAGCAAGTTGCGGAAGGGCACTGAGGGGGGAAGCGGTAAGGTCAGGACAGGAATGAGGGCAGGCCAGCTGGAAGGACGTCCTTCGTGCATCTCCCGAGCTGCCTTCCAGCCTGGCATGTGCCACCCGCCTCAGCTGTGACAGAGGTCTCCTTGGCTAAGGGAGACAGAAGACACTGTCTTCTGCACGTCCTGGGACCTTACTAGTATCTGGCACCACTGAGCCTGATGCTCATCCACCCATCCAGCCAGAAAGAAACATCCTTAGTGGGGCGTGGTGGCCCACACCTTTAATCCCAGCACTCGGGAGGCAGAGGTAGGAGGATCGCTGTGAGTTCGAGGCCACCCTGAGACTACATAGTGAATTCCAGGTCAGCCTGAGCTAGACTGAGACCCTACCTTAAAAAAAAAAAAAAAAAGACATCCTTTTCCCAGCCCAGGACACAGCTCCCACAGAAGCCAGGGCACAGGCTAGTGTCGCAGCATCTGCAGACCCCACAAAGCCTCCACTGCGCACCTTTCTTTGCTGACTGCCTCGGGACAAAGGGCTTCCCGGAGACACGCTCAACTTGGTTCTAGAATCTCTTGTGCCTCCTTGTCCTAGGAGCTGCACGGTAGCAATTTGTGACGTGCAAAGTGGCTCACCCCAGCCGCCCAGGACCAGACACTGACCAATTTGGACTGCCCTCATCAACTTAGTGGTAATGACATGCTGGGAGAACGCACGCCAGGCGGCTCACCTGAACTGAACGAGTACTTCATCGTGGAGACCAGTACAGCTGGCGGCTGTCACTGCGCTGCCCTCTGTCCTCGTAAGTATAGCTGCTTCCTTTCTGCTCTGCCCTAAGCGGTGAACTCTTTGACCAGCCCGCTTGTTCCTACCATATTGGTGACCTCCTTCTGCCAGCTCATGCAAGGTGCTGGGTGGCCCTATGTTCTCCTCTATTCCCCCCACCCCACCCGCCAGCATTCTGTTACTTACTTATTGAAGAAGAGAGAGAAAATCAGAGTGGGCACTCCAAGGCCTCTAGCCACTGCAAATGAACTCCAGACACATGCGCCACCTGTGCATCAGGCTTGTGTGGGTCCTGGGGAATCGAACCTGGGTGCTTAGGCTTCACAGGCAAGTACCTTAACCACTAAGCCGTCTCTCCAGCCCTCCCCTGGCTACTCTCTGAGGGTTTCCTTATAATGTCAGATTGGTGAGTGTTCCCCTTACTAAACCTGGCCCAGCATTCTTGATCTTGAACTGTTGGCTTAGCACCCATTGGCCCTCCTCTTATTAGAGACTCTTTTGAAAGGACGGCTCCTCCCGTTTCTGGCAAGCTACGACTGAGCTGTATCCCAGCCCTCCACACCTTGCAGAGTTGCACCTCAGATCCCTTGTGGATGCCTCAGCTAGAGAGCCTTTCAGGACGTAGGAAATGCTTTTGTTTTGGCGTGTGTGTGTGCGCATGTGTGTACACCATATATGGTGATATGTTGGTACTGTATACGCACATGTGTGTATACATGTGTATATACGTTTATAAGTGTGTGCACGTGTGTATATGTGTGTCTACGTGTGTGTATATGTGTGTGTACGTGTGTGTGGGGGCAGCCAGAGAGAATGTCTGGTGTCTCCTTTTTGTTCATCTGCTTGTTTCCTTGAGACAGAGCCTGTCACTCAACCCACAGCTGCCATTTTCATGTTTTTGGGTTTTTTTTTTCTTTTTTCTTTTTTTCAGCAAGTCCCCAGTGATGCTCCTGTCTCTAGTCCTAGCAGAACTGGGGTTACAAATGTGCCTGACCATGGTGGGGAATCAAACATGGGCAGTCTCAAACCGCAAAGGCTCTAACCCACTGAGCCATCTCTTCAGTACTGGAAAATGCTTCTTGAAAGTTGCACCTCAAATCCCTTGCAGGCATCTTGGGCCCTTTGCCTCCAGAGGAATGCCCTGCCTCAAAAACAAACAAACAAGCAAAAACAGGACACTTCTCTCCCTTCAGACCCACACTCCAGGGATGTAACCTAAAGAACTGGGGCAGGGCTAGAGAGATGGCTCAGTGGTTAAGGCACTTGCCTGCAACTCCTAAGGACTCACATTCAACTTTCCAGGTCCCACATAAGCCAGACACACAGTGATGCAAGTATACAGGGTCACACATGTGCACAAGGGGGTGTACACATCTGGAGTTCAATGGCAGTGGCTGGATGCCCTAGTGCGCCAATTCTCTTTTTCTCTCTCTCTCTCATTTAAAAAAAAAAAAAAAAGGCTAATGACCAGAGTTCAATTCCCCAGTACCCATGTAAAGTCAGATACACAAAGTGGTGCAGGCATCCAGAGTTCGTTTGCACTGGCTGGAGGCCCTGGCTGCCCATTTTCTGTCAGTCTCTATCTCTCTCTGCCTGCAAATGCATATATACATACATACATACATGCATACATACATACATACATACATACATATTTAAAAGAAAGAACTGGGGCAATTTTGGTCCTCAGACCATGAAAAGGAAACATCTTGTGCTCCTCAAAATGCCACTGAGTCTCTCTACACATAAATGGGTCCCCAGTTCTAGCTCTCTGGGTATTTTCCCATGAGAACAAGCTCACCTCCTTAAGCCTGCAAAGCAAGCAAAATTCACCTTTCTGCCTTCACTGGGCCCCTCTTGGTTTTAGGTTAGGCTCTATGTCTTCGAGATGTAAACTGTCTACTGTTTCTACGAATAGTACATTCTTTTTTTTTGTTTTGTTTTAATTCTAGTTGTGTGTATAATGGGCTCACACCTTAAATCCCAACACTGGGAGGAGGAGGTAGGAGGATCACTGTGAGTTTGAGGCCAGCCTGAAACTACAGAGTGAATTCCAGGTCAATCTGGGTTAGAGCAAGATCCTACCTGGAACTCCTCTCCAAAAAAAAAATTATTTGTTTGTAAGGAGAGAGACAGAGAAAGCGCAAGCGCACCAGGGCCATATGTATGTGCCTCTCTGCATCGAACTTCAAGTGGGTATTGGGGAATCAAACCCAGATTGTTAGGCTATGCAGGCAAGCACCTTAATCACTAAACCATCTCTCCAGGCCTGTGTCTACTAATAATACAAAATGTAATTTTGTCATGTGCTCTTTGACACTCATCATATGGTATTTACTTGATTTTCTATAACTGTATTATTTTGTCTGTGGATCCAGCTGTTAGCCAGAATTTAGTATTTTTGTTTTGCATGCATTTCATGTAATAAAATTACCATAGAGATGAGGTTTAACTTCTCTGTTTTTCTTTTCTCTGTGTGTCTTATTTTTTCAATTTTTATTTTTAACATATTTTATTACTTATTTGGAAGCAGAGAGGGAAAATAATGGGAACACCAGAGCCTCCAGCCACTGCAAATGAAACTCAAAATGCATGTGTCACTTTGTGCACCTGGCTCCACTTGAGTACAGGGGACTCAAACCTGGGCCATCAGGCTTCTAAGAAACACTCAATTATCAAGCTTGCTCAGGTCTATGGAAAAAATATAAAAGAGGCATTTTAAAACCTAAATAATGATATTTAGTTAAAACTTCAAACAAGGCTGGAGAGATGGCTTAGTGGTTAATGCACTTGCCTGGGAAGCCTAAGGACCCAGCTTTGACTCTCCAGGTCCCATGTAAGCTAGATGCACATGGTGGCGCATGCATCTGGAACTTGTTTGTAATGGCTGGAGACCTGGTATGTCCATTCTCTCTGTCTCTCTCTCTTTCTATCTTTACCTCTGTCTTAAATAAATAAATATCAGAAAAATTTTTTTAAAAATCTAAAAACAGCAAGCCAGATGGGGTGACTCACACATGTAACCCCAGCACCTGGGAGGATGCAGGTGGATCTCTGAGTTTGAGGCCAGCTTGATCTACATAAAGTTCCAGGCTAGCCAGGGATTCATAGTGAGACCCTGGCTCAAAAAAACAGCAATAGGGGCTGGAGAGGTGGCTTAGTGGTTAAGGCATTTGCCTGCAAAGCCAAAGGAACTCAGTTCGATTCCTCAGGACCCACATAAGTCAGATGCACAAGGTGGTGCATGCATTTGGAGTTTGTTTGCAGTGGCAGGAAGCCCTGGTGTGCCCATTCTCTCTCTGTCTCTCTTCTCTTTGTCTCTCTCTGCTTGTAAATAAAATAAAATAAAAATTTTAAATTAAAAAAAAATCCCCTGGCCCTGCGGCAGAGCAGGTTCTGGCCCTCTGCCACCCTACAGGGTAAAATTTCTTTACCCCAGTCCTAAAGCCCCGCTGCATTCTTCTCGCTAGTCTGATTTTCTAACCACTGTCCCGATGAGTGTGACCACGGCTGGCCCCTCCTATCCTTTTAATAGGATTCCTTATTTTGTTTGGCATTTTTGCTAGGCAGGCCTACATCCTCCGAAATTAAACAGACTCAACTTCAAATGGTCATGAATACGTCCACTGGAGAGCTTGGCTGTTCTAGAAAGTTCTTCATAAAGCTCCATTTTACAGTCAAGAAAACTGAGTCTTAGATTCTTGGGGGTCAGGATTGTCAAAGCCCACTGAGTGGTGCAGGCAGGACAGCTACTGATCCCCAAACCCTCATGCTTTATTCTGTCACACAGAGGAGCAAGGCCAGAGACTCGCTCTTTCTCCCCTCACGGCCCCCCAAAAGGAAATCACGTGAGGCAGAGGTTGTACCAAGCAACTCACCAGGGGCTGGAGGCTGAGGGCTTAGTCACCGTGACTGTCAAGACATCTCCACTTCAGAGATGGGGCTCAGACTTGCTCAGCCATCCCATCCTTCCTTCTGCCCCCGGACGCCACTGTTGCTTCTCTTTCCACACGGGGAGCTGAAGTGGGGAGTCCTTAAGGGCTTAAGGGAGGCCAGTGGGCTGCACCACGTCGGGTGGCCCCGCAGGCAGGAACAAGGTCTCCTTGTGCTGCTGCAGATCCGCTGGGCACAGCCGGCTCCGCAGCACACCCACGGTTCCAGATCCAACGCGAGCCTCCCCGCCCAGGTCCTGGCCTCTCCTTCCACGCTTCATTTCTGAGCCAGCCTCAGCCCCCAGCTAAGGGACAGCTATTGTCTTCACGCACGCACAGCACGGGCTGGCCGGTTCTCTCTCTCTCCTGATTTAAGGCTGA
Source organism: Dipus sagitta (assembly GCA_036346955.1). NCBI lineage: Eukaryota > Metazoa > Chordata > Mammalia > Rodentia > Dipodidae > Dipus > Dipus sagitta. The sequence continues at coordinate 26,270,737 of CM070790.1, read as the reverse complement.
AGTGAGCCGAGCAGTCCAGCGGTTGGGGCCACGGGGCCCTCAGACCCTGTCAAAGCTGCTGGACCCAACAAACCAGAGCAAGCCGGGAGTCCAGGAGCCCAGTTGGGAGCTTCAGCATGCACTCCCTGCACCCAGACCAAAGGCAGCTTGGAGATGGAGAGGGGGCTTGGTGGGAACCTCGCGTGGAGGTGTCAGATGTACCTCCCCAGGCCACATGTCACAGTAACAAGGCGAGCTCTGGCACACCTTGGGAGGGAAGGAGCCTCCAGTCGCCGTCAGTGCTGGGGACCATGTCCTCTTCACCAGCCACCCAAGTCCTGTTGCTCCTACAATACCAGCTCAAGGCCACCTCCCATCATACCCCTTAGTCCCTCCAAACTCTCACAACGCTGCCCCCCATTTTTTTTTTTTTTTTTGGTCTCAAGTATCCCAGGCTGGCTTATGTACTAGAGAATGACCTTAAACTGCTAATCTTCCTGCCTCTACCTCTCAAGTGAAAGGATCACAGGCATGTGCCGCCATGCCCTGCTTCCTTCTAACTTCTTAAAATGCTTTTGTTTTGGGGCTGGAGTGATGGCTTAGAGGTTAAGCGCTTGCCTGTGAAGCCTAAGAACCCTGGTTTGAGGCTCGATTCCCCAGGACCCACATTAGCCAGGCGCACAAGGAGGGGCACGCGTCTGGAGTTCATTTGCAGTGGCTGGAGGCCCTGGCGCACCCATTCTCTCTCTCTCTCTCTGTCGTTCTCAAATTTAAAAAAAAAAAAACAATAAGAAAAAAACGCTTTTGTTTTTATTTATTTATGTACTTGCAGGGAGAGAGGGGGTGGGGGAAACACAAGGGTCTCTTGCCATTTTAAATGAAACTCCAGACACATGTGCCGCTTTGTGTCTGTGGCTTTATATGGGTACTGAGGAATCGAACCCAGGTTGTCAGGTTTTTCCAAGCAAGCACCTTTAACTGATGAGCCATCTCTATAGCCCTCTTTTTACTTTTTTTTTTTTTTTTAGATTTTAGTTAATAAATTTAATAAAGAGCTAGAAATTAACAAAGGCAACCAAAGAAGGACAACCCCTCCTTTTACTTTTAAGATAAAATCTCAACTCAGTAGGTTCACAAACTGGCCTGATCTCACTCTGTAGCCCAGGCTGACTTTGACCTTATGCTCCTCCTGCTTCAGCCTCCCCAGTAGCTGGGACTGTGGGCCTGTTTCTTAATTGTCTTCTCTGGTTATAAATCTCCAACATTTCTTCCTTTCTTTTTTTAATTCAACTTTTTTTGGAGACAGCGAGAGAGAGAGACAGAGACAGAAAATTGGTGTGCCAGGGCCTCAGTCACTGCAATCGAACTCCAGATGCTTGTGCCACCTAGTGGTCATGTGCCACCTTGCGCTTTGCCTCACCTTTGTGCATCTGGCTAATGTGGGATCTGGACAGTAGAACATAGGTCCTTAAGCTTCTCAGGCTAGCGCCTTAACTGCTAAGCCATCTCTCCAGCCCAACCTCTTGACATTTTTACAACCCCATCACAGTCCATGGTGGGGATATGCCACCCCTTTGGCTCCTGCTTTTGTGGTTGGACAGTCAGAGTATTTCCCACTTTCCACCATTCCAGATAACGTGAGGCATTCTGGGGGGAGGGGCCCTCAGCCTACGGCCATAGAGTGTAGGCTGTGGAGCCTGCTTATGAAACCAAAAAGCACAGTATTTTTTTTTTTTTTCTTTTTCGAGGTAGGGTCTCACTCTAGCCCAGGCTGACCTGGAATTCTCTATGTAGTCTCAGGGTGGCCTCGAACTCATAGCGATCCTCCTACCTCTGCCTCCCGAGTGCTGGGATATTAAAGGCACAATTTTCCTAAGTAGTCAGGCGTGGTAGCGCACACTTGCAATCCCAGCTCAGGCACGGGCCAGGGACGTAGCTCAGCTGGAAGGGTGCTTGCCTTGCCAAGGTAGCACATGACTGCAACCCCAGTCCTTGGGAGGTACAGGCAGGAGGTCAGAAATTCACAGTCATTCTTGGCTACACAGTGAGTTCCAGGCCAGCCTGGACTGCATGAGACCCTGCCTCAAAAGGAAAATAATAATAATAATAATAATAATAATAATAATAATAATAAAAGAGGCAGAGGGAAAAAGATCAGGAGATTGAGACCAGCCTGGGATGCACAGGGAGAAAAAAAAAAAAAAAAACGTATTTCCTTGTTTCCCATGGTGTCCAAGTGTATGGAGGAGGGTGATGACAGATTTCTCTTGCAAAGCTTCATGTCTTTGGAAGTCAAAGACTCCATGGCCCATGAGGGAAGAAGGACGTCGCCCCGCCCCCACTCAAGACGATGCCATGCCCGGCCCAACCCTGCTCGCAGTGCAGACAGCCACGCTGGGCGGGCGCTGCGGATCTGCGGGAGACTCGGGGCAGTCGATACCAGCAGCAATGTTTACAGAAATCACTTCTCTGAAGTCAGCAGGGCTTCACCTCCCCAGTCATTAGCGCTACACACTGGTATGGCCGGTTCGTGCTGGTGGGCCCGCTGAGAGGCAACATGATCGACTCTCTCAGGGGCAGTGTTCTTTATCTGTGTGGCCCCAGTGGCCCAGAAGGATGTGCGAGGAGGGGGGTGGGGGGTCTGGAACCCAGGGAGGCGCTGAGCGACGGTGTGGAATCCAGATTCCTGAGAATCCAGGCTGGGCTGGAGTGGGGGCGGCCTCACACCCCAGCCTGCGCAGCAGTACTTGGTGCCTAGAGACCAAAACTAACTACCATTAAGGATGCCAAGCCGAGTTCAGCTTCACATTGTGCTCAAAATGCCATGGAGGCAAACGAGGGTGAGCTGGCAGTGACTAGGAATGCAGATGGGCCACACTCGCCTTCCTCAGACTAGGCTCAGGGCTGGTTGGGAGCCAGCTGGGGACAGGACTCAGCCTCCCTCGCCGCCACAGGACGAGGGTCCTGGTGCAGGAAGCCAAGAGAAATAGAATACCGCTGCTCTCTGACAGCAAGAAGCGTGGGGTGGCTCGTGACAATCCCCCTACTGAGTGCCAGGCTGTGGGGAAGGCTGGGTGGGATGGGGAGTCCCAAGTCCATTGCTGAAGAGATTCAGGCTAGAGACCCAAGCCCCAGCCCCAACTCTGCCATTTAAAGCCATGCAGTCTCAGACAGGGACACACAGTGAACTTGGCCAGCGAGGGCTACACAGGCTGGGCCTTGAAAACAAGGTTCTCCTGATTGCTGGAAGGTGCACACAACCACACCAGGCTTTCTCTCTCTCTCTCCCTCAGTGTTTGATTTTTTTTGGGGGGGGGGCGTTACACAGTAGGGTAGCCCAGGCTGACCTGAAATTCACTCTGTATTCTCAGGGTGGCCTTGAACTCAAAACGATCCATCTACCTCTCCCTCCCGAGTGCTGGGATTAAAGGTGTGTGCCACCATGCCCGGCTTGGTGTTTGATGTTTTGGGGGCTAAGGTATACTTTACGGAGGCTGACCTGGTACTCATGGCAATTCTACCTCACCTCTGCCTGGAGTTCTAGGACTAAAGGCATGAGCCACCGTGGCTGCCTGATGTGTATATGTCTTGAGGCAGAGTCTCATGTAGCCCAGGTTTGTCTCCAACTTACTTTGCGGCCGAGGATAACCTTGAACTCCTGATCCTCCTGCTTTTACCTGCCAAGTTCTGGGATTATACATGTGCATGACTGGGCTGGGGAGATGGCTCAGTGGTTAAAGGTGCTTGCTTGCAAAGCCTGCTGGACTGGGTTTGATTCCCCAGTACCCATATAAAGCCATAAACACAACAGAGCATGCGTCTGGAGTTCATTTGCAGTGGCAGGAGGCCCTGGTGATCCCAATTGCTCTCTCTCTCTTTCTCTCTCTGCTTATATAATGGGCTGGAAAGAGTGGCTAAGGCACTTGCCTATGAAGCTTAGGGACCCAGGTTTGATTCCCCAGGACCCACATAAGCCAGATGCACAAGGTGGTGCATGCGTCTGGAGTTCATTTGCAGTGGCTGGAGGCCCTGATGTGCCCATTCCCTATCTTCCTCTTTCTCTATCCCTCCCACTCTCAAATAAATAAATAAATAAAATTAATGTGTGTGCGTGTGTGTACACGTGTGTGCATGACCATAACCAACTACACCTGACTTTTACCCTTTCACCATTAAGATGGTTCTTCTGCCTCACAGTTCGTAGGGTGGCACCACAGAGGATGTAGAGAGGACCCTAAGGTGCTCTCTAAGGAGGAGAAAGTTGTTGAAGTGTGGTGGGTAACCCCGTGGAGAGGATGGAAAAATCCAGAGGTTCTTTAGAATCCAGACTGGACCTAAGCCCTCCTCCAACCCCATGCATATGTGCACACACACACACACACACACACACACCCTGCTGCAGGGAAAGGAAAACAAAGAAAAGCCCGGGCTTGAATGTTCTCTTCCTCACTCCAGGCCGCCTGGCAAAGGTGTGCTAATGGGCACTGAGGAGGGACAAGCTGCCACAGCCTTCCCTTCCAGGCTCTCTGTGCCCGGATCTGACATATAATCAAAGCCTTGATCACAACAATTCTCTTCAGAAATAACATTCCCCCCCCCCGCCATCCGGCCGCTCTAGAAACTCAAATTGCCAGGCCAGGCCCACGCCTAGCAGTGAGTGAGCCCCCCTCCCACTCCCTCCTCTGCAAAGCCCGGAAACCCCCGGCTTTGCTCAGACGCTCAAAAGACCTCGGAAAGAACAAATTCTCTGTCACCTCTTAGGTGGCTGCCACTCCGGTGAGCGCCCAGCTAACCGAAGGCCAGAATCGTGTCGTGGGCTGTTACACAGGGTGCCAGGTGCCTGGCATGGGGGGGTGACAGGCTTCGGGATAGACAGGCACCCAGGGCAGGGAGTTTGGTGGGTATGGGCTAGCATAGCACCATGCCCAGGGTGCAGGGACAGTTCCATGGAGGGACACGCAAGTCACAGGGCTCAGCCCTGCCACCCAGCAGCCGACCGTGGCCAGGCTTACTGCCCTTCTTGTCCTGAGCTAGCTACACACCTGCCCGAGACGCATGCCCGCGCCGGCAGTAGTTAGAGGCTTCTCCAGGGGCTGCCGGGGGCTCTGGCTGCGTATATATGTACTTCCAAGTAGAAAAGAGCGGGGCTGGGGTGTTGCTCGGTGGTAGAACGCTTGCCTAGCCTTGCACAAGGCCCTGGATTTTGTTCCCAGTACTGGGAAAAAAAAAAGAAAAAAAAGAAAGAAAAAAGGAGGGAGGTCCAAGTAGAAAAGAGGCTGATTAACAGGGTTAATGGAAGGTTCTGGTCTAGCTCAGGGTGTTTGGTCTTGCCTGCATATTGGAATCATCTGGAGAGTTTTTCCAAAAGTCCCCAATCCTGAGCTAGGGAGATGGCTCTTTGGTTAATATGCTTGCTGTGCAAGCGTAAGACCCGAGTCAGGGTCCTCAGAATGCACATGAAGCCAGATGGGGTTGCTCCTGTCTGCGAGCCCAGTGCGATTACAGTGAGATGGAGGCGGAGACAGGAGGCTCCCCAGCGGCTCAAGGGACGCCCAGTGGTGGGCACCGGAGAGATCCTGCCTCTAAACGAGGTGGAAAGCCAGGATCAACACGCGAGGCTGTTCTCTGACCTCTACGTGTGTACCTGCCACACACACACGCACACACTCACAGACACACACACACACGGACACACACACACACACACGGACACTTTATTTATTTGAGAGCAAGAGAAAGAGGCAGGGAGAGGGGGAGAGAATGGGCGTGCCAGGGCCTTTAGCCACTACAAATGAACTCCAGATAACATGCACTACCTTGTGCATCTGGCTTAACGTGAGTACTGGGGAATTCAGCCCGGGTCCTTTGACTTTGCAGGCAAGCACCTTAACCACTAAGCGAGCTCTTCAACCCGAAGATTTATTTATTTTTATTTTTTTTTTGGTTCTTCAAGGTAGGGGTCTCGCTCTAGCTCAGGCTGACCTGGAATTCACTATGTAGTTTCAGGGTGGCCTCGAAGTTACCACGATGCTCCTACCTCTGCCTCCCGAGTGCTGGGACTGAGGGTGTGCATCACCATGCCCCACCACGGCGAGTACTGACAAGCGAGGGAGGAGATGTTACGGTTGCCGCTGGGCCCTTCAATCATGTGTCAGCCACTGGGAGGAGGAGCTGACTGTCCTTTTCACAAGATAGGTGTCCCCTCATGTCACTGCTCAGTCAGACTGACTGCCTCGTCTCCTCAGAAGCCCTCTGTGGCAGTCACCTTCTAAAGCTCCTGAACAAGAGCAGCTGGTGGGAGACAGGGGTTTACTTTTGCTTACAGTCTGGAGGGGAAGCTCCATGAGGGCAGGGGAAAGCTGGCGTGATCAGAGGCTGGACATCACCTCTGCCACAGCAGGTGAGAAACAGCAACAGGAGAGTGAGCTGAACTCTAGCAAGGGGGTGCTGGCTATAACACCCCCAAGCCCACCCCCAACAACACACCTTTTCCAGAAAGGCTCCGTGTCCTAAACTGCCATCAGACGGGGGCCAAACCTTCAAAAACACATGATTTTATAGGGGACATCTGATTTAAACCACCACACCCTCTATGGATCCTCCTGGAAGCCCGTTTGGCAAGGGCACACAGACAGCCACCCTCTACCCTGGCGTCCTCTCTCTGTCAAGGCCCTGACCTGTCAGACCTCCCTCGTAGCGACGACCAGGTCCAATCTACTGATCTAATATCTGCCTCCCACTAACACCTGTAAGTGCCCAAGTCAGAATGTGAAGTACATTCATGCTTTGCCGCCCCTAACTCTCCACAGCCTGTATTTGCCCAAGCAGTTTTGCTCAGAAATACTTCCAAGCTTCCAGAGAGACACTCAGCCCTCCATATCCGTGTGTTCTGCAGCCAAGGATTCAACTGACTGTAGATCAAAAAACAAATTTTTCAGAAAAAAAAAAAAACTGTCTGTACTGAGCATGTGCAGACTTTCCCCTTGTCATTATTCCCTGAACAACACAGTGTGACAAGTATTCATCCAGCGCTTGGCCTGTGTCAGGCATTATAATAAGTCATCCGGAGATGAGTTAGCATGTACCAGAGGCGGTGGTTAGGTTCCAGGCAGACACCTCCCCTTGGGCCTAGAGACTTGAGCATCTGCCGGTCTACACAGCTCACACGTCCCGGAAGCCACCCCCTGTGGACCCCGAGGGAACGACTGTATCACCTTCTGGGTTGAAATAGGAACCATCCCATCCCCTAGCAACTTATAAATGATTGTTATCTGAACAAGTTACAAACGCTTTTCTTTTCTTTTCTGGAATGCCCAGAGCAAACAACCATGTCCTAACAGGCCAGTCCCCAAGACCTTGAAGTTTCCCAAGTGCACAAAGGCACCTGCTGCTGTGTGTGTGAGCTGAGGAGGGTCTGGGGGTGTGGGGAGGGCAGGCCTCTCTGCCTGCTCTGCTTCCTGGCCATCTGACCCGGCACAGGCCTTTGGACTCTGGGGATTTGGCCCCGGGCAGAGAGGATAGCAAGGGACAAGGAAGGACTTCCAGACTAAGAATATGGACCATGGGGAGTGGGGTTGGAGAAAATGAAAGGGAGAAATGGTTATGTATGCCTGGAAGCATGAAGTGAGGGGGGGGGGGGGCCCAGGGGATGAGGCTGGCTGAGGAGAGTCTCCCAGTCTCTGCCCAACCACTTCTAGAAATGCCTTTTGGTAGTCCTTCTCCGTGACCCATAATAAGAAACACAATTTTTCATCATGACCCAGGGAAATACACCCGTGCGCGCACATAGTAACGCTGACATTAAAAGTTATGAAATAGTGACTTATCATATGATGTGATGTGCCCCGACGTTTTCTGTTCTATTAAGAAATTACTGGTCTCAGCCCACTAATTTGCCATTATGGCTCCCCAGTGGCTCTCAGCCTGCAACTGAAATAATCCGCCCTACTGGGGAAGAGCTTCGAGGCTTGGAAATCCCTGCTGGGCGTGGAGCTCCCCACCTGCCGAGCCTCTACTGTACGCCAGACACAGTGCACTGTCGTGGAGATGGAGAAGCAGGTGCCTACGCAAGGGACAGACCGAGAAGGGTCACGCACATAGACCAGAGGGGCTTCCTGCGCAGCAAGGGCGGCCACGTGCTACACAGCTAGGACGCCTGAGGACATTAGCCTTTGGTGACCACTGAGGGCAGTTACGGTCACCTCCTGCGTGTCAGAAAGCAAACACAAGCGTCTCTCTCTCCAACCAGCATGCCTGTTGAGGTCCCAGTCTTTCTCGGGATCCTCTGTCCCCAGGACAGCCCAGAATATGGACTAGGATCAGGGGGAGTACTATTGGGAACAAGAGGGTGACCTGGTTTAAGCAGATGCCCCAGCTTTTCTAGGGCCAGGCCATGCTGCAAGCATCTTTTGGGGAGTCCCCCCCCCACCCCGAGGGTGGCTGCCCTTTGGGATATTTTAGAGCTATTTTGTTCTCTACTTGCACAGTGAAAGCCTCAAGGTAACTCATGCATTTCAAAGACATTTCTCATAAACATTTGGCTTTCTTTCGCCCGCAAGCTCTGAAGGTCCTGAAGGGAAAAGATAAGCTCCGAGAACCTTTATTTCCACGGGCTCCTGCAGATCAGCCACAGGCAGGGAACAGCTCCTCCCTGCCCTGGTGAAGGACGCCACCCCTCACCTTCGCCTGACCACGGATCACCCCCTCTCCAGCCTGCCCTGCTGCTCGCCCTTCCTCCACGGGGCTAAGAGGGGTGCAGTGTGGCCCTCTCACTGGGCTGGGAGTGGAGCAGTGGCCAGGCGGCCTGACTGAACCAGGGACGGGCAGAAGCAGGGAGACGCCTGAGGGCAAGACAGCTCCCTCAGTCAGTCCCGTCTCTGTAGCCGAGGCCTCCTGCAGTAGGCTTGCTCTCCGACACCAGCAGCATCTGCTTCTTGGGAAAAATCATGAGTCTTCGTAGGACAGGGATAGCTCTCCGCCCTGGCATCTCCATATCCCCCAACCCTGCCCAGGCGGGTGGGGAGGGCACTCTGACACAGGCTGAGCAGACACAGGTAAAACAGCTTAGTCACTAAGGTCTCTTTTCCCTGGCCGGGTATGTGACAGGCACTTGGCCACAAAGGCTAGGCAGATAGATCTCCTGGAGCCCCAGTTTCTTCATCTGTCAGGTGGGGGTGATCGCCCTGTGCAGGTGAGTGCTGTTCGTGCTCCTGGGAAGCCGTGAGATGGGGTACATGTGATAGGTTACTCCTGCCACCCGAGAAAGGCCAAGAAGCGCGTGTGACAGTGAGCTAAAGTGGCCCATCTCCGCCGGGGGCGGGGGGGGGGAGTGCTAAGGGGTCTGGGCTTCCTTGGGGCAGCTTTGGTGACAGTCACTTTGTGGACCTCAGCCAGCACAGGGGCTTGTCTGAGAGCTCTCTTCTCATCACTCATCACCTTCTGAGCGTGGCCAGAGGGTCAGGTGGTCGGTGACCACGGAGATCATTTCCCACTGGAAAGATGAGAAGCTGAGGCCATAGGAAGTGGAGAGCCAAAGGCCAGTACCTGTCCTGACCCACCTGCTCAGCTTTGGACTTGGCCTTGGCCATAACTGCCCTTGCCTGAGGCCTGGCCCATTTGGATAAGCTGTGGAAGGGAGTGGAGGCGTAGCAGGGCCTCTGCGAGTGGAAGGCAGGGGAGGAGGGCAGGCCAGGAAGACAGCAGCCAGAGCCTGGGTGATCGGGGCAGCATAGAAGGGGGACCTGGCACACAGTGAGAGTAACCTCTGGGTATGCTCCTTTTGCTCAAAGACTGCACAGAGGCCTGCGTGATGGGTGAGCCACCCCGGGGCAGGCTGCTCAGCGAGCCTGGCCTTGGGAGTGTCCATCCCCCAGCAAGGAACGCCACCACAGACACAGGGCTGAGATTTGCAATGCTGTTCTTTCCCCTGGCTCTTTCTTTTTCCCTTTGTTTTCAAGGTTTTATTTTTATTTATTTACGAGAGAGAGAGAGAGGGAGGGAGACACAGAGAGAGAGAGAATGAGCAAGCCAGGGCCTCTAGCCACTGCAAATGAACTCCAGACGCATGTGCCACCTTGTGCATCTGGCTTACGTGGGTCCTGGGGAATCGAACCTGGATCCTTATGCTTCACAGGCATGTACTTTCACTGTTAAGCCATCTCTCCAGCCCTCCCCTGACACTTTCACAGTCTCTCTGCAACCGGACGCTCTCTTATAATGCCTTGGAGCCTCAGCTTATTCAGTGGTCAAGGAATAGACCCAGAATTGCAAGTGTCAGCTGGTCCCACATCCCACCAAGCCCAGGGCAGGAACCCTGCTGGTAACTTTTCCTGGTATTTAGGCATTCGCCACCGTGGCATGAGGCAACCATTTTTACTGTGTAGCCCAATTCACTCAAAAACTCTTGCTATTCATCAAACGGCATAAATGAATATAAAAAGACTTGGGAAAATGTGAGCAAATTTATAGGGGATTAGAAGTAACACGGTGACATTAGAGCAGGATTAGAATTAGAGGCACAGTGAGAGGGGGGAAATGGGGCCAAGGCAGCTGGGAGCCAAGAAGGCAAAACCGCAACAGTGAAAGCCTGGCTCTCTCTGGGGAGATCAGACTGCTAGCTGGAGAGGACACTCAGTTCTGGGAAGTCCTGGTGAGACAGAAAAGTACAGACCCTCTGTGAGGGGAGGGAGGGCCCGCTGCCGACCTCAGCAGACCCGAGTCCCAGAGGGGTGTTGCAGTCTGTCAAAAGCACGTGACAGATGCCTGGCTGAGGGCCTTGGGAGAAGCATGGTCACAACAGGAGACACAGAAAGGCTGTTCTGAGCATGACTGACTCATGGCCTCTGCCCAGAAACTGGGGAGTTGCTCACCATGAAGGTAGGGGACTCAGGTAAGACAGTCACAGCTGAAGGGGCACAGACAGCCTAGACTGGCAGATGGGAAACCCTGAGAGGGAGAGGTGATAGCCTACGGTGGCCCAGAAGGTTCAGGACTATGCTATAGAGAAAGGCCAGGGCATCTCTGCTAGTATAGAGCAAGTATCCAGGCCAGCACCTGGCAGGTGGCAGGGCCTCCCAGAGGCTACTTTCCGAGACCCTGTGTCTACTCAGGTGTTGAGGACCAGCAAGCTCAAGCCTCCCTTGTGTCTGTGAAGGTGAATTCTAGAATTCCGCACGGTGCAGCGCGCTGGACGGTAGCAGCCGCAGGCCAGCCTCACTCACCCACGATCTCGTTCTCCTCCAGGTTGATGGTCTCCAGGCGCGGAAGGGTGGTAAGCTGCTCAGGGAAGTCTTGGAACTGGTTCCGGGACAGATCAATGGCCTTGAGGTGCTGTAGGCCGCCGACCTCGTTGGGGAGGCGATGGAGGAAGTTCCCTTCTAGGCGCAGTTCTGTCACATGGAGGGAAGCAGGAAGAGGCGGGTGGGAAGGAGGCCTGCCAAGAGCCCATCACCACAGCTCCCAGCACAGGAAGTTCCCCTGGCAGCTGGTCCCAGGCCTGTGTACACTAGTGGATGGGACACGTCACTGTCATCTACAAAGACGACAGCTGAGAACTGCACAACTGAGCTACAAAAATAATTACCAAAGAAATCCCTTGTTTCCAGTGAGTTTACGATGTTGCGTTGGGCCACGCTGACAGCTATCCTGGGATGCATGAGGTCACACATAGCCTGAGGGCCACAGGTTAGACACACCTGCCTGACAGGAAGGGTAATGCTGCCACTACTGCTCAGGGCCTCCACCCCCCCCCCATTCCAGCAACGGCCCCTTGCTCTGTGTGTGCATACTCTCCCCTCAGAAGCCGGGGCCTAGACAAAGGTCAGGGTGTGCTTGCTCCCCTCAAGCAGGCCTTGCTGGACTGGTCAGGACACACAGTCTATCCAAGGCTCACTTCCCTTCCAGGCATTCCATGCTCCAGGGGCTAGGGGCTGGGGGCTGGGGACCACAAGCACATGAGATGGCCAGGTTCTTTCTCCATCATGTGTCCTCACTTCCACCCAGCCATCACCCAACAGATGTGGTAGGTTCCTCTTCCAGACTGTCAGCTGTGAAAGTTAACCAGAGGCCTGCGTTAGGACCCCCGTGAGGACACTGTTTGTTGGGATTGGGCCAACGCCGCACTGAGACACCAGCCAGGATAAACAGATAAAGAGATGCCACGAGAGAGAAAAAATGGCAGAACCAAGGCCAACAGGGTGGGGAGACACAATGTGAGGGTACGGTAGGGAGATCCAAAGCCTCCACTGCCCGGGTGCAGAGCCCGACCAATAGCTGACCATGAAGTCGTTTCACTCAGTCAGTTCCATTTTCTTCACCCGAGAAAGGAGCTGCCGGTAGGCCCCACCTCGTGGGTTATGAAGAATTATGTCACTTAACACAGGAAAAGCACGGGAGAGAGATGACAGGGTTTCTAGGGTGGAGGTAGGCCATTTAGGGGGCAAGATGGCCAACATGTAGCCTTATAACGAGGCCTGCCCCTATTCCATGAGCACCCCCACATCCTGCCTGACCCAAAAGCAACAGAGGCCCAGAAATGCCAAGTCAGCTGAAGAATGTCCCTCGGCCTTTCTGGTCATGTGACCAATGCAGTCACACAGGGTCCTAAGCTTGGAAAAGTCCCACCCTTAGGGTGGAATATAGCATGTGCTAGATTTGTTTTCTCGAGGTAGGGTCTCACTCTAGCTCAGGCTGACCTGGAATTCACTCTGTAGTCTCAGGGTGGCCTTGAATGCATGGTGATCCTCCTACCTCTGCCTTCCGAGTGCTGGGATTAAAGGCGTGCACCACCATGCCTGGCTTTGTTACTTTTTAATTTAAAATATTTTATATATTTATCTGAGAGAGAGAGAGTGCACTTGCACGAGAGAGGCACAGGTATATAGACAGAATGGGCACAGCAGGGCCTCCAGCCACTGCAAACGAACTCCAGATGCATGTGCCACCTTATGTATCTGTCTTACGTGGGAACTGGGGAATCAAACCTGGGTCCTTAGGCTTCGCAGGCAAGTGTCTTCGCTGCTAAGCCATCTCCCCAGGCCCCTATTTTTTAAGACAGTGTTTCACTATGTAGCTCAGGCAGGCTTGGCACTCACAATCTTCCTGGTTCAACCTCTTGAGCACTGGGATTACAGGCACGTGCCGTCCCTTCCAGCAACCGCGTGCCATCTTGAAAGCCTTCGTCATTTTACCTCCCTTTCTGTATGTGTGTGTATAGTGGGTGGTGTAGACACGTGTCCGTGCCAATGCAATGCCCTGTGTGCTCGTCTGCTGTGCCCCACGGGCTCCCCTGTGGCGGGCCAGGGAATATCGAGTGTCCCTCTCCGCCCTTCACCTGCCTATTTTCCCTTGTGACAGAGTCTCTTACTGATGGCGGAGCTTGCTGTTTGAGAGTCCCAGCAACGCTCCAGTCTCTGCTTCCCGCAGGCCTGCGGGGCTGGACGTGCGTGGCCACGCACAGCTGTTTACTTGGCTTCTCAGGCCCCTGAACCCCTCATGCTTACAGTCCCTCAACTGCTGCCCCATCTCTCCAGCCCCAGTTGACCCTCGAGCACGGGTTTCCTAAGCAGTGCTGGGCCACGGCGTGTCGTGCTCTGTGACTCAAACCCCTGAGAGGAAGAGTCTGAGTCGGGCACACGCGTGCTGTGACGTCACAGGGTGGAGCATGCTGGTAGAGCTGGCCCTCCACGTCCACCCGGGGCTCTGGATGTCGCACCCTGGTGGGCGGCCAGCGGATGACTAATTCTTGGCAGGAATGAGCCTCTCAGCCATCCTGTCCCAGGTTCTGAGCAGGTCTTCATGCCCAGGGTGAAAGACTATGAAGTTGCTCATCTGCCTAGAGCTGGGACGGGGGCTGGGGGTGCTGGGCGGGGCTAGAAAGAAGCCTGGCGGCCCAGCACCTGCCAAGAGCAGGCCCCACCTGCCATCAGGCCTGAGTTTGCAGGCAAGGGCCCCTTGTCGTGAGCAGCCCTGGGCACTTGGGAGTGGACAGCCTCTCTTCTTCCTTTCGATGTAAGGGCTTGGCTAGAGCTAGTGTTTTGGGCCTACTGATAGCTCTAGAAACCAGCAATAAAATACAAGTTGTCTAATTCTAGGGTTTCACTTGCCAGCTAAATGCATACGGAACTGCACTTAAAATTGTCATTGTAAAATAACAAAGATGAATGGTATAATTCACCCTAGGTTTTTATTATCCTCACTTAGTCTGTCGCTGAGCATCAAGGGAAAGACCCATGACATGCTGTGTGTGTGTGAGAGAGACAGAGAGAGTGAGAGAGAGCGCAGAGGAAAGGAAGAAGCTGTCTTTTCCCGTTGTAAGAGTCTCACACTCCGTTGTGGTGGGCTCCAGGTTCCCACAGGGCTTTCAAGATGTGGCCCTGGCTGCGCGTGGCGGCGCACACCTTTAATCCCAGCACTCAGGAGGCAGAGGTAGGAGGACTGCTGTAAGTTCGAGGCTTCCCTGAGACTCCGTAGTGAACTCCAGGTCAGCCCTGGGCGAGAGTGAGACCCTACCTCGAAAAAGCCAAAGAGAAATAGAGAAAGACATGTGGGTTAATGAGCCACTCTGAGTTCCCCACTGTCTACCTTAGGGCTCCCCACAGTGGGGGCAGAGCACCTGTTCCCCTCCTCAGAGCTTCTGTAAACACACACACACACACACACACACACACACACACAGTGCATGCACACTCCTGAATATTAGCCACACTGAAAGCCACCTGCCTGGTGATTTTGTGGCTCTGAACAGGCAGGAACTGCATCTGAGTCATCTTTTTTTTTGTTTTAAATATTTTATTTTTATTTATTTATAAGAGGGAAAAGAGATATAGAAATAGGCAGGTAGAGAAAGAGAGAGAGAGAGGGAGAGAATGGGCACACCATGGCCTCCAGCCACTGCAAACGAACTCCAGATGCGTGCGCCCCCTTGTGCATCTGGCTTACATGGGTCCTGGGGAATCAAACCTGGGTCCTTTGGCTTTGCAGGCAAGTGCCTTAACTGCTAAGCCATCTCCCCAGCCCATCTGAGTCATCTTTGTCCATACATCCAACCTTCTGCAGGGCATCTGTGGTCACCCAGCAAGCCCCTGGTGAATAATGACTTCTCTCCCATCAGGAGGTAAACAATTTTATGAGTGGTGTGGAGTGTTTCCCAGTGTCCCACTTTGGGGGCATCTTAAACTTAAGGTCTCTTAGCAGCTCCCCAGCCTGTTCCACACAACCCCAGATCTCTTCTGCAGCTAGGTTCATGAACAGCCCTGGCCTGATCACAAAGCGCTGGTAATTAAAGTGGGTGTGGTGGTGCACACCCGCCATTCCCTGCACTCAGGAGGCTCAGGCGGGAGGGCTGAGAGTCCAGGCCATCGGGTCACCCAGTGTTTCAAAATCCCCATGAGCCTCTCCGAACCATGGCTAGAAGGTGATGGTGTTGGACACGATGCTAGACGACTGGCTGCTCCAGTATTTCACAAACGTGCCTTGGCTCAGCAGCGTTTCCTTATACGCTCTGTGGTAGCTTGAATGAAAAAATGTCCCCCATAGGCTCAAGTGTTTGTGGTTAAGCTTCAAACTCAGTCCCAGGGAGTCTAGGGAGCCTAAGGGAGGTAGAGCCTTGCTGGAGGAGGTGTGTCACTGTGGGTGGACCTTGGGGTTTATAAGCCCAGCCCACTTAGTGGTTAGGTCAGCTCACTCTTGCTCATGTGAGAAGATGTGGTACCAAGTCTCTGCTCTGCCATGCTTTCCCCACCATAATGGAACTGCCCCTGGAAACTGTAAGCCAAAATGAGCCCTCTCCTCCCATGACTTGCTTCTGGTTGGGTGTTTGGTTTCAGCAACGAAAAGGCAACACGCTCTGCGCAGACGCCATCTCACGGTCTTCACGGGAACTGGTCGACCCGGCTGGCTCTGCCTCCCGCAGGGCTGAGATCATGGGTACCATCACACCCAGCATCTGGGTCCTTCTTGCTAAAACTATCCTGACCTATGCATGCGCAAGTCTTGCTGCCTCGTTTTGTTTGGGTCTTTTCTCAAATGTCACCCCATCTAAAGTGGGATCCCCTCCTCTTGGTGACTGTTTCTTCCACTAACAGCATTCACCCCTACATGTCTTCTTTCTGACATGTTGGCTTGTCTGGAAGCTGCCTGCGTCCTTGTGTGAGGCTGGAAACTGCATGAACATGAGGCTTTTCGTCCGTGGTAGGACGGGGCTGACAGTGGCCAGTCCACAGGGAGCACTCCCTAAATACTGGCCGAGTACACAAACGAATAGGTGAGTGAACAATCCTGCAGAATTTCTGCTTGGTATATCTTTTTTTTTTTTTATTAAAGTGGTTTGTTCTTTTATAAGTTATCACAAAGAAAAAAAAAACTATTATTGCTTTCTATAAAAATACTGTTGGGCCGGGCGTGGTGGCGCACACCTTTAATCCCAGCGCTCGGGAGGCAGAGGTAGGAGGATCGCCATGAGTTCAAGGCCAATCTGGGACAGGTCAGCCTGGACTACAGTGAGACCCTACCTCGAAAAACAACAGCAACAACAAAATAATAATAATAATACTGTTGTTTAGGGCTAGAGAGATGGCTTAGAGGTTAAGGTGCTTACCTGCAGAGCCTAAGGACCCAGGTTCAATTTTCCAGTACCCACGTAAAGGCAGATGCACAAGGTGACGCATGTGTCTAGAGTTTGTTTGCAGCGGCTGGAGGCACTGGCACACCCATTCTCTCCCTCTGTCTCTCTCCCTCAAATAAATAAATAAATAAAATATGAAAATACTGTTGTTCAAGTCTTACTGGAAACCATCATCAGATGAAGATTCAGGGTCTCCTACTGGGGTATGTGGGGATTCAGAGGACATCCATGTGGCTGCCCACGGGCCTCTCAGAAACCACTGCCCTGAAGTGGACATTCGTTCCCCATGAGGACAAGCCTGGTTGTTTGAATTCTAGACAGTGTATTTCCCAAAGCCCTCACTTCCAGACACATGCCACAGAGCTCTCCGCAGTCTTGCTATCCCCAGCTTCTCCAAGCTCTCAGGCCACAGCCTGTCTGCAGCAAAGCCTGTGTCAGGCCACTTAGAGAGCCAGCCTGGCCAGTTGGGTTAGTGGGGTGATCATGGGGCAGTGTGTGTGTGTGTGTGTGTGTGTGTGTGTGTGTATAATTTTGTTTGCTGGAGCTTAAGATCTCACTCTCTAACCCAGGCTGACCTGGAATTCACTATGTAGTCCCAGGGTAGCCTCGAACTCACTGCGATCCTCCTACCTCTGCCTCCCGAGTGCCGGGAGTAAAGGCGTGCTTGGGTGCGCACATGTTTGTACGCAAGTGGATGTGCCCATACATACCTGTGGTGGCTGGAGCAAAACGTTGGGTGTCCAGCTCCATTGCTCTTCCGCGCACTCTCATTTTGAGCCAGAGTCTCTTCCTGATATCAGAGCTTGCTGTTTTCACAAGCCGGGGGATCCCTGGTCTTTGCTTCCCTGCATTAGACTGGGGTTCTGAGGCCCGTGGCCCTGTTCGTCTGTTTACGTGGGATCCGAAGATCCAAGTCCTCAGGCCCGAAATGCTCGTGCCGGAAGCACACTCAGCCCCTGAGCCACCTCTCCAGCTCGGTTTTCTTTTTTGGTTATTTTTTAAAATATATTTTATTTATTTACTTGAGAGAGAGAGAAAGAGAATGGGTACGCCAGGGCCTCCAGCCACTGCAAACAAACTCCAGATGCGTGCGCCCCCTTGTGCATCTGGTTTATGTGGGTCCTGGGGAATCGAACCGGGATTCTTTGGCTTTGCAAGCAAATGCCTTAACTGCTAAGCCATCTCTGCAGCCCCTTTTTTGGTTACTTTATTTTATTTTATTTTATTTATTTTTTGATTTTTGAGGTAGGGGTTCATTCTAGCTCAGGCTGACCTGGAATTCACTACGTAGTCTCAGGGTGGCCTTGAATTCACAGTGCTCCTCCTACCTCCACCTCCCAAGTACTGGGATTAAAGGTGTATGCCACCACACCCAGCTCTAATTTTTAAATTTATTTTAGTTTAGTCTTCTGAAGTAGGGTCTCACTGTAGCCCAGGCTGACCTGGAATTCACCATGTAATCTCAGGGTGGCCTCAAACTCATCCTCCTACCTCTGCCTCCCAAGAACTGAGATTAAAGGCGTGTCCCTCACGCCCGGCTGGGATGGTAGATTTTGTAGTGAAAGCAAGCTGTGACCTGTACAGGCCCCTTCGTCACAATCTGCCCTTTGTCCAAACATCAGGGGAGTTGAGGGCAGCCTCACCTTTAGGGGTTTGAAAGGAGAATCTGTAGGAAAGACGATGATCAGGGAAAAAAAAAAAAACCAAAAATCACCTCCTTGGTAAGGACTGTCATTCAGGCCCAGGATGGTGGCCTGCCCGTGGGAAAAGTCATCACCCACAGGTCCTGCTGAACCCTGGGCAGGAGGATCCCTGTGCCAGGCACTCAATTCACTGCAAGCTGGATTCAGCCCAACTTCAAAGGTTCCCCAGAGTCTTTACCAACTTTAAGACTGTCTCAAAGTCTCAAGTGTCATCTGAGATTAAGGACAGTCTCTTAACTGTGAGTCTACACTTGAGGCTTCTGCAGTCACTAGTACCGAGTCCATACATACTCCTCCTCCAGCACACAAGTTTCAAACACCAAAATCCACGTGGTCAGATTGACGTTGGCCACACCCCACTCTCGGTACCAAGTCTCTCTTGTAGACCACTGCCACGCTTCCGCATCCACTTCAATGCCACCATCCCCGGTGCATGGGACCCGGAGCCTAGGCTGGGCTGCCCACTGCGTGTACGTGTGAGCGTGCGTGCGTGCGTGTGTGTGTGTGTGTGTGTGTGCGCGCGCGTGTGCGCCATGGAGCAGCGTCCACATTTTAAGAATGACTAAATCTTGCCAATAATCTGTGGCTGGGCTGGGATACAAATCCAGGCTGGCTGTCCCCAAGCTCACAAGTACCTCAACTTCTTTTCCTATCACGCCTCCTTGGTACCAGCCAAGCCTTCAGTGACCAAAGCATCTGTTTCCATGGCAAAGAGCTTGACCACGGGAGCCAGGACCCAGAGCTGAGGTCCTATGCTTCTCACTGAATGGGCAACTTCTATGACTACCCGTGGCCGCAGACTTCTTGTGCAATGCAGCTGGCCCTCCCCGGGACACTGGTATCATCACACTGTTTTAGACCATGCTGCCACAATTGTGAGCCAAACAAAACCTCTTTTTAAACTGCTCAGTTTTAGGTATTTTGCCATAGCAACACAAAACAGACCCACACAGCCCAATTTCTCGGAGAGGAAATCCGAGGCTTGGAGAGATCACTTGAGGTCAAGCTTGTTGATGTCTGCTTTCTTTCACGTCAGTATAGCCTGGCCTGAACTCAGTTTCCCGGCCCCTCAGGACTGTCTCTGTTTCAGAGGAAACAGCCCCGGCTACCTGACCGGCTACTGTGTGCTGAGCTTCCATCCCGACCCAGCCACTGTTGGGCCTGGCTTTCTCCTGCACCCAAGCTGTCTGCCCAGTCCTCTGCTGGGCAAAGACAGTGGAGACCCTCAGGTGCCAGGGAATGCTTCAGGGACTCCCGAAGTTTCTTCTTGCTGTCTTCTGCCAGGGTTCAGAGTTGAACAACCTGGAAACCCAGGCGGAACAATGGGGGCTCTGAGAGAAGACCCCACTCTGTCCTATTCCCGAGGTTGTCCAAGGCTGAGGACAGCCCACTGTAGCGTTTCCTTATCATCCTCTGAGTTGTGACTGCCCTGTGAGGTGGGTTTTTCTTCCTCACACTCCTCTTTGTGCCTCCTGAACCGACCAAGTCTTGGAGAGCTGCCGGGGCTGGCTCAGATTGACCGTCGAAAGGAAGGAAACCTGCTGATTCCATTAGGGGACACATGGGAGGGCCTGCAGGCGTGGGACAGCTGGTCTGCAAGGGAAGACCCCAGCTCCACACACACTAGGCCACAGAAGCCTGGCCAGCACCTTGGTGTCGATCCCAGGGTCACCCAGTACCCATCATCCCTGTCTATGAGGCCCCCAAGATGGCGCTAGATGGGGTAACAATAAAAGTCCTTCTGAGGGTCCACAAATCCATGTTGACAGCGCCAAGAGAGCTTCACACACACGCCCTGAAGTCCACAGGGGCCAGGAAGGACTAGGGGGACTGGGCATTGAGAAGGCGCAAGACCACTGCCTTCAACAGATTGCGACTAAAATGAAGGGCAGGCCATTCTTCCACAGTGGAAAGACCAGTAAGACATATGTCAGTGTGTGTGTGTGTGTGTCTGTGTGTGTGTGTGTGTGTGTGCGCGTGTGTTTAGGGTGTATGTACACATGAGTGCCCTTGT
Organism: Dipus sagitta; assembly: GCA_036346955.1. Lineage (NCBI taxonomy): Eukaryota > Metazoa > Chordata > Mammalia > Rodentia > Dipodidae > Dipus > Dipus sagitta. The sequence continues at coordinate 26,250,420 of CM070790.1, read as the reverse complement.
GTGGAGGCCAGAGGTTGACGTCTGGCATCTTCCGCAATTGCTCTTCACTTTATTCTTTGAGGCGGGCGGGGTCTGTTGCTTATCTGGGTCTCACCGATTCCACACTGGCTACAGCTCTGCCTCCCCATCCCTGCCACACCCAGCTTTCACACGGGTGCTGGGGATCTAAACTCAGGTCCGCATGCCTGTGCAGCATACTGCTGACTGAGCCATCTCCCCAGCCCCTCACATAAGCCAATTCCTAAAACAACAGTAAGTTTAAAGACCGAGGTGTGGGGCTGGAGGGATGACTTAGCGGTTAAGACATCTGCCTGAAAAGCCAAAGGACCCAGGTTCGATTCCCCAGGACCCACATTAGCCAGATGCACAAGGGGGCACAAGTGCCTGGAGTTTGTTTTCAATGGCTGGAGGCCCTGGAGCACCCACTCTCTCTCTCTCTCTCTCCCTCTTTCTTTGTCAAATAAATGAAAAAATATAAAATATTTAAAAAAGCAAAAGCCGGGAGTGGTGACGCACGCCTTTAATCTCAGCACTCAGGAGGCAGAGGTAGGAGGATCACCATGAGTTTGAGGCCATCCTGAGACTCCACAGTGAATTTCAGGTCAGCCTGGGCTAGAGGGAGACCCTACCTTGAGAAACCAATAAAGAAAAAAAAAAAAAGAAGAAGAAAAAAGCCAGATGTACAATGGCACACATGGGTCCTGTGACTGGCCCCAGCCCTCTCTTGCTGTGTGACCTTGGACAAGTTACCTGGACTCTCAGGAAGCAGGAAAGGGAGCGAAAGCCAGTTTCATAGAAAGGGAGAGAGGCGTTAAGAGTTGCGGAATTGTAAAGACTTAAGTGACTTTGTATTTGGCAGGTGTTCACACAATGCTTGCCCTTGGTGGCGTGCTATAAACATTACTAAGACTTAATGCATTTCTACCTCATAGGTGTGGAATCTCTTTGGAGCTGACAGCCACGGTAGCTGCTGGGCAAGGAGCTGGATGTCCGGGGGCGGGGAAGAGAGGGACTAATTTTTCCCTTTTATCCCTTTTCAACTGGACCACTGCACTGTGTGTGTGTGTGTGTGTGTGTGTGTTTACTGCCTGATCAAAACTAAACAGGCTGACAGGATCGGTTCTTTCAAACGGCGTGGTGGGGCTGCGCAGGTGTGCCAGGGACAGAACAGCAAGGGGGGGCACGGATGTGGTGTGGGGAGGAGGGCACAGAAAATTGCAGAGCAGCAAAGAGCCTGAAGAAGGGGACAGAGGGAAACAGCAAAGTCATTTGTCACTCAGGGTTGTGAGACGATGAGCTCGGGCCCTGGAGCTGACTCAGAGTCACCCCGTGCCAGGGTGCCGGGCGTGTACCATCCTGTGTGAACTGTCACACGAGCTCTGCTGGGTGTGCAGAGAGGGTGCCCAGGCACACGAAGGAAGGGGAGGTGGCCTCCTGCTTGGAAGGCAGGACAACCTCTCTGCTCCCCTCAGAGAGAACTGAATTTAGCTCTTGACACTCTGTGGGTTGCCTGGCCTCTGGCCGCTGGTTTTTCTGCTCTACTTGGCAAAGCCACGCGTTGCTGCCACCCTGACGTTGGTAATTCCGCCTCTGGGGTTCTGGCTAACGATGTGGAAGCCCATGGCACTGGGTTTGTTAAGTGTCCTAGGGGCAGCCGGCCCCCTGCTCAGAGACCAACAAGGAGTTAGATCTGCACTCTGCTTAAGCTTATCCGGGTAACCACCAGGGCCTGATGCCCACGAGAGCACAGATGGCACACGCGGATGCGGGAGGCCACACCCTTACCCCTCCGGCATCCTCTGTAGGAAATCTTAGAGGCAGCACCAACTGCAATGGTGGGCTCGACTGCGGGAGCAGAAATGAGTGGCCCCCTCCCCGACGGATCCCCAAACACAACCAAGATGTAGGCACCCGTCTTCAGCACAGGCCGGCTTCCCCAGAGCCTTTCTGGACCTCTCTTCTTTTCTGCTCTGTCCATTAAGGGATGTGAGCTGAGGAAAAGTAAAGGCAAGGGTGGGTCCCTCCCCCAGCCCCCCCCCCAAGCAAAACAGGAAGTGAGGGCACAACAGCGCTCCTGACTGTGGGGAGGGGTCCATCCGCGCCCGGTGACTGCCCTCCTCCTCCACGGCCAGCCAGCCACCTGGTGACCTTTGCGAGGTAGGTTCCATCAGTCCCCAACTTTGGAGATCTGGCAATGCTCTGGGGACCCCTTCCATATCTCTCTTCTCCAGGCACCATAAAACAGTCCCTTCCAGGGCACTGTCCACATTTTCTGCTGTCCCTCTCAGTTCCCTCCCACCCCCCAACCTCCTAAGACTCCTGCCTCATATGTGGACGAGTCAGCTTGTGTGGGGCAACCCGAGGGACGCAGGAAGCCGCCGCCGGGTGTCGTTGGCTTTTCGCCCTCTGTGAACACAGCGATTTCAAGCTAGTTAGTTCCTCCACCCCCGCTGCCCACGTCGGTCTCAGGCACCAAGATGTGGGCAGTGGGCGGAGGCAGGGCTTGGAGCAGAAGGCCACTCCCCAAGGGGCACAGAGAAGAGGCGAGGATGTGGTCTTCTGGCCTCAGGTGGCTTGCGAGAGGGGAAGGCAGAGCTCTTCCTGCACCTTGTATGTTAGCAGAGGTAATGGGGGAGGGAAGCTGCCATCTGCCTCTGACTACAGGCATAGGAGCCACTGCCAGCAGAGCCCTGTGGAGAGAACGACAGCTGCGGGCTGAGCTGGGGAGCCCTGAGCACACAGGCTCTGCGGGGTGCTCGCTGCCTGGGCTGAAGGCTGGCTGGCATCTTCCTGTCGGGGCATGGCGGGGGGGGGGGGGGGGGGTGGAGCTATGAGAATTCACACTTGAGGATACATTAGAAAGAGGCAAAGGAAGCCGTCACTACAGCTGGGCAGAGTGGCACTCATCTCTTATGACACACTCAGGAGGTGGAGGCAGAAGTTCGAAGCCACCCTCAGCTACATACAGAGCTGCTTGAGATCCAGTCTACCAAAAACAAAGGGGCTGGGTGGGGGCGGGGAGATGGCACTGCCCTTGAGCTTGCTGCTTAACAGTGAGGGCCTCTCGGGCTGCAAACGGTCAAGTGTGACGCCCTGGAACTCAAGTAAAAACCTGGGCATGGCCACGCACTTCTGTAAAGTCAGTCCGCGGAACCAAGGGGTTATGCACGGAGACTACAGGATCGCAGGGGCTTGCTGATGGACGGCACCTCTGGTTGAGGAAGAGAATCACCCCCGCCCCCGGAACTCAAGGAAATACATGGTTGAACAATAGAGAAGGGCACCCAGAGGTCTCCACTGGCCTCTGCACACATGTGTATGCTGTGCACATCTGTACACACACGTTCACATACTATACCATACATTCTACACATACATGCAGAAAAAATGTTAAAGGAGCCGGGCGTGGTGGTGCACGCCTTTAATCCCAGCACTTGGGAGGCAGAGGTAGGAGGATTGAGTGAGTTCGAGGCTGGCCTGAGAATACGAAGTGAATTCCAGGTCAGCCTGGGCTAGAGTGAGAACCTGCCTCAAAAAAACAAAAACAAACAAACAAACAAAAAAAAAACACAAAAATGTTAAAGGGCTGGAGAGATGACTTAGCAAAGCCTAAGGATCCAGGTTCAATTCCCCAGGACCCACGTAAGCCAGACGCACAAGGTGGAGCATGCATCTGGAGTTTGTTTGCAGTGGCTAGAAGCCCTGGTGCACCCTCTCTCTCTCTGCCTCTTTCTCTCTCAAATATATATATATATATACACATATATATATATATATACATATATATATAAAGTTAAAACAAAAACAGAGAAGAAGCCCATCACAGTGGAAAATCACCACAGAAAACCTGTCAAGCCCACTATGCAGGGATGGGGTGACGCCTCTGGGCCCTCTCTGACAGTCAAGGCTCAGTGAGGCCTAGTTTTTCCAGCTACAGGGCCTCTTGGCCAGCTAGACGCCACAGGAAGGGGTGGGGGGTAATCTGGCTGAGCAGACTCCCTATCCAACAAATGTCTCTACAAATTCATGCTCTCAGCCACCCCTCCCCTAGTTATGCCTGTGGAGAAGAAACAGGAGCTCCCTCAGGATGTGTCTGGAAGGGCCTTCAAAGCGCCTAGTCTCCCACACAGTTCTGGCCTCACACTATGACTCACGATGTTTCTCCGCTCTGGGATGCCTCTCTCTGCCTTTTCCAACCTGAACCCATCCTGCCTGGCCCCTCTACTGCTCCCGACTGAGCAGTCACCTTTCATCTTCCGGAATGGATTCCAAGAGATCCCTTATTTATCTGGCAAAACCTCCTCATCTGTCAATCCTCACTTTTATTTCTTCTGCTTGTGCAAACACATACGTGTGTTTGGGTGTCTGTGTGTGCAGATGTATGTGCATGTGTGTGGAGGTCAGAGGACAACCTAGGGTATCATCCCTTAGGAATGCCGTCCACCTCTGCGTGTGGCTGAGCATGCGTGTGCCACAGCACGCGTGTGGAGGTCCGCGGATAACCTTGGTGTGTCAGTCTTCCCTTCCACCTTTTCTGAGACAAGGCCTCTTGGTACCTCCGGTTAAGATGGTGGCATAGGAACCACATCAAAGCAGCCTAGGGGAGAAAAAGCCAAAAAACACCAGCAAAATACACTCTTCTGCTAAAATGTGAAGGTGTATAAGAAACTGTCAACTGCAGCAGAGAAGCAGGAGAGATCCAGAGCATCCAGAGCCCACAGAGGCAGGCAGAAGCGGCTCCAGCAGCAGCGGCACCAGGTCCGCGGGGCCACAGCCGCCAGGCTCGGCCTGAGCCGCAGGAAGAGCCAGGGGAGGGGACTTTCCACTCACACCGCCTGCTCGCAAACTCAAGAAACATGATGGGAGGATGGCAGGGACCAACAGAGCAGCTCGTGAGGAAAAGGATCGTGAGGACCAGTGGGGGAACTTTAGCCACCATCCACAGCCTCCCCTCCCCCACCACCAGCACAAGTGCCAGCAAGCACCAGAGAGCTGGGGAAGGGAGCTCACCTACACAGCACCCGGCACAGGCGACCAGACACCACACTAACGACCCAGCCAGCCTACCTGAGCCCACAGCACAGCAAAGAGGGACCCAAGCGGGCGTACAGCATAATTGAGACCAAAGCCATCCCAAAAGATAACTGGGATTACACCAGGTCAGTACCCACCAAATAAGCCTAGTATATAGGCGTGAATCAGAAGTGCTAATTGCACCTTCCATGTCAGGGTAAATTATATGTTAAATGTGATGGACGGTCGGATTTGCCATGCTTAAATAAGCTTGGGCTTGTCATTTGTTGCTTCCTGACTTATAGTGCCTTTGTTTCCTCTTCTGTCATTCATTGGGGAAGGGTCTCACTTGGTCACAAGCTGACTTGGAGCCCTCTACAGACCAGAAATCTTAGCCTCCCAGTTGACAGGATTAAGGGTGTGGGGCAACACACAACCTAAGGGATTGAGACTTTGTTAGAGGATCTGGTTGTCATAATACCTACTCTTGCATAAACACTCTGCTGTTTTTCATGGAATGTGTACATTGTTTAGTTAAATTTTAGAATTTTCCTGCATTTTGTTCTACTCAGCTTACTTGAATACTCTCTCTCATAGCAGGCAAACCCAGCACCTAGAGTCACTTTTGTGGTTACTCTGAGAGTATCAAAAGCCACACCTAGCACCTTAAGCTCCTACCCTGAAGATATAGAACATCAGATTGATTGATACATCTAATAATACTGCAGATAATTAGAAAATCCAAGCATTAAATTAATCCAAAATGCAAAAATCTCTACATTATAATAAAGAAACGCAAAAAATCAAGACAATATAAATCCACAAAAAAGTATTAATGCATCAGGAATGACTTACCGTGAGACTGATTTAGAGGAAATGCCTGAGAAAGATTTCAAAAGAATGATTATAAACATGTTCAAAGGAATCAAAGAAGACACAGGAAACCAATTTAATGAAATAAGGAGGTCAATACAAGACATAAATAAGGAAGTAGAAATAATAAATAAAAGCCAGTCATAAACACTAGCAATGAAGAACACAGTCAGTGAAATAAAAATCTCTGTAGAAAATCTCACCAGTAGAATGGATGAAGGAGAGGACAGAATATCTCTAAGCTAGAAGACCAGGTGGCAGATCTAATACAATCCAACAAAGAAAAAGACAAACTAATAGGAAAGTATGAATGAGAATTTCAAGATATCGGGGACACTATGAAAAGATCAAACATAAAATTCTGGGGAGCCAGGCATGGTGGCGCATGCCTTTAATGCGCTCGGGAGGCAGAGGTAAGAGGATCACCGTGAGTTCGAGGCCACCCTGAGAATACAGAGTGAATTCCAGGTCAGCCTGAGCTACAGCAAGACCCTACCTCAGAAAACAAACAAAAAAAAAGCCGGGCGTGGTGGCGCACGCCTTTAATCCCAGCACTCGGGAGGCAGAGGTAGGAGGATCGCCGTGAGTTCGAGGCCACCCTGAGACTACATAGTGAATTCCAGGTCAGCCTGAGCTAGAGTGAGACCCTACCTCGAAAAACCAAAAAAAAAAAAGAAAAAAGAAAAAAAAAAGAAAACAAACAAAAAAGAAAAAAGAAAAGAAAAAGAAAATACTGGAATGGCTCCTCCATGGTGAAGAGAAAGAAAAGCATACACGTAGATATAAAGAACCTGGGAAAAACAACCCATACTCAAATGCTGCTTGACACAAGAGAACAAAGGTAAAACTGGAAGAACTACAAAAAAAGAAAAATAGCAAAAATAAATATACACCTTTTAATACTAACTCTTAATGTCAACAGCCTCAATGCCCTAACCAAAAGACATAAGTTTGCAGACTGGGTTAAAAAGCAGGACCCTTCAATTTGTTGCCTCCAAGAAATCACCTTTCTACAAAGGACGGACTCTATCTTAGGGTGAAAGGTTGAAAAACAGTGTTTCAAGCAAATGGCCTTACAAAACAAGCAGGGCTCGCTATCCTAATTTCACACAGGGTAGACTTCAGACCAACATTAGTTAAGAAAGATAAGGAAGGTCATTTTATATTATATTGATTAAAGGAACACTCCAACAGGAGAACATTATAATGTTAAACATATATGCAACTAACATGGGGGCTCCCAACCTCAGCAAATAAACTCTATTAGAACCAAGGTCACAGGTAATACCAAACACAGTTGTAGTGGGTGACTTCAACACCCCACTCTCATCAACTAACAGGTTATCCTAGCAAAAAAAAAATAAAATAAACAGAGATGCACCTGGATTAAATGAGGTCATAGAACAAATGGACCTAACATATCTACAGGACATTTCATCCAAATGCTGCAGAATACACATTCTTTTCAGCAGCAAATGGAACATTCTCTAAAATAGACCATATATTAGGGCACAAAGCAAATCTTAACAAATACAGTAAAACTGAAATAATTCCTTGCACTCTATCTGATCACAATGGGATCAAACTACAAATCAATAGCAAGAAAAGCTACAGAGCATACACAAAATCATGGAAACTAAACAATACACTACTAAATAATGAATGGGTCAATGAAGAAATCAAGAAGGGAATAAAAAATTCATAGAGTTGGGCTGGAGAGATGGCTTAGTGGTTAAGGCGTTTGCCTGCGAAGCCAGAGGATCCCGGTTCGATTCTACAGGACCCACATAAGCCAGATGCACAAGGGGCACATGCATCTGGAGTTCGTTTGCAGGGGCCAGAGGCCCTGGCACACTCATTCTCTCCCTCACGCTCTCTCTCTCTCTCCCTCTCTCTCTCTTTCAAATATATAAATAAATAAATAAATATTTAAAAATTCATAGAGTCAAATGATAATGAGAACACAACACACCAAAACCTTTGGGATACAATGAAGGCAGTCCTAAGAGGGAAATTTATAGCTTTAAGTGCCTATATTAAGAAATTAGAAAGGTCTCAAGTAAACAACTTAATGCTTTACCTTAAGGCCTTGGGAAAAGAAGAACAAGGCAAACCAAAAATCAGTAGACAGGAAGAAATAATAAAGATTAGGGCAGAAATTAATGAAATATAAACCAAAAAAAATAATCCAAAGAATCAATGAAACAGATACCAGAGAAATTAAAAAAAAAATCATAGGGACATACTATAAGAACATATGCTCACTAAGTTTGAAAATCTATAAGAAATGGATAATTTCCTTGATTTATATGACCTACCTAAATTAAATCAAGATAATAATCACTTAAATAGACCTATAACAAGCATGGGAGATCCAAGCAGTTATTTAAGAAAAAAAATCTCCCAACTAAAAAAAGTCCAGGCCCAGATGGATTGATTCACTGGTGAATTTTACCAGACCTTCATGGAAGAACTAACACCAATGCTTCTTAAACTTTCCCATAAAATAGAAAAGGAAGGAATCCTACCAAACTCCTTCTACGAAGCCAGCATCACTCTGATACCAAAACCAGGCAAAGATAGAACAAAAAAAGAAAATTACAGACCAATCTCCCTCATGAACATAGATACAAAAATTCTCAACAAAATATTGACAAACAAAATATAAGAATATATCAGAAAGATCATTCACCCCGACCAAATAGGCTTTATCCCAGAGATTCAGGGATGGTTCAACATACGCAAATCGATAAATGTAATACATTATATACATGGACTGAAGGACAAAAATCACATGATCATCTCATTAGATGCAGAGAAAGCATTTGACAAAATCCAACATCCCTTCATTATAAAAGTCCTACAGAGACTGGGAATAGAAGGAACATATCTCAACATAATAAATGCTATTTATGACAAGCCTACAGCCAACATAATACTAAATGGAGACCGGGCCTCTCATTGCCCTGTAGCTTCCAACTGGCCTAAACTGGTTGGCCAGTGAGCTCTGGGGATTAGCTTGTCTCCATCCTCCCAGTGCTGGCATTACAAGTATGTGCCACCACGCCTGGCATCTTCACATGGGTTCTAGGAATCAGACTTGGGTCCTTTCGTTTGCAAGGAGGGAACGACCCCGTAGCCCTCAATCTCTGCTTCAAGCTCCCCAAGTCCTCAGTCACCACACAGAATTCCTTCCCCCTCCGAGTCCCTGTCAACTGTCTGTAGCCATCACACTGCAGTGAGTTTGTCTGCTGGGCACCTGCCTCCCTGTGAAGTGGCAGGTCCCCAGGACCACATCCAGCACTTGGCTTTCTCCCCCCCCACACACACACACGATGTGGGTGTTGTGATAATTAAACATGAGGCGTGAGGCCAGGACAGCTGAATGCTCAGTGAATGGGGGGCTCTTGCTGGGCATCCCCCCAGAAGCGCCAGGATAGAGGCTGGTGACTATTTGCTGAACACTAGGCAGTGATGTGAGAGGCTGAATTGACTGACAACAGCCCTACCATGTATCACAACAGAACACCAACCTTCCAAATACACACATACATACTAAAACCAACCTTCAACACACACACACACACACACACACACACACAAAAATTGAAAATGTATGAAGAGGGGCTAGGAAGATGACTCAGCACCTAAAGGTGTTTACTTGCAAAGACTGCTAGCCCTGGTCCAATTTTCCAGCACGCACACAAAGCCAGATGCAAAGTGGTATATGTGCTCCGAATGCATCTGTGATCCTAATCCAAGCCGCTGCCGCTGCCCCTGGCCAATGCAGCCTCAGAGGCACTGTGTGAAATCCAATTAGCGAGACTGGCCTTCCCTTTGAAACCCTCGGCTGGGCTGCGGGATGGAGGAGCGGAGAGCTGGTGAGGGCAAGGAGTTCAAACAGCATCCTTCAACAGGCCTCTGACCCAGACGGCATCACAATGAGTACATTTCGGCTCGGGTGCATTTCTCGAAGCTGCCAGCGAGGGCCTGCACTTATCTGACACTCATGGCATTGTGGATTCCTCTGGAAGCTCTTGTCTGTGTCCCAGCCCATGCCACTATCAAGAAGCATCAATTTTTCTCCTAGTGGCGCCTTCCACACGTTGTCCCTGCAGTGCCCCAGCCTTAGGGAGTGAAGACGAGTCTGTTCTGCGAAGCCGGGCTCCTGCAGGCAGTACCCTGGGCCGTTGTCCTCTGTGTGCCCACCTTCCCGCCTTGAGACCCAGGTCTGGAAGGAAGCACACAGAAGCTCTGGCACCCTTCCAGGGGCCCTGGCACTCCCCTGTCGTCCGTTTTCAACCTTTTTGTTTCCCTCTGGAAGGCAAACACTCACCCCCGTTTAGTAAATGCGGCATTAAAGATCCCTGTGTTCGGATCCAGGCCTGGGTGTCCTGCTCTGAGATCCTGGACACACCACGGCCCCTGTGTTCGGATCCAGGCCTGGGTGTCCTGCTCTGAGATCCTGGACACACCACGGCCCCTGTGTTCAGATCCAGGCCTGGGTGTCCTGCTCTGAGATCCTGGACACACCACGGCCCCTGTGTTCAGATCCAGGCCCGGGTGTCCTGCTCTGAGATCCTGGACACACCACGGCCCCTCTGATTCTCTAGCTGCTTCCATAAAGCAGGTTCATACAGGCCATGCCAATGTTTTCCCAGGCTAATTCTCCCATGTAAATCCATCTTGCCAGTTTTCGAATGATAGAACACTTGGGGGAAATTGTCATAAAAATGTTTACTTCCAGCTGCTATTAAATATTCAGAAGCAGCTGGGCTTGTAATACCAGCACTGGGGAGGTGGAGGTAGGAGGATCAGGAGTTCAAGATCATCCTTGGCTCCACAGTGAATTCAAGGCCAATGTGGTACTTACGAGACTGTGTGAGAAGAAAAGCAGGATAAGCGGATAATTAGAAGAGTGGACAGCATCAGCCTCTCTTCGCGTGTGGCACACCCAGCTGAGGCACATACTGGTTTGCCACAGTCCTCGCCACTCCCTACTGCCACATGCCCAAGGCAGGTCACTCATGCTGACATGCTCACCTCCGGCAGCCTTGTGATAGCCCCTGCCGGCACTTTACAGTGGCCTGTGCACGGCTGAACGCCAGGCCCAGGCTCACACCCACATGGCCCTGGGATTCCTGGGGAACACTGCTAAGAGAGACGCTCCTGAGATGAGCCTGGCTGTGAGGACCCATCTCACCTGTGTAGATAAGCCGATGTCAGAGAAAGGAATAAAAAAATGAGAGAGAGAAACAGGGGCTGGAGGGATGGCTTAGCGGCTAAGGCATTTGCCTGCAAAGCCGAAGGACCCAGGTTCGATTCCCCAGGACCCACGTTAGCCAGATGCACAAGGGGGCGCACGCGTCTGGAGTTTGTTTGCAATGGCTGGAGGCCCTGGCGCGCCCATTCTCCATCCCTCTCTCTCTTTCTCTGTCAAATAAATGAAAATAAAATATTTTTAAAAAGAGAGAGGCTGGGCGTGGTGGTGCATGCCTTTAATCCCAGCACTCGGGAGGCAGAGGTAGGAGGATCACCGTGAGTTTGAGGCCACCCTGAGACTCTATAGTGAATTCCAGGTCAGCCTGGGCTAGAGTGAGACCCTACCTCGAAAAAAAAAAAAGAGAGAGAGAGAGAGAGAAACAGGGGCTGGAGAGATGGCTCAGTGGTTAAGGCGCTTGCCTGCAAAGCCTAATGACCCAGGTTCAATACCCCTGTACCCACATAAAGCCAGGTGCACAAAGTGGCGTGTGTATCTGGAGTACACTTTCAGAGACTGGAGGCCCTGGCATGCCCGTTCTCTCTATCTGCCTCTCTTCTCTTTCTATCTCCATTTGCAAGGAAAAATAAATAAATAAAAAGAGAAACAGACCAAGCCCTGAGAAAGCACTCGTGGGGTGCCTTTGGGAAAACAAGAGACACTCTACCTTTTCAAACACAACGGTGATGAGCTCTGGGACTGTCAGTCAGGAAGAACCCCCCCAGACTACTACCACCACCGTGCCCATCTGTGTGCAACCTGATGGTACCTCGCCAGGTCCCTCCTGGCTCCCCACTGAGCTACCTCACATCTCTTTCCCAGCGCTGGTCCGGATTTGCCCATCCACACCGCCCTCTGCTTGCCAGGCTCGGCTCCGTGGTCATGCCTCCTTGGGGAAGCGTGCCCAGCCTGAAGGCAGTGATCTCAGATAGGCCTGCTCCAGTCACTCATGTGCCACCTGCATTTTGTGTCTCTACATAGAAGTGTAGACCCCGGGGGCTGGAGAGATGGCTTAGCGGTTAAGCGCTTGCCTGCAAAGCCTAAGGACCCAGGTTCGATTCTCCAAGGTCCCACGTAAGCCAGATGCACAAGGGGGGCACATACGTCTGGAGTTCATTTGTAGTGGCTGGAGGCCCTGGTGTGCCCATTGTCTCTCTCTCTCTCTCTCCCCCTCTCTCTCTGTCTCAGATAAATAAATAAATCTTAAAAAAAAAAATTGTAGACCCTGTCCGTGCCTCTGGGAGACAGGGAATTTCAGAAAACGGGCTCTACTTTTCCTAAGCTTCTCTCTTTCTGCTATGACCCAAGTAAGTGGCCAGCCCTGCAGCACGGGAGAAGGATAAAGAGGGTGCCCTCCGGAGGTAGAGGAGGGCACCACAGCCTCAGTGCATCCTACTGGGCCTTTCAGAAGAATGAGGATTTGGCAAATAATCTACAATGCCCACCTGCTGGCATCACTACCCACCTCCCAGCAGGCACCATCTCCACTGAGTGTCCACAGAGACAGACCAACATCATAGGGCATCTGTCCTTCTTGCACTGGGGAAGCAGAAGACTGAACAGAACCAGACTGGGAACATAAAGGGGAACCTACGAAGCCCCAGACCCCTGCTGGACTGCTCAGAACAAAGGAAGCAGTCCAGGACTCCGCCTCTCCCCACCCTGAACCTTGCTCCATCTGCTCTCCAGCCAGCTGGAGGCAGAAGTGGACTCACGGATCTCCAGGCTATCGGAGGACACAAGTCCATCTTCAAAGCCTACCCTTGAGAATGACCTCATGGGTCTGGCGGAGCAGGGACTTGCTCCGTGAACATTGGCCATCCAGGGTCAGAGCCTGAAGGACAAGAGCCTTGGCCGTACCCTTCCAGCCCGAGCTGCCTAGGGCTTACCTCGCAGCTGACTGAATGTGGTCATGAACTTGCTGGTGAGGGACTTGAGTTCATTGTTAGCCAGCGTGATGAGGTGGATCTGGTCGGAGACGTTGCGTAGGACCTTGTAGATGCCAATGGGGAAGGAAACCAGCTTGCACTCGGCCAGGTCTGCAGCAAAGGGCAAACAAAAAAACAGAGACATCAGCCACAGTTGCCCTGGACCCACGTGGACCCAACTCGTGTTCTCAACCAGCCTCCATGTCCTCCTGAGCGTCCTTGTACCAAAATGTCCTCACTCGTCCAGGGCCATCAGCATTACCTGACATGAGACCCTCCTTCACACCGTGGGCCTTGGGGTTTCATCTAGCACCACCTGTTGCCACAGCCCACCAGCTGGAATGAGGAGGCCCGAGCTTGTGGGCCGGTGAGAGCCGCCATCCCTGCAGCTCCCCTCAGCACTACAGAGCCAAGCTCCTCCCATGGAATCATCAAGACGTGCAGGGAGGCGGCCATCTTGGAGGGACCCGGCGACAGCCTGCTTCCGAAGCTCACAACGATCACAGGCTGGTTTGCCTTCCCAGGCCTCTGGCACTACCGGCAGAACTCACACAAGCAGCAGTAGGGAAGCCACTGTGCCCAACAGGGTGGCACCTCCCCAAGGCTAATCACAGAACCACATGACCCAGGGGTGCTGTTCCTATGTATATACACCTGGGAGACATGAAGACGACAAGTCACACAAAAATCACATGACATGTGGACATCTATAGCAGCTTTGTTCTCGTGCCTGAAGGTGGAACAACCCAAATGGCCATGGTCTGAGAAACGGGTCAGCCAAAGAGAAATGCTCGGAGCTAAAGAGATGGCTTAGCAGTTAAGGTGCTTGCCTGCAAAGCCTAAGGACCCAGGTTCGATTCCCTAGTAGCCATGTAAAGCCAGATGCACAAGGTCTGGAGTTTGTTTACAGTGGCTGGAGGCCCTGGCGCACCCATTCTCTATCTCTCTATCTCCCTCCCTCCCTCTCTCTCTCTCTCAAATAAATAAATAAATAAATAAAGCTGGGAGTGGTGGTACACGTCTTTACTTGTAGCACTTGGGAGGCAGAGGTAGGAGGATCACCATGAGTTTGTGGCCACCCTGAGACTACATAGTGAATTCCAGGTCAGCCTGGACTAGAGAGAAACCCTACCTCAAAATAAATGAATACATAAATAAAAATACAAAGGGACATGCTCAGAAAAAGAAATCTTTTGTAACATTTGTTTTGTTTGTTTGTTTATCGAGGTAGGGTCTCACTCTAGCCCAAGCTGACCTGGAATTCACTATGTAGTCTCACCCTCTATGTAGGGTGGCCTTGAACTCATTGTAATCCTCCTACTTCTGCCTCCCAAGTGCTTGGATTAAAGGCATGTGCCACCACTCCCAGTTTGTAATTTTTTTTTACATTTTATTTAATTTTTTATTTTGAGAGAGGCAGATAGAGAGAGAGAGGATGGGCACACCAGGGCCTCTAGCCACTGCAAACAAACTCCTGACGCATGCGCCACCTTGTGCATCTGGGTTTACTTGGGTACTGGGGAATCAAACCTGGGTCCTTTGGCTTTGCAGGCAAGCACTTTAACCGCTGAGCCATCTCTCCAGCCCCAGAAAAAAATACATATTATTCAGTCATAAAAAAGGAACGCTACAACACAGATGAACCATGAAAACATGATGCTGCGCCCAAGAAGCCAGGGAGAAATGCCACACAGCCGTAGGACTCTATGTGGAGGAAACATCCAGAGAAGGCAAACCCGCAGAGACAGGAAGCAAATTTACAGTCACGCAGGCTCACACAGGAGGCGGCTTCGGGGCTGGCGACTAAAGGGCAAGGGCTTCTTGGTGAAATGTTCTGAAATTGGATTGTGGTGATAGCTGTATAGCTCTCGCGTATTGCATGTTAAAAAACCACTAGGCTGAGGTTGGATCAATGAGAAAAGTGAGCAAGTGTGAGGACTGGAGTCAGAATTCCCCAGCATCCATACCAGTGCTCAAGGCTGAGGGCGATCCCAGCACTTGGGAAGTAGAGAGAGGGGGTGGCGGGGTAAGGTGGCTAGCTAGACAAGTTCAGGTGACAGTCCCCGAGTCAGTGAGCAAACCGACACTCAACATCGACCTCTGGGTTCTATATGCACATGCACACACGTGCTCCACACACACCGCCCACATATATAAGACCGCACATACATGTCACACATACATGAACACAAGGCAAAAAAAAAACACAAAAAAACCACCGAATTATTTCCTCATTTGCTTATTTATTGAGGCAGAATCTCATGTATCCAGACTGGCTTCAAACTCACTGTGAATCTAAGAGCAACCTTAAACCTCTAATCCTCCTGCCTCTATCTCCCGTGTTCTGGGACTGCAGGCACGTGCCTCCATGGCCTGTTTTATGTGTGGTGCTGGGTTCAACTCCAGGGCCCCGTGTAGACTAAGCAAGCACTGCACCGCCCGAGCTGCATCTCAGGTCCGGAACGGCATACTCTATATGGATGATAGGTGTGTGTGGGGGGGGGGGGTGGAGTGCGTGTGTGTGAGTGCGCATGTGTGACCAGAGTCACCATGTGAACACAGAGACTATGCCGCTGGGCTATCCCGTTCTCCCAGTGTGGGCCTGTGAGTGTGATCTGTTACCCACAGCCTCACACGTCTGTGATTAAGCCTCGTACTCCACCCCCAGCTGGGGGCGATTTGGGAGGCGCGGGCTTGCTGGACGAGGCGCGGCACTGGGGGCGGCCCCGGCGTTTCCTAGCCCGGCCCAAGGCCAGTACTGGACTCTTCGACCCAGGCGGAGACGGCCTCCTGCAGGAGCCGTGCCTCTCCCGCCACCATGAAGCATTCACCAAGTGCATGGCAGGGCTAGCAGGAGGACAAGCTGAGATACAGTGATGACCCCCCAAGAGCCCTGGCAGGCACGCGGCCAGCATGCCACCGTGCCGCTCCCCGCCCCTCCCCGACTCGTGACCTCTATGTCCCTCAAGGGCAGCTCCCGGGCCACCTCCTCTGGAGAGCTTCCTGGAGCAGCTCACTGTCTCTTGCTTCCTGAGCCCCTGGAGCCCTCCCGGACTGTCACAACATCATTTCATCTAGCTCAGAGACTCTTCTCTTCTCCCCAAAGAGGCCGGGCTTCCCCAGGCTGCCAAGCCTTTGCAGATGGCTCCAGAATAAATATGCAAAATGCGGTAATGATTCCACAAGCCAGCGATAAAAACGGGCTTTCTTCTTGTTTGTTTTGCAGCGCTGGAGGTTAAACCCAGGTCCTCGCACATGCGTGGCAAACGCTCCACCACCGAGCTGTGTCCGCAGCCCTAAAAGATGGTGTTTGGAGGTCACATTCATAACAGTAACAGTAATACAAAACTCTATGGGAATGGTCAAAACTGAGGCCCTTCTCCCTCTATTGCCCCCGAAGAATTCTACTCTTGCACCCAGATCCCAGATCAAATGATCAGATGGCATCTTCTGCATGAAGCTTCTCTGAGCGCCTTAAACAGATGTTCCAGCAGCCACTGAGTCTCCCAGAAAGCAAACAAGACCTTTTCATCAGGAGTTACGTTAAACCCCCTTTTCCCACTGATCTAGGAAAGACAGGGCCAGACACCAGGAGGCTTGGGGGCAGGACAGAGGTGCTGGTGACTTCCCTGAGGTGGCTTGAGGAAAGAAGGGACAGGTGAGAAATGACAGAAAGCAGATGACTGGAGATGTACGGGGCCTCTTTGTGGCAGATGGCCGTGCTGGCCCAGGGCTGCAGGGAACCTGAGCCTGGCCGCTCCTGTCCACTGTTAGGTAGCTACTGTTCACCAGGGAGGGGCTGGCAGGTGACAGGGCCAGGTCCTGACTGGAGGACAATCCCCACGACAGGCTTCGGAGGACACTGATCAAAGGCTGGGGTGGAAGTGGCCCAGCGCTGCAGGCTTAGAGTCTGGGGCAAACTAGGGATTCTAGAAAAAGCAACATTTTTCACACAATGAACCCCTGGGGCTGGGGCCAGGTGTACAGAGGCTAGAGGGGAGTTTTTGCTTTGTCTGAGCTGAACTCTTCCTGTCCCTGTGAGGAGGAGCAGACAGCTGTCACCACGCAGGCCAGGAGCAGCATCGAGGGATGTCTGAGGATGCCTTTGCTCACCGGCATCCCTGAAGAGGATCTAGAAAGTTCTGACTGATGAGAACTAGAAAGCACAGACACAGGAAATATACGAAACAATGGCTTTCTATATGAAGTGACTATATAACTTCAGAAGGGCAGAGCAGTCATGTGACATGCCACATGGGTTTAAAAGAGCTCAGTGAAGTGCCAAAGTCAAGAATATGTGCCAGCAATAGAAGTCTTTATTTATTTATGTTGGTGTGTGTGTGTGTGTGTGTGTGTGTTCATCTGTGTACAGGTGCACCTGTGAATGCAGGGGTGTGGAGGCCAGAGGACAACCTTGCACACTGTTCCTCAGGGAGCCTCTCTCTAGCCTGGAGCACATCAGGTACCTGGACTGGTGAGCTCCAAGAATCCACTTGTCTCTGCCTCCCAAGCGCTGAGATTACAAATACGGACCTCCAAATTCAGCTCTTTTTTTTTTTTTTTTTTTCCTTCTTCTTCTTCTTCTTGGTTTTTTGAGGTAGGGTCTCACTCTAGCCCAGACTGACCTGGAATTCACTATGTGGTCTCAGGGTGGCCTCGAACTCATTGGTGATCCTCCTACCTCTGCCTCCCAAGTGCTGGGATTAAAGGCGTGCTCCACCACGCCCGGCAGCTTTTTTTTTTTTAACTTTATTTTTATTTATTTATTTGAGAGAGAGAGAGACAGAGACAGAGAAAGAGGCAGAGAGAGGGAGAGAGAGAGAATGGGCGTGCCAGGGCCTCCAGACACTGCAAACTCCAGACTGCATGAGCCACCTTCTGCAGCTGACTTACGTAGGTCTGGGGAATCGAGCCTTTGGCTTCGCAAGCAAATGCCTTAACTGCTAAGCCATCTCTTTTTTAAGTGGTTCCTGGGACTCAATCTCAGAGCCTCATACTTGCAAGTCAAGAACTTCACCAAATGAGCTCCCTTCCTAGCCCTGGGCTTTTCTACTTGTTTTTCATGGTCAGATATATTTTCCATTATGATCATCTCTCTATTTTGTATTGTCGCTGGTTGAAACAGGGTCTTTGAAAACTAAAGACCATCTTTTTACGAAAGGAAGCAGACGTGGTTGCACATGCCTGTAACTCCAGCACTTGGGAGGCAGAGGTAAGAGGACCGCCATGAGCTTCAGGCAGTCTGGGCTACACAGTGAGTTCCAGGTCACCCTGGACTAGTGGGTGAGAGCTCTTGCTGCAAGCTCAAGGGCCTGAGAGGGCTTGAGTCCACCTGAGTTTGATTCCTCAGGACCCAGGGAAACAGCTGGGTATGGCCATGCGTATCTGTAACCCCAGTCCTGTGGGAGAAGAGACCCCAGAATCACAGGGACTCGTGTGGGTGAGCGGTAAAGGAACGACACCCAAAATTCACCTCTGGCCTCTGTGTGGGAGCACATGTGTGACATTTGCATATACGCTTGCATATACCATACACACACACCATCACCACCACCACCATCACCATGCATATGACACATGCAGTGGCTAGAGGCCCTGGCACACCAATTCTCCCTTTCTCATTAATAAACAAACAAACAAACAAACAAACAAACTGGGCATGGTGACACATGACTTTAGTCCCAGTGCCCGGGAGGCAGAGGTAGGAGGAATGCCATGAGTTCAAGGCCACCCTGAGACTACTTAGTGAATTCAAGGTCAGCCTGGGCTAGAGCAAAACCCTACCTCAAAAAGTAAAAAAAAATAAGCTGGGCGTGGTGGAACATGCCTTTAATCTAATCTCAGCCCTCAGGAGGCAGAGGTAGGAGAATCGCCATGAGTTCAAGGCCACCCTGAGACTACATAGTGAATTCCAGGTCAGCCTGGGCTAGAGTGAGACCCTACCTCGGAAAAACAAAA
This sequence comes from Dipus sagitta, assembly GCA_036346955.1. NCBI lineage: Eukaryota > Metazoa > Chordata > Mammalia > Rodentia > Dipodidae > Dipus > Dipus sagitta. The sequence continues at coordinate 26,231,388 of CM070790.1, read as the reverse complement.
AAAAAAAAAAAAAAAAAGAAAGAAAGAAAGAAAGAAAGAAAAGAAAAGAAAAAGAAAAAAAAGGTGAGAAACTGCCTGTAAATATAATTAAGAAAATAATGTTTAATCAAATAAAGAAAAATTGAGGCCAATCAATAAATAAAACGTAACATAATCACAAGAGAAAATATAATTAGTAAACAAATATATAGCCCTGATGTGCATTGCCAAACTGCTTTCTAGAATATTTATACTACTTTAAATACATCTTTTTTTTTTTTTTTGGTTTTTCGAGGTAGGGTCTCACTCTAGCCCAGGCTGACCTGGAATTCACTATGGAGTCTCAGGGTGGCCGCGAACTCGTGGCGATCCTCCTACCTCTGCCTCCCGAGTGCTGGGATTAAAGGTGTGCGCCACCACGCCCGGCTTTAAATACATCTTTTTCAACACGTAATAGGATCGTTAAAAAAAAAAAAAAATCACTTGGCTAATATGATTAGTGGAAACAGCATCCCCCGCTCTGACTAGCAATGCTTTTGGTAATGAAACTAATTATATTTCATGGCTAGTTAAACATTTTTATTTCCCCCATGGAAAATCCTGCTCATGGCTCTTGCTATTTTTTCTTTTTGATGTCCTAGCATTTTTTTTTTTCCAAAAGGCTGGTAAAGCTCCTTGGTTAGTATTATCAGCCCAGGTATGCTGAGTGATTTCCATATTTGAATAGTCTACATGATATACTTTGGGGATTTAATTCAAACCAAAGTATTAATATTAATGAGCAGGATGTGGTGGTACATTCTTATAGTCCTTGCTTACTTGAGAAGCTGAGATAGGAGGATCATTTGAGCATAGGGGTTCAAGGCCAGCCGAGGCAACTCAGCAAGATGCTGTCTCAAAAAAAAAAAAAAATTAGCCCGGCATGGTGGCACACGCCTTTAATCTCAGCACTCAGGAGGCAGAGGTAGGAGGATCGCCGTGAGTTCAAGGCCACCCTGAGACTACGACAGTGAATCCCAGGTCAGCCTAGACTAGAGTAAGACTCTACCTCAAAAAGAAAAAAATATATATATATATATAAATACACACACACACACACACACACACACACACACACACAGTAGTTCCAACTAAGGGCGGGGGGAGCACATGTGCCTGGGAAAGACATGTGTGAAAAAAATAACCAGAATGTTCTCAGCAGTTGTTTCAGAGTATCTGCTGGATTGGTGACTATTAATAATGTTCTTTATTGTATGCAAGTAAAATATTACTACATATAGAAAAATTTGCCAATGGAAATATGTGTATGTGTGTGTAGTGATCCTTTACTTTTAAGACAGAAAAATACATTTATCACAGAATTATCTCTTGTTGAAAAAACAACAACAACGATCTATTCTAAGATAAAGTGAGGTCGGTCGGTCAGCCCCTTCCCCAGTAGGAAGAGGGAAGGCGAGGGGAGAAGGTGCAGGAGCAGGAGGAGGGGCGCTGCAGGAGACTGGGTCGAGCACAAGGCCCGTCTCCTGCAGCATCCCGGCGCAGCTGAACACCAGAATGGACAACTAACTGCTTTACTTCGCGACCGCACTTGCAACGGCTGGCGTGCTTGGCCTAGTTTCCACCATCTGGGCGGCAGCCTCAATTGCCACAGACTTCTGGTATGAATATTGAAACCCTATTCAAGAAAATACGAGTGATTTGAATAAAAGCTTCCAAGGGGATGATGATGAAGTGGCTGAAAAACGGCGCACTTTTCTGATACAATGGCACGGCCAGAGTACGGAGACAGCGTATCATCACACCCCAAAACACATACTGGTGTAGCCCACCAGAAACCAGTCATCTCATATGATCACGAAAGGCATGAGATGCGTACTAAATGAACAGTTAGTGGACAGAACCCCTGAGAGCGGAAATGACCTCGTCTGCACTTGCTGCCAGTGTCTCTCACCTTTCATCTGTTTAGGTTTGATGTCTCTGGGGGCTCTCCTGGGCCTTAGACATGCGGCTGCCAGTCTTACCATCTCTGTGCAGATCGGGGCACCGGCCTCGGCTGAGACAGCAGCGAGGAGAGGGGAGTACACAGAGGGCCGTGCAGAAGCTCGGACGTTGGGTGCTAGGGTCACCCGGGCAGCCCCTCCCACGGGGAGAGAGCCCTGCGACACGGTGGGGGGATCCCCAGGTGGGACCGTCAGTGGTCTGTAGGAATGGTAATGCCCTGGAGGTGCCTGGTGGGCTCGGGCCTTCGGGCACCGCCAGGGAGCGGAGCAGGGGTCCTCTGGGGAGCTGCTTTTGCTGGTGTCACGCTGTGGCTTGCTGGGGTTTTGCTCCGGCACCGTGGCTTGGGAACTGGGAACTTCGGGTGGCAAGCGGAGCTGTTTGGGAGCCCGACACCAGGTTTCCGCTGGGAATCAGGGTGACACCTGCTAGGTCTGCTCCTGAGAGCTGTGGGACCCAGGAATGCGCGCCGGGATGCTGGGCTGCTCGGAAGCCCACAGACAAGGCGCAGCAGCGTGAGACTGAAGGGCAGCGCCCGGGATTTCTGTCCGTCACAGCGCCTGGGGCGGGATCAAGTTATCCTGGTGCCGTCACCAAAGGTGGGTGTTTGCTGCACTCTCAGGCTACCCTACCGCCACGGTCCTGTTTACAACTCAGCTGTCGTACTGAAAGTAGGCAAGGAAAGCTCACTGAAGAGAAGTCCTTATTGGACATAACATTGTAATGCCGGCGGAGGAGGGGAGACCCAGTGTGTCCCCCTGCAAACTCTCCCAGAGAGGCCCTGAGCACCCCGGGAAGGGGTGTTCGGGCCAGTCACCCCGTTTTATTTGGCCAAGCACAGTCTTGCCTCTGGCACCCATCACAGTCATCAAAGCTCGTGTTTTACACCGATCAAGATCACGTGACCTTGCCATAGGCGCAGCAGTCCCTCCGCCGGGGAAGAGTGGGCCTCCTCCGGACAAGGTGGAAATGGATCACTGCGACTTGTGATTGCAAAAAGCTGGGCACAAGCTGTGTGCAACAGCCCTGGCTGGAGCAGTCAGCTGCAATACTTGCGTAGTTGTTTCAGGACACCTGTGGAATGTTCGAGATGAACGCTGCAGGCATGACAGTGGACTGGCTCACTGTTTGGCCAGTGGTCCTTTCGTCCCAGGGCAGCAAGTGACAAGTTTAATAGTTGCTAATTAAGAACTCAAAGTGCCCCATCCCCCATGTCTTTTTGCTTATTTACAGGAAATTGAACATCAGGGAAAAAAAATTGCTTACAATATAACTCACACTGATTTTTAACAGTGTTTCAACAATGCTTAACATCTGCACATTGCCTGGGTTGGTGAGTGGGTCCCCTTGTCTCCCTCACCATAATGACCCCTCTAGAATTAGGGACACTATCAAAGATCTAAAATCAGGCTGGAGAGATGGCTCAGAGGTTAAGGTGTTTGCCTGTAATGCCTAACAACTGGGGTTTGATTCCCCACTACCCACGTAAAGTCAGATGCACAAAGTGATGCATGCTGCTTGAGTTCGTTTGCAGTGGCTAGAGGCCCTGGTGTGCGCTCTCTCTCTCCCTCTGCTTGCAAATAAATAAACAAAATATTTTTTAAAAGATCTAAAACCATGGCTGTCCATTAATATCTAACTATGGTCTTTTTTATTACTGTGGCAAGATATGTTTTTCTTTGCCTAAATCTCTTCCTGGTGTGTGACAGTGTTACTTAATGTCTTCTGATTTGGTCATTTTAAATAAATATGTCTGTAAACATTAAATTATAAAAATGTTATTTTTATTGCATTGGTTTTTTGTTTTGTTTTGTTTTTCAAGGTAGGGTCTCGCTCTGGGCCTAGGCTGACCTGAAATTTACTATGTAGACTCACCGTGGCCTGGAACACACAGTGATCCTCCTACCTCTGCCTCCTGAGTGCTGGGATCAAAGGCATGGTTTGTTTTATTTTTGTTTTTGATAGAATATCATGAAGTCTGGTGGGGTGGGGGAGTCTCAAATCTCACTGTAGTCAAGGCTGGCATCAAACTCCTTGATGCTTTTGCCTCCACCTCACAAATGCTGGGTGACAGATATGTGCCACCGTGCATGCCTCGCACGCACAAAAATATTATTCATGGGGCTGGAAAAATGGTGTAGTATTTAAAGCGCTGGCCTGCAAAGCCAAAGGACCCAGGTTCAATTCCCCAGGACCCATGTAAGCCAGATACACAAGGGGGTGCATGCGTCCAGAGTTCATTTGCAAAGGCTGGAGGCCCTAGTGCACCCATTCTCTCTCTCCCTGTCTCTCTCTCTCCCCCTGCCTAATTCTCTTGCTCAAATAAATAAGTATAAAAATTAATTAATAAAGCACTGAAAGGCCCACAGAATAAGAAAAATATATCTATTATTCATTTCATCATTGTAGCATCTGACAGATTTCAAAATTTAACATGGTCATTTCTTGCCATAGCCTAATTGTTTTTTAAATGAAATTTAAAATGAGAGGAGGAAAAAAAAAAAAACAGTAAAAAGCAGATCCACAGAGAAAGCTGGGAACTCTCTGGTTAGATGAGAGCAGAAGCTACAAAATGGCACTTGTAGGGCTTGGGCGCCACTGAGGAACTCTACAATGGGCCACAGCAACAAAAATGGATTAACACAACCATCCTACCTGGCCCCCCAGTCTGATTCTAGTAACCCACAAGCCCTTGCAGCTTCGCGTGGCCAACGGAAGTCACACGACTACTCACCCTGACCTTGCAAGACGCCAAGGGCCAGGACCGTCAGGCTTACATCCACTTCTTTTGAACTCGCGCTCCACAGTAGCTCAGAAGGCCCAGCTGTGTGCCAGGAACTGATGTGTGATTTGTTACTGTTGCTCCTGGGGACTCCATCTGTTCCTTCCATCCTGACCCTCCTGAACCCTCCTCCGCCCCAGACCGCCTGCCAGAGCGCAAAGCTTCTAGACAGCACACCCTGGCTGCCTCTTGCCCTGGCAAAGATCACCAAGGGTTCCAAAGGGTCTGCAGGGTCTGACACTAACACCATTTATCCTGCCAACATCACCAGCCACTAATACACTGCTCCAGTCAGCTGCTCGTTTCTGGGACCAAAATCTGACCAGAAGCGGCTTGTGGAGAGAAGGATTACTTCAGGCTTACACAGTTCAGGCGAACACCATGGATGGCGGAAGAAGCTGGCTCACTTCCCCTAGACCTAAGCGCAGAGATGCCAACAGCCAGCGCCACAAGCAAGCCAGAGCTCAAACTGTCCTGACATACCCACTAGGGCTGGACTCAGACCCACACCCAAACACTCCTTAGGGATGGACTCCAAGTTCTGCCCTCCCAGTGACAAGCCCCCTGCAGCAGGAATCTGTCTGCTAAGGGCTGAAGTTGCAAGCTCAATTTTAATAAAACACCTGAGTCTATGGGACCATGCACTTAAACAACCACACACACCATGGGAGAGGATGATGATGTCAGGAAAAGTTCTGCACAGCCCTGGGGCAAGAACACAGGGATTTCAGTACCCGCCCCGTTCCAAACACCTTTCTATCAGTATTCAAGGAGAAACATCCTCTAAGGCTGGGGACCATCATGATCAGAAACAATACCATTGACTATTTCACAGATGCCGTGGTACAAGGACTATCCCCTCTACATGTGAGGAAATTATTAAGTGGCTTACTCAAGGCTTGGGGTATATTATAGCTCAGTGGCAGTGCTTGCCTGACGTGGTTCAATCCCCAGTAACACTCACATGCACACAACACACACATACACACGAACACAAAGGGGCTTGCTGAAGGTTCTACAGCATGGGAACGTACGTACGTATGTACGTGTGTGTGTGTGTGTGTGTGTGTGTGTGTGTGTGTGTTGTGGGAGGGGATTAAACGTGGACCCAGACTAGGCAGATCAGGGAGTCCGGCTTCTAGCCCTCTGTCTCACTGGCCCCTGGAGTCAGGGACTACATCATTGCATCTGCCTCTAGGCCATAGGAGAAAGGGAAGGCCATAGTAAACTTCCAAATGCAAAAAAATCCCAGAGGAGTTTCAGTTCGAAGCCTCCATGCCTCAGCCTTCCCCATCCACCCCTGATTGCTTTTTTTTTTTTTTTTTTCTTTCGAGATAGGGTCTTACTCTAGCCCAAGCTAACCTGGAATTAATTCACTGTGTAGTGTCAGGGTGGCCTCGAACTCACAGTGATCCTCCTACCTCTGCCTCCCGTGTGCTGGGATTAAAGGCGTGCGCCCCCGCGCCCGGCCATCCACCCCTACTGGCCACCTTCAGAAGGGGAGCAGCTCTAGTCTTCCCATGCCTGTTTGCATAAGGTAAAGGACCCTGTGAACTGGGTGTGGTCAAGTGCCACACCCCTGGGTTATGGGAGCAGAGGGCATGGCTATCCTCAGGAGTTGTGGGATGTCACCCAGACAAGGCTGTTAACAGGAACAGTAGAATCTGGGTGCTCAGGAGGACCGCACAGGCGCTCTCCTTGGTTCCTCTACCGCCCAGCTCTGCTCCCGTTTTCCAGGCTCGCCTCATTCCACAAGTTCCTGCTGTGCGCCCCTCTGAGCTACGTGGAGGCTCCTGTCCACACATTCGGTCGGGGCTGGGGGTAAATGGGTAATAAGCTACCACGAGCAGTCCCGGGCTCCTCCATCCATGCCAGGGTACAGCTGGACTCAGTGCCCTTCCTGGGTTCTCCTGACGTGCCTATTTGAGCTGCAGTCGGACGCGAGAGCTCTGGGGTCGAAGGTACAGAAATAAACAGGAGGCAAGTTATCCTCATAATGGTGAGTTTTGTGAGAAGGCCAAACTGCTCGCCCTAAACCTCTAATTAGAAACGTACTTTGTGTCTATAAAGGAGCCTTTTATTCCACAGGCTCGGGTCCCTGATGAAAAGGCAAGATCTAACCCATTCATTCTAATGAGCACCCGATGACAAGCAGGAAGAGCCAAGCCAGGACAAGGAAAATCAAAGAATTACGTAGGATGATCGGCTGGAGTCCTGCACGCTGGCCACAGCTCGCCTTGGGCCTGAGGCGGAAGCTCTGAGCCCTGCCAGTCAGGCCCTGTCCAGAAGGAGGCAAGGCTTGGAGGGTCGCTCGGCCTCTGTCAGTAAGTCACAGCGCTGGGGACAGACATGGGGGCAGGCCGGTGCGTCTATGGTTTTCAGCCTAGCCAAGGAAAAAGGCTCCAATGTGACAGAACGAAGTCTGTGCCAGCGTGACCCGCTTCCAAGGAACAGGGTTTTGTGTGGAGACTTGGCATCAGGAGGAGACGGGTGGGGGCGGGGGAGGGAGCTTTCAACTATACTTCCAAGGTGGGCGGCAATTAAGGAAGAATCTTCTAGAGACACTAGTCCTTGGCTTCGCCCTTCTCTCTGAGATTCTGTGTGGGTGGTCTGGGCTTGTACTAGGGAAATTTTTTTTTTTTTTTTTTTTTTGTCTTTTTGGAGTAAGGTCTCGCTGTAGCCCAGGCTGACCTGGAATTCACTATGGAGTCTCAAGGCAGGCTCGAACGATCCTCCTACCTCAACCTCCTGAGGGCTGGGATTAATGGCATGCACCACCATGCCCAGATGAATTTGGGGATTTGACATGTCCCCAGGTATTTTATTTTTAATCAGTAGGCAAACATGGGAAGTGCTGAGTAATGCAGCTTCTAATGTGAGACCTGAAATTCTCTCAAAGTTCCCAATGGATAAGCACAGTTTCCCTGAGAATGGGTGATGGGAGCTCAAACCCCCTTCAAGGGGATGAGCGGAATTCTTTTGTGAGGTGGGTTGATAACTGGTCCTACAGCAACATACCTAAGGTGGGATTTGTTTTGTTTTGTTTTGTTTTTCGAGGTAGGGTCTCACTCTGGCCCAGGCTGACCTGGAATTCACTATGTAGTCTCAGGGTGGCCTCGAACTCACGGTGATCCTCCTACCTCTGCCTCCTGAGTGCTGGGATTAAAGGCGCGCGCCACCACGCCCAGCTTAAGGTGGGATATTTTATAAAGAGAAGAGAGCTTAAGCTCTCGGCTTTGGAGACTGACAGTGTAACTAGCACAGGGGCCCCTCTGGAACTAGAGCAGCCAAGGAGAGGCCAGGTCTGTATCTGACACAACCCTCTCTCAAGACCCAACTCCGTCTCCAGACAGGGAGAGCTCCTTAATACCTTCTCAGGGGTGCTTTCCTTAAAGACCTGATGACCCCCCCCCCCAGTGGACTCCACCTCTAAAAGAGACCACCATCTCTTAATGTCACGGTACTGAGGGCCAAACTGCCAATGCACGGTCTCTGGACACAATGAAAGCACACTCAAACTGCAGCAGCTCCGTTCCCACCATTCAGTGCTCCTGCTGCCCCTGTTGACTTCACATAGTGTGTCTGCCCCCTTCTGCATACACATGGATAAAAGATATTCTGTATTTCTTTTTCCAAGGTAGGGTCTCACTCTAGCCCAGGCTGACCTGGAATTCACTATGTAGTCTCAGGGTGGTCTCAAACGCACAGTGATCCTCCGACCTCTGCCTCCCGAGTGCTGGGATTAAAGGTGTATACCACCATGCCTGGCTCTCAATTTTATTTATTTATTTATTTGAGGGCGACAGAGAGAGAAAGAGGGAGACAAAGAGAGAGAATGGGTGCACCAGGGCCTCCAGCCACTGCAAACGAACTCCAGATGCGTGCGCCCCCTTGTGCATCTGGTTAACGAGGGTCCTGGGGAATCGAGCCTCGAACCGGGGTCCTTAGGCTTCACAGGCAAGCTAAGCCATCTCTCCAGCCCAATGCTCTCAATTGTTTTTAACTGGGATAAAATACATATAAAAATACAGGTTCTTGGGCTGGAGAGGTGGCTTAGCGGTTAAGTGCTTGCCTGTGAAGCCTAAGGACCCCGGTTCAAAGTTCGATTCCCCAGGACCCACGTTAGCCAGATGCACAAGGGGGTGCACGCATCTGGAGTTCGTTTGCAGTGGCTGAAGGCCCTGGCATGCCCATTCTCTCTATATATCTGCCTCTTTCTCTCTCTGTCTGTTGCTCTCAAATAAATAAATGAAAATACAAAATATTAAAAAATACAGGTTCTTTTTTGTTTGTTTGTTTTGTTTAGTTTTTTTCTTTCTTTTTTTTTTTTGGTTTTTCGAGGTAGGGTCTCACTCTAGCCCAGGCTGACCTGGAATTCACTATGCCGTCTCAGGGTGGCCTTGAACTCATGGCGATTCTCCTACCTCTGCCTCCCGAGTGCTGGGATTAAAGATGTGGGGGGGGGATATATATATAGGTTCTTGCTGGGTGTGGTGGCGCTCATCCAGGCGGAAAACCTCCAGGCTTGTCTGTGAGGGAGTTTCTAAATTGAATTAGTTGAGGTGGGCAGGAAGACCCACCCTAACTGTGGTTGGCACCATCCCACGGGTCAGCAGATATTGGTATTGTTGGAGACTTAGGGAACGAGTGGAATCCAGGGTGGGGCGACTTCACCATGCCCCGGCGGAACACCCACCAGCCCAGGGCTGTGCTGACACCCTTCCTGTGACATCACCGATTGCCTGGGCACCCTGATGCTCACTGGCCCACTGCAAAGCCGCAATCTTGCTAGGAGGGAAGCAAGGTGACTGCAGCGTGTCTGTCTCGGGGGATGAAGCTGGGCTTCGGGGCCCAGTGAGGGACTTCACATCCACTCACAGGAATAGGAGGCCTGAGAAGGAAGGTCTCCTCAGCACCAAATCGAGGCCTTTCTGAAGCCGTCCTTTCTGGCTGTGGAACCTGGGGCAGGCGGTCCCTCTGCAGTGCACTGAGAACAAGAGTCACACAAAACCTGTAAGTAGGGGCTGGGGAGATGCCTCAGTGGTTAAGGCTCTTGCCTGCAAAGCCTAACGACCCAGGTTCGATGCTTCAGTACCCACGTGAACCTGGATGTACAAAGTGACACATACATCTGGAGTTCATTTGCAGTGGCTAGAAGCCCTAGCATGTTGGTTCTATCTCTCTATCTCCCCACACACACACCTTGCAAATAAATAAATAAAAAGGACTGGAGAGATGTCTTAGCAGTTAAGGCACTTGCCTGCAAAGCCAAAGGGCCCAGGTTCAATTCCCCAGAACCCACGTAAGCCAGATGTACAAGGTGGCGCGTGCATCTGGAGTTAATTTGCAGTAGCTGGATGCCCTGATGCACCCATTCATTCTCTTTCTCCCTCCCTGCTTCTCTGCCTCTTTTTCCCTCTCTCTCAAGATAAATAAATAAGCTGGGTGTGGTGGCGCACACCTTTAGAGGCAGAGGTAGGTAGGAGGATCGCTGTGAGTTCGAGGCCACCCTGAGACTACATAGTGAATTCCAGGTCAGCCTGGGCTAGAGCGAGACCCTACCTCGAAAAACAAACAACAACAACAACAAAAAAAAGATAAACAAATAAAAATGTTAGGGGGGGGAAAAAAAAACACCTGTATGTGAACGTCCACAGCTGAGCCATTCATAATGGCCTGAAAGTGGAAAGCACCCAAATTCCCGTCAGTGGAGGATGGCGAAACGAACATGATACAGCCATCCACCGGGATGATATTCACCCATAAAAGGGTGATGTTCTGACACAGGCTGCAACGTGGCTGGACCTCGGAACCATTATGACACGTGAAAGAAGCCAGTCACAAAAGGACAAGCCACATATGATCCTACTCTCATGACAAGTCCAGAAAAGGCAGATCTGCGGAGACCCGAAAGTAGATCAGTGGTGGCCCTGGGGAAGGGGCCAGAAAGAGACTTAGAGACTTAGAGCTAGTGGGAGAGGTGTTCATTGTAAGGGTGATGAAATTGTTTTGAAATTACAGTCGTAATGATTTCACAAACTTGTAATTATACTAAAACCCACTGAATTGTGGGCATGAAATGAAATGTGTTTGATGCAAGGTGTTTGGCACACTGCCTGTCAGGCTGTTTGCATTCAATAAACAGCAGATGCTGGGATGGTGTGGTGGTTTCATTCAGGTGTTCCCCGTAAACTTAGGTGTTCTGGATGCTAGATTCTCCAGCTGATGGCAACTGGAAATCCCCTTGCCGGTGTTTGGCACACTCTCCTGTTGCTATGGTCCACCTCATATTGGCCAGGGGGTGATGTCTACCCTCTGTTCATGCCATCGTTTTCCTTGCCATCGTGGAGCGTCCCCTTGAGCCTGTATGCCAAAATAAACCTCTTTATTCCCCACAAGCTGCTCTTGGTTGGGTGATTTCTACCAGCAATGCGAACCTGACTGCAACAGGTGGTCCAAAGATATCGGTTAGGATGGAAGGGCTATGTTCCTCTTGTTTTGTTTTTGAGGGAGGGTATTGCTGTGTGGCCCAGGCTGGCCTCAAACGCCCGATCCTGGTGCCCCAACCTCCTGAATGCTGGTATTATAGGTGCCACCACACCTGACTACAAAGATACAAGTTTCCCTTGAGAATCTATTACAAAGATGTCCTCCAGTTCTGTTGTCCCCTGAAGTAGGAAGAGCAGACCTGGCCATACACCCATTCTAATGAGTATAGCTGGCTGTGTACCGTTTGTTTGTTTGTTTGTTTGTTTGTTTGTTTGTGTTGAGACCGGGTGTCATGTATCCCAGGCTGGTCTGAAACTTGCTATATAGTCAAGAGTGATCTTGAACTCACAATCATCCTGCCTCTATTCCCGAGTGCTGGGATTACAGGTGAGCACCACCGTACCTGGTTTCTGCCGTGCTGGAGACGGGTGTGTGGGTGCACGGCCAGCACTCTACCGCCTGCACCACCCCTTCGGCCCTCATTCTAATATCTTCATGGCAGACTGCGGTGGTTTGAGTCAGGTACCCTCCATAAACTTAGATGTTCTGGATGCTAGGTTCCCCAGGTAACGACAAGTGGAAAGTAAAGCCTCCTGGAGGTGGTGCATTGTTGGGGGTGGGCTTATAGGTGTTATAGCCAGTTTCCCCATGCCAGTGTTTGGCACAGTGTTTGGTGATTTCCACCAGCAATGTGAACCTGACTGCAACAGTCATGTTGGTACCAGAGGAGTGGGATTGCTGCCAGACACCTGACTGTGTGGCTTTGGTCCTTCTGGAGCTGATTTCAAGAGGAATGTGGAAGGATTTGAAACCTTGGCCTAAGAGACGCCTTGCAGTGCTGTAAGTACAGCCTGATGGACTATTCTGGTCAGAGTTGGAAGACATGAATGCAATAAGAACCATGGATTGTGAGGTTTGGCTTGTGAGGGTGAGAAATTGCTTTGCCTGGACTGGGCTAGAAGCAGTTTGTATGTGAGGCTTGTTGTTATGGCCATGTCCTGAGAATTTGTGCAGGGTTGCTTTGCATAGAAAGAACTAGTGTGTGCAGAGGGATATGGCATAGAAAGAAATCTTTATGCCAAAACTGCTGCCTGCTTAGCTGCAATTGAGAGATTACAACCGTTGAGATTGAACCAGCTGACCTGCACTGGGACAACAGAAAGAATGTAGACTCTTTTGAAGGGGACTGAATGCTCAAAGAGTGTCCTGTTCTTCAAAGTCTGCTTTATTCCCCCCTGGATTGACAAATTGGCACCCTACCTGGTATTGTGGAGTATAAAAAATGCAGGGAAAAGAGGGCCATTGAATTTGCCACATGGTCTTGTGTTTTGGAAATGGCCATGGGCAGTGTGAAGCAGGTTTTCTGGATGGCTGCATGGAGACCCCACGGAGACATGAGGATGAACCATGGATTGCAGTGGAGATGCTGGGACCACGAGATGGCTGCTGAGGAGAGCTGCTGGCCCCCAATGAAGTTTTCCAGGACTGTGAGTAGCCTAGCTGGAGGGGCGGAATTGGAATGCCAGAGACTTGTTGCTGGTTAGAATTATCAGACTTGGAGACTTTTCACTGACTAGAGTTGTTGGACTTGAAGCTACAGAGTTTGATGTTTGCCCTGTTTGTTTTAAATCTTGTATTGGCTGAATATTTCTTTGTTATGCCCAAAGCCATCTTTCGCAGTGTGAATGTTTATTCTGTGCCATTATGGGTTTTTGGTTTTTGTTTTGTTTTGTTTTGTTTTGGTATTATGGCTCAGTTAGAATATCTTGGACTATGGGGATGTATGAACATCATTGGAATTGATAAAAACGATGGGAGACTTTTAAAGTTGGATGAATGCACTCCATTTTACATCATGTATGGATATCAGTTTATGGGGTCCAGGGGCGGAATGTGGTGGTTTGATTCAGGTGTCCCCATAAACTTAGGTGTTCGGATGCTAGGTTCCCGCTGATGGAGATTTGGGAATTAATGCCTCCTGGAGGCAGTGTATTGTTGGGGGCGGGCTTATGGGTGTTATAGCTAGTTTCCCCATGCCAGTGATTGGCACACTCTCCTGTTCCTGTTGCCCACCTGATGTTGGCCAGCAGGTGATGTCCAACCTCTGCTCATGCCATAATTTTCCCCTGCCATCATGGAGCTTCCCCTTGAGTCTGTAAGCCAAAATAAACCTCTTTTTTTTCCCACAAGCTGCTCTTGGTCGGGTGATTTCTACCAGCAATGCGGACCTGACTGCAATAGAGACATACTGTGCTGGCACAGGAAATGGGCTTTTGGAAGAAAAAAAAAGAATCCCTGTTCCTTCCTGATAAGCCAGTTGACCATTTTAGGGGGAAAAACACTCACCAATTTTAAACTAAAAACAGTTTACTTTTGTAAACATGGAATAATCAAATGACACACAGCTACTGACTCGAGAGACTCGGTTATTTTAATTTTGTCGGTGACTCATCCCAAACACAGCTAGCAGTCAAAACAACAGCCATGGTGATGCCCACAGCATGACCACCAACAACTCTGCGGGGGTCTCAGTGATGCAGAGCAGGCCGCCTGGGCAGGTGCTGTGGTCTTGCAAGGAGTACAGCACTCCACACTTACTGCGCATCACCCTGTGGCATCCTGACATCCACCTCCACAGGGGGCTTTGCTGTCTGTTCTGTGCTGAGGCCCAGAGAGGTTAAGATTTCACTTAAAATTACGCAGTCAACTTGACTTCCTCTTAAGGACACTGACCCACATAATCTGGGACCCAAAATCTGATCTGGGGACTGAAGAGATGGCTCGGCGGTTAAGGTACTTGTCTGCAAAGCCTAACGACCCAAGTTCAATTTCCCAGTACACATGTAAATCCAGAATCACAAAGTGATGCATACATCTGCAGTTCATTTGCAGGGGCTGGAGGTCCTGGTGTGCCCATTCCCCCACACACAGCCCCTGCTTGCAAATAAATAAATAAAATTTTTAAAAATCTGATCTTGGGGTTGGAAAGATGGCTTAGCAGTTAAGGTGCTTGTCTGCAAAGCCGAAGGACCCATGTTCGACTCCCCAGATCCCTCATAAGCCAGACGTACGAGGTGATGCATATGCAAGGTCACACATGCACACAAAATGGCACACACGTCTGGAGTTCTATTATAGAGGCTGGAGGCCCTGGCACATCAATTCTCTCTTGCTCTGCTCTCTCTCATTAAAAAAAAAAGGCCAGGGGCTGGAGAGATGGCTTAGCAGTTAAGGCGCTTACTTGTGAAGCCTAAGGACCCATGTGCGAATCTCCAGATCCCACATAAGCCAGATGCACAAAGTGACATAAGCATGCAAGATTACACATACACACAAGGTGGTGCACACGTCTGGAGTTCAATTGCAGTGGCTGGAGGCCCTGGCATGCCAATTCTCTCTCTCTTGTTCTCTTGCATTAAAAAAAAAAAAGGCCAGTCTGTTGGTCTTGCGAAAAAAAAAAAAAAAAAAAAAAAAAACTGATCTAGGGCTGGAGAGATGGCTTAGCAGTTAAAGGCACTTGCTTGCGAAGCCTAACAGCTTGGGCTAGATTCCCCAGTACCTACATAAAACCAAATGCATATGGAGTTTGTCTGCAGTGACAAGAGACCATAGTATGCCCATCTTCTCTTTCTCTCTCACTCTCTCAACTAAATAAAAACTTTTTGAAAAATTTGATTTGCTCCTGTTCCTCAGGTCTGAAGTGACCATCAGGTCATCCTTGGAGTCGCGCGCGCGTGTGTGTGTGTGTGTGTGTGATTTTTCGAGGTAGAATCTCACTCTAACCCAGGCTGACCTGGAATTCACTATGGAGTCTCAGGCTGGCCTCCAACTCCCGGCGCTCCTCCTACCTCTGCCTCCCACGTGCTGGACTAAAGGCGTGGGGCACCACCACCACGCCAGGCCTTCTAGGAGTCTTCAGCTGTGTTTAGTGCTTGGTCCTCAGTGAAGGTCACTGCTCCTCCCCTGAGCCTATTACGTGTGTATTAGTTCTGTCAGGGCCCAGTTCTGTTGTGTCTTATGTGTCTTTTTTATAAAAATATTTTTTAATCTATATTTACTTATTTGAGAGACAGACGGAGATACAGAATGGGCGCAACAGGGCCTCCAGCCACTGCAAACAAGCTTCAGATGCAAGTGCCACCTTGTGCATTTGGCTTTATGTGGGTCCTGGGGAATTGAACCTGGGTCCTTAGGCTTCGTAGGCAAGCATGTTTACAACTAAGCCATCTCCCCAACCCCTCATTTTTACTTTTTTTTTTTTTTGAGGTAGGGTCTCACTCTAGTCCTGACTGACCTGGAATTCACTCTGTAGTCTCAGGGTGGCCTTGAACTCACAGAGATCCCCCTATCTCTGCCTCCCAAGTGCTGGGATTAAAGGCGTGCACCACCACACCCGGCTCATTTTTACTTTTTTTTTTTTAATTTATTTCCAAAAGGAGAGAGACACACAGAGAGAGAGAGAGAGAGAGAGAGAGAGAGAGAATGAGTGTGCCAGAGCTTCCAGCTGTGGCTAACGAACTCCAGATGGATGCACTACTTTGTGCATTGGTTTTATATGAGTACTGGGGAATTGAACCCAGGTCATTAAGCTTTGCAGGCAAGCACATTAACTGATGAGCCATCTCTCTAGCCCCAAACTGGCTTTGAAAAAAAAAATTATTTACTTAATTTGTGTGTGTGTGTGTGTGTGTGTGTGTGTGTGTGGTGGCCAAACTGTGGAGGTCAGAGGACACCTCCAAGTGTCTATATTCTTTTTCAGCCCTTTTGGAATATTTTGCTGCTGCAAACAAATACAACCTATCTTGTCCTGGACTTCAGATTCTCCTGCCTCTGCCTCCCATTTTCTAGGCACAATAAAGTCAGTCACATGGGTGCTGGGGAGGAATGAACTCAGGTCAGTGTGCTTATAAGCAAGAACCTATAACTGCTGAGCCATTTCCCCAGCCCCCATGCCCAAGGTTTTTTTGTTTTGTTTTGTTTTGTTTTTTTGAGGTAGGGTTTTGGGTTTTGCTCTAGCTCAGGCTGACCTGGAACTCACAGCAATCCTCTTATCTCTGCCTCCCGAGTGCTGGAATTAAAGGTGTGAGCCAACACACCCGGCCCCCCCATGCCTAGTTTTTTGTGTGAGTGTTGAGGAACAAATGCAGTATTCTCCTGCTTGTGGGGCAAGTGCTCTTACCCACGACAGCCCCCAACCTTTGGTTTGTTGAGACAGTATCTTGTTGTATAACCCAGACTGGCTTAAACTTCCAGAGCGTTAAATTTCTGGAGGGCTGGGATTAGAGAAATGCGCATCTAACCCTCCGGAGTTCTGGGATTAGTGGTCCACACATCTGGATTTGCAGAGTGCTGGGATTAGAGGTATGCACCGCTGCATCTCTCTGGGTTTTGGTTTTTGTTTTTCTGGGGTTTTTGAGTGATGCTAAAACATCAGCTCTAGAGAGCTGCTGAGGAACATCAGATGTACTCATCCATCCGACAAGTATCTCCTGGGGTCCCGCTAGGTGACATCATCACCCAAGGACACAGTGTTGGGCCAGGTAGAGTTGCTGCCTGCGAGGCAGCTCTGCTCCAGTGTTGGCAGGAGTAGTGAGCAGACCTGGAAGATGAGCAGTGGAGTCCGCCCTCAGGAAACGAAGCAGAGGTGGGCGGGTCAAGTTTCACTATGGGCTTAGCACAGTTTATTAAAGAAATCAGGCTGGGCGTGGTGGCTCTGGGAAACAGAGGTAGGATTACCATGAGTTCGAGGCCACCCTGAGACTAAACAGTGAATTCCAGGTCACCTTGAACTAGAGTGAAACCCTACCTCAAAAAAAATAAATAAATAAATAAATAAATAAAGACATACATACATACAAGGCTGGAGAGATGGTTTAGCATTAAGGTTCTTGCCTGCAAAGCCAAAGGACCCAGGTTCA